>JAODKF010000050.1:511225-545836 GCA_026779585.1 Mormyrus proboscirostris | reverse complement strand
GGAGGCAGGAGAGGGTGGGTTCTCCCTGTGTTGTACAATTTTCCTTGAAAAGTGAAGTTCAGTTAATTGGCACTTCTAACTTGGCTGCAGTGTATATGAGCCCTGTCCAGGATGTCACCCCGGCCCTGTGCAGCCTGAGACAGGCTCCTGGCTCACAATGACCTGGATAAACAGTGGGAACGTAAGTGACAAAAGCAGAAGATGTTTGAAAAATCAATGCATTTATTACAGTGAGATATTTAAAAAACACTTTTGTCTAGTGCAGAAAATATACAAACAATTTTTTGTAAGTCTTGGCAATGGATCACATTTGTGCACATATGGTTTACGGTTATATTAAAATTTAAAACACATTATTAGCAACAGGTGAGTTGGCTAGCAGGAAAAAAAGCTACATGAAAAGAGTGGAAAGTTTCTGAGATACAGTATAACCCATAATAACAGCTATATCACGAGTTTCTATAAAATATAAAAATACATATGGTTAATATCTTCCTAAAAGATAAATATCTCACTTTTGCTGTTTCCCAAATTGATTAATCAATTGATATTTATAATTAATTCCAAGAACTGTAACTAAAACCAAAGCCACTTTCCCAGAGTATTAAAGAATCACCGTTAGAGCAGTTCATAACTGAAGAGCAAATTTCCAGAACTCACTCAGTTCCAGTGAGTAAGTACTATTTCTGTGGACTTGGCTACTTTTGGAAAACTTAATGAAAGTTCTTTGTTGGATTATATGAGGACAGGGTGAATTTTAGTTCCCAGTACTATAACATATGATGAGAAAGCCTGACTTTATGTCGTTGGTGGTCTCATCTCAAAACCAACACAAAATGGGTTGAGTGAATTTTGGAAATAAAATCATTAGTAACTCACAGTCATGGCAATCTGGCCAATGACTGAGCTTCTTCTTAATCCTCCCCCATCCCTCATCATGCCCATCTTCTGCTGGTAATGCTACACCTCATCGAGAGACATTCACGACATCCCCGCAGCAGTAAACAAGGTTAGCGGTCTTTGGCTGTTTACAATTGCTAGTCAAGTAAATGTGCTACTGCAAGTATAAGAAGGCAGTTGAATTGTGCCCATCAAAGCTGACAAGCATTTCACTACACTGATGTCAACTTTCTTAAAACTCATCACACAGTCAACACAACAGTGGTCCAGGTGACCTAAACTGTGGGTCTGTTTTCATTGCTGTGACAGAAAATGCATTCAATGCAATTCTCAATCAAACTCATCCACCAGCAAAAATGTATTATTTAGAGCACATTTTGCACATGCTTACACTATTTTCAGCTACATTCTAAACTGTATTTTTCGAACTTGCTACATTTCTTCAGTGACAATATTAAAATATGTTGAAAATCTATGCAAAATATATATAATGAAATGCAATCAAAATAAAAGCAGACACGGTTGATTCCTGTTTCAGCTGAACATCCTCCCAGATCCCACATCTATGGAATGATTTTCTCTGTGAGCATGGATGAAGGTACAGAAGTTTCTAGAAGAAGAGTGACAGTGAGAGGACAACAAATGTGTGCCCAAGTGTCCTTATTGGATGCCACAAATGCCTAGAAATTTTTCCTGCAGACTGCCAAAATTGGATGAGGCTAAAAGACACTCTCACAGGCATAACACCAGAGAAGACATTAGATTAGATCTGGATGAGAATTTCTGGCCAAATCCAGAAGAGTCAGGGTGTATTTTAATGGCAGTCTCTGAAAAATGTACTGTTCGCTAAAAAAACACGCAATTACAAAATATTTACATTTTTCAAAGAATCACTTTTCTGTTAAAACACAATTCATATAAATATGATTTACATAATGTAGTAAATGTGTAAATTTACTAAAGAAGCTTGAGTTTCTTTTTTGTTTAAAAATATGTTACAGAATATACAATTAGCATGTAAAATTCCAAAAGTGAAAAGAGAAACGCTTGTATGCAATGGTTAAAAAAAAAAAACTGAAAGCTCGGAGTCCTGTTTTGGGAAACACTGAGCACTCTGTTAGTCCCGGACCTCCGCCCCACCCTGGTCTAAAAGTCACAGCCCCTAATGTGTAATTACCCAAAAGCACAGCCTGTCATTTTTTTCCCAACTCTGACCAAAATCTGCCCCTTTTCTGCTGCTCTTCCCTCTCATTACTCCCAGAAAAACAGCAGTGAGGAGAGCAGAATCCCCCCCCAGCTCCCCCATAAACGTGCCTCCCCCACGCCCAGGCTCTGCACTGAGACGGCGCCTCCCATTCCTGCTCCACTGCGGCACACGAGACCCTCCTATTTATAGTGCCCTGGTGGCCCTGAGCTCGGCATGCTGCCGGTCGCTTAAATAACATTCCCTGACAGACTGCGAAAGTCACACAGCCACGGGGAGAAGAGCACGGATCAGGCAGGAAAAGGACGAAGAGAGAGACGGGAGAGAGCGAGAGAGAGAGAGAGATAGAGAGAGAGAGAGGGGGAGAGAGAAGGAGAGAGCAAGAGCTCCTGGATCGCCCAATACTGCAAGCAGGGCAATACGGACACTGGCACAGCGTGATTCTGGATTCTTCTGACTAGAACCTCAGGCAAGGCACAGCACCATCGACAGGACTGGCCGCCGTGTGTGTTCTAGTGGCCTTCGTCCACCCAGCACCGTCCACAGCGATACAGTGCGACGACCCCATTCCTGGATCAGCACTGCAGTGCAGGATCTTAAAGGTACTATATGCAAAACAAATAACATACCATTGCCTTTAAAAATAGAGCATGTATTGTATTTTATATGAATATATCTCCTTATATTAAATATCTGTGAATATATATGTACACATTTGCTTAGGTTAGATTGTAGTAAGTGGTAAGAACGATATTGTTTACCCAGGTAATATTTCATCCGCTGATTCTCTAGTGACGTGTCATGTCTGGCACAGGAACTCAGAATGGGCCTTGAAATCAATCTTTTCTGACGTGCTTAAGCACGGGCTCGCAGGAACACTGACATACCGCGCTGTTTGCTGGATTCCACAGGAGAAACAGCATCTGTAATTCGAACCTCAGACATACTGTCTTAATTACAAAGAAACGCACCAGGGAGTCGTGGCTTTTGGATTTGTAATTGGACCCATCTATATAAAGAGCAGGTGGGGTTCTAGGAGTGGTCCTGTGACACCCAGTTGGGAGAATAAGCCCAGGATTTGCCAAGGGAGGGGGTAGAGCTGTCGTAGCAGTGAGAGATTCCTGGTCATGGATGCCCACGGAGAACAATACCTGAACAAATCGGCAGTGCTGTCGCCGCTGGGGATCGCGCGGATGATCCAGATCGGCCTGGGCTGCACCACCATGAGTCTGGTGGCACACCAGGCAGGATTCAGTGCCAGCTATGGGACGTTCTGCATGTTCGTGTGGTGCTTCTGCTTCGCCGTCTCCCTGGTGATCTTCGCGATGGATGTCACGCGGCTGCACGGCTGCATGCCCATCTCCTGGGACAACTTCACAGTGGCCTTCGCCATGCTGGCCACGCTCATGTACATCACTGCCTCCGTGATATACCCCGTGTACTTCCTGCAGGCCGTCTGTACCGAACTCCGCTGCGAGGAGCGCAACTACCGGATCGCCGTCACCGTCTGCTCCAGTATCTGCTCCTTCGCCTATGCCGCCGAGGTTCTGCTCACTCGAGCCAAGCCAGGGCATGTGGTGGGATACATGTCCACCGTGTCTGGCCTGCTCAAGGTCGCCCAAGGTTTCGTGGCCTGCATCATTTTCGGGGCTCTGGCCAATGATGGCGGGTTTAACCGCTATGTCGGCACCCAATATTGTGTGGCAATCTACAGCCTGTGTTTCTCCGTGACGGTGGTGGTGGTGGTCTTGACCGTCTCCGGGAAAACCTCATGGGTGCGATTTTCCTTCGACCGCTTTGTTGTGATCTACACCTTCTTCGCCGTGCTGCTCTACATTAGCGTTGCCGTGATCTGGCCCATCTTCTGCTTCGACCTGAGGTACGGGCACCCCAGGCGGCCCCCAGACTGCCTACGAGGAAAATGCCCGTGGGACAGCAGGGTCGTGGTGGCTGTTTTCACCTACGTCAACTTGATCTTCTACTTGATCGACTTGGTCTATTCCCAGAGGATCCGCTTCATCTCTCAGGCACCGGCCTGAGGAAGGATGTCAAGGGGGGTGAGGGGGTGAGTGGGGGGCAAACACATCACATGACACAGACTCATAAGTTCTGAACTCCAGGTCCACCATCTTATAGGAAAGTCCATTGACATCTTTGTCAACTCAGGCTACATCATTGAGTGACTTAGCAGTCTGCAAATATCAAATTAATAGTTTTTAAATAGGAAGAGCTACAGGCCTAAGTATGTAGCCTTGCCTCCACTTCCATTCCCCCATCTCTAGTTCCCCCAGTCAGTCCACTTTGTTAAATAAAATCACAGTACTTGGGATGAGGGACTAAGCTCAGAATATCTTATACAGTACTGTGCAAAAATCTTAGGGAGTCAATGAAAATGGTGTTTAAATGATCTTTATGTTAGTGCAAAACTATGATGTCTGTCGAAGTGTGTCAACTTAGCCACTGCAAAACCTCTCCTAAAGTCACCCCAGTATTTGCAGTGACCGTCCAACACACCCATGTATTTCTTGAGTCTACCACTAGCGTGCCTCATATGGCTAATCAATATCTCATTCAGTTATTTAGATAAATTTATTAATTAATTGAGCTGGTGATGAAATTTAACAAATACAGGGAATGACTGAGGTGCCCCTTAGGAGAGGTTTGGGAACTGGAGAGGTGTTCATCTAGCCGCCCAGCAAGATATCAGTAACTTTTTGGAGAATTCTAGTGAGTTTTTAATGTGTTACTCTTAACTTTTATATATTATAATGTTAGATAATGTCTTTTGTACTGAGCACATATATACTTACTACCCAGATTAATAGCTTTAAATATCTCCTTTGACTGCCTAAGACTTTGGCACAGTATTGTACCTGGACCTTTGGAGGTATGACAGCATTAAGGAGTTCATCTCCCTTAGAGTCTGTCCCATATCAACTACAGTGTACAGTGGCCCTCCCCAGCACCACCTCACACCCCTGCCCTCTGTATCCCGAATATGGAATTGGGTGTGGCGGATGAGGGACTCATTCATTCTCTTTTATTTATTGTATTTATAGCAAAGGTATTCCTATTCTATTGTTGTTGTGTTTTGTTTGATGACTGGTTGATCTACATGTGTAACTTCCACGACACTCATATCATCCACCTTGGTTAATACTGTATCTGTCAGATGACTGGTGAAGAATTGATGTTCTGGACTTCCTGTCTGGAGGGTAGAAAATTCCAATCAAGAAAGTACAAATCCAGACCTAGGTTTTGTTTCAACCAACCAGTTGAGTACTCTGTGACTGTGACTCTTCATACTCAACTGGTTGGTTGAAGCAAAACCTAGGTCTGGATTTTTACTTTCTGGACCTGAACTTTCCACCTTTGCTCAGGTGTATCTGTCATTCACAGTGTGCTAATGGACTGGCGCCGCCACATCATCCCTCTGTTTCAGGATCTAATGTTTGCAAAATCTCAGAAGGTCTAAGGGTACCTTCCACCTGCTACTAATGAGGAGAGACCAAATCAGAGTTTCTTTGGTGGTTGTCAATCTAAACAACACTGTATGTTAAATCATCATGGAGACAGTTTCAGTCTAGGCAAATGATAGCAGCCCAACCAAACCCAAAGTAGGCTGAATCTGCATTTACCCCCAGGAAAGTTTCTCTGCTGACCAGAACTGGTAAACATTTTCATGAAATTTGTGTATTTCATATATTTTATACATGAGTGTGTGCAGGTGAGAGTACTGGATCAATGCTATTTTCTTGTCCTTACGAAAAGCTTTATAACATACATGCACACCGGTGAATATTGACTAAGTTCATACAGTCTGTCAGGACTTCATTTTCATTCAGAGGGGTTTATTTTAAAACTTTATGGTGGGACATACATCACTTGGTTAAATGAACAAAGAAAACTTCGACCGACCTAAAAATAAATGGTCTGTGTTACAATCATTGAGATTAATAAATAGTTGAATGTTCTGCATGTGACAATGGAAGAGCAAATCGCCAAAACTCACTCCATCCATTGTTTTTAGAATTTTTGAGACCTAAAGTCTGACTCACAGAATTGTAATCGAATAAAGAACTTTCATTCAATGTCCACATCTAAGTATGTCCACAGAAATCTTCTCCAAAACGTATCCCATGGACTGAGAGAGAATCGGAAATTTGCTCTTCGACTGGCGCACTGGGAGGTGGGTCATGTGACCAGGGGCTTGTAGGAAGAGCAGAGGAGTGTGTCATTAGCAACCCCAATCTGACAACTTCATGTGCTGATATGAAAAATGCAGCCCCACCCCCCCAAAGGCCAAGTTTGTAACTGCATAGCTGTAACTACCAAAAGGTGATAAAGCAAATATTGCATCATATTTATCAAACTCTATAAATGTCTGATGCAACTGTTCCTTGGTGTTGTCACTTCCTGTGGGTGTGTTGTCACTTCCTATTGGGGATGTAACATGCACATATATTTCACAGCAGTCTGGCTGCTTTATTTCTTAAAAACAATTTCCATAACTGCTTCTACAGTAAACAGAGACACCAGGCAGAAATTATGGACATTTCAAGGCTTCTGCTAAAAAAGTAAATACTGGAAGATATAAATACATCTTTAGGGGTTTAACATGCATTTATATATGATTCCAGGAACAGGTTTTGGAAAATGACAATAATATTTAAAACATTTCCATATTAACTATAATGATGTACATAGTATCTATTTATCATAAATTACAATGTACCTGTTGCAGCTTTAACTGTGTAATTGTAGATGGTTTCATTATCGCGGTTCATTCTGATTATAGGTCATTAGGATCATTAGCCATTTGAAAAACAGTTATTGATGAATGAACAGCTGTGGGGGGTGTCAGGAAATTGTGGTTTAGCTACAATTTCAGGTGGAGGAATCCAGTGCCACCATAATTTATGCAATATCTGTGAGATGAATGTGCCCCCTTCCTGTGCCTTTGTTCACATGGTCCAAGGCTGAAGAATGCAGTGGTTGGCCTGGTAGGGGAAATCTGCTAAGGAATCTGCTAGCTAGAAAGAGCTTTGAAATGCTGCTCAGCTGTTAAGGAAGTCAGCTTTAAGGCAGAACCACAAGCAACCTGAGAACAGGGAGACAGATTTCCCCCCATACCACCCACCCCCCAGACCTTCACAAATGGCCAACAGAAGGTGGGGTGCGACCAACCTCTGTTGCACATTGTTGGGATTTCAAACATTGCAGTCAGAGCAGACATGCTGCAAAAGCATCTGCCTCAGATTTTAGTACTACTGCCTTTAAAATTTCTGGCAGCAAGAATAGATACGTGCTTATCTCTCTTAACTTTAAATCTGATCTCTGATTCCTCTCAATCCTCGCATCCTTAGTTCTGTGCAAATAGTGTTGTGTCATTCTTGAATGATTTGTTTTTGAACGAGACTTTGAAATGAAGGAAATGATTTTGGTCACTGCACCGATTTCTACAGCTGTTCACTGAGTGATTCATTGTTGAGTTTGTTCATGAATGAGATCAGTGAACTAGATCATCATAATAATAATAATAATCACAACTTTATTGATCCCCGTGGGGAAATTCCTTTTTTGGGGAAATTCTTTTTACGCCTCCCTCAACTTGTTCTTTGTAGAGCAAGCTGTCCGCGAAGGGTTGCCACCTGTTGGGGCGCTCAGGGAGCTGGGGGTTAAGGGTCTTGCTCAAGGACCCACACACATGCTGCCCCCAAATGATCATGAACAAATCGTTTAGTTGAACAAACTCTAGAAAATTAAATTCATTAAAATTAATCATGATTTTCTTGATGTGCACACCACAGACTGACTGGTCTAATCTACACACTAACATTATGACAAAAAAGATACATCAGCACCTTTTCTTCCTCAAGGGGGCTTAAGAAATTTATTGTGGGCCTGCTACATGCTCACTATCTTCCACCAGTGCACCTGTGAAGACATCCTAACTTGCTTCATTACTGCCTGGTATGGCTGTACCACCAGTGACCAGTGTTTCCCAATCTGGTCCTTGGGGACCCACAGACAATCCAAGTTATTGTTAAGCAATGACATGAACCAGCTGTAGGTCCCCGAGGACCATATTGGGAAACACTACTATAGACTATCACTGGGTGCAGTCTAGAGGTCTGTACAGAAAGCCCAGATAATTATCAAAGTCATTCCAGCCTCCACAAGTCTTGCAAATGATATTACAATTTCTGAATTAGAACCACAAGTTGGGATAAACACTTCTAACACTGTGACACCTGAATGCTAAATAATACATGGATTCCTTCATCCACTAACACTGATCAGCACCTAACCATTTTACTGCAGGCACACTGTCATTCAGTCACTTGATTATGTTTAATACTCCTATTTATCGCTACTTTTAATATTATTACCTTTAATTGATGTTGTTTAATTATATTTATGATGTTTGTAAATGTTTTGTGAAGGCAAGAATTCCATTGCTGATATTACACGACAATAAACCTTTGAAGGTGCCTCTCTGGAACCGCTGGAGAGCGATATGCTACGGGCATGAAAATAGTAGCACGTGATTAGACAAAGAAACTGTCAGTCTAGCCGCATTCTGCTGGTTTTTAACAAACTGCAGCAATCACTGTTTCAAATGTGAAATGTTCCAACATTTGGCGTTAATATAATAATCAAAATATTTATTAAGAACCATTTATCATATCTATAAACATGCTTAATTTCATATATGCTTTCCAGAACGATATTGTTCTGTCCTCGCTGCACCGTGTCACGTGGTGCAAACCGACAGGCAGCTAAATGCCTACCACGGTCAACAAACCAAGAGTGACTAAAAACCTGATTTATTCATCTAAAGGGTGAAACTAAAAATAAACAGAAAATACAAATAATTAAATGCACATTATAATAAAGTTCAGCTATAACAAAAAAACAGTTTACATTTTATATATGACATGACAATCGATCCATAAAGATTCTACTCAAAAACCGGGCTTCGACATCAACGATGCCTACAAAAAATAAGGCTTGGCCAAATCACAGCACGTATTCGGTAACAAACGCAACAAAATATAAATGAAATAGAAATACTATTATCTACTATTAGAAATACTAAAATTGTTCACATATAATAGGTGTATTGATAATCAATTAAAATACATACCAACGTTGATATCGAAAGTGAGTAAAACGGGTTAGAGGAGATAAAACGTTGGAACAGGCAGAATTTCCTCAGCCGTCACGTGGCTACCGAAGTACCGTGACTCTCGTTGGACATTTTCGATGACAACGAGACAAAATGTATAACAGAACAGAACACACGGTCATATATGCATAATGCCCAGAGTTCGTTAATTCGGGTGCAGAGTAAAAGTCCAGACCGGGATTTTGTTTCAACCAGCCAGTTGAGCATAAATGGTTACAGTCACAGAGTATTCAACTGGCTCGTTGAAACAAAATCGCGGTTTGGATTTGTATTCTCTGCACCTGAATTACCCAACTCCGATGATGTCTAGTCAGTCAATCACATGTTAGTTGACAACGAAACAAACTCGGTACTAGCAAGATATATATATACATATATATACCCCATTTATGCTCAACTGGCTGGTTGAAACAAAATCCCGGTCTGGACTTTTACTCTGCACTTTTATATATACATATATATAAAGAGGGTCCGGATCGTCATAATGCCCATTATATTGAAAATTCAAATGAAACCAAATAGTTACTAATAAAAGATGCACACATTACTTTGTTACTTTGGCCAGCTTTAACTGGCATTGTTTAACATAGCTGTGGTTCGTCGGCTTGATGTACTTAATTAATTATTATTATTGTTATTATTATTACATACTGTATTATTATTAATGACAGATTTGGATGTCATTCGTAACCTGGGCAGTAACTCAGTGGATCTTCACATGGACCCTGAATTTCGATCACTCATTGGATTGGATTTTGATTGGCTAAGCTCTAGATCATCAGCTGGATTTCATTTGCTGGGTATTAAAGTCCTCGGTGTTCGGTTACATCATTAGCAACTTCTGAGGGTTTCACAGTGCTGTGGGGTTGTTTGTGACGGCCCTCTTTCCAAGTATGACTTCAGTTTGCACTTCTGAATTTCTTCTTCTTTCCTCTTGTGAATTGCTGATTTTTTCCATGTTGCTCTGCCTGAGTTTGGATTACAGATTTCGATCACTTTTTGTATTTGCTTTTCTTCAGGTCCCTGTGCCTGCCTTATGACCCGCTGAATGTTTTTGGAGGGTGCCTTTTTCCAGCGTTCTGGAAATAAACCTGGTTTACAGTAAGCAGATCCCCTCATATTATCATTACAGGAGTAGCTGCACTGTACAAGTACCTTGTGAGTAATGTGCACTGGTAAAACTATCCAAGACTCCCAAATCCTGTATGCAACTAGCAGGTAAGAGCTGTTAAAAATAAATTCCCACAGTGGTACCCAAATGAGATCATTTCATATAATTTCTCACATTTAGTATATTTTACATTACTTATTTTATTTTCATTTTCCTAATTAGTGCATGCAATCAAGGCCAGATTAAGTCCCCACAGAACACTAGGCAGGCAAAATTTTGGGTTCCATCCCTTCATCAAACTGCTTATTCTTTTTAAGCTTGGTTAGCTAGCAAAGATGACTAAAAGAACATAGATGAATATAGATCCAAATCACTATGCTGAAAATGTGCCGTTTCTTTTTCTGCCTGCACATAAACATTTTAATTTGTTTATGATTTTGTTTTTTAATAATTTGTAATTTTGTATAATTATTCTTATTTATAAATGTAATATGCACTATGTGGACAAAAGTGGGCAGTGGTGGCTTGATGGTTAGGGAAGCGCAATTGTAATCGAAAGATTGCAGGATCGAATCCCCCACCAGCATGTCACCACTGAGGTAGCCTGAGCAAGGTCCCCAAGCACTGCTCCCTGGGTGCTGAATTAGCTGCCCCCTGCTATGTTATGAAAGTCACATATGGGTTAAATGCAGAGGACACATTTCGTTGTTGCGTGGTGTGTTAACAATGACCACTAATCACCTAATAATAAAAGTATTGGTAGACCTGGCCATTATACCCACAAGAACTTATGACATCCCATTCTAAACGTGGAGAAGACCAAGGACATGGTGGTGACCTTCTCCAGAGAGAGGGAGCTGGCAAAAGGATCTATCAGCATAATCCACAGGCAGACAGTGGAGTACAAATATTGTGGCACTATCTTTGATTGCACCCTAAAGTTTACCTCCAACACCTAGGACATTTTAAGGAGATGTCAGCAGCGGCAATATCTTCTTAGGAAGCTTGACAGCTTTGGGGTCAACAAGGTCATACTCAAACCAATCTACTACTCCTTCATTGAGAGTGTTCTTGGTTTTTCCATTCCCTGCTGGTATCACTTCCACCAGCCTGAAGCACAAGACTGGCTTGCACAACACAGTGAAAGTCTGCTATAAGATTATTGGACTCTCGGTCAGAGCACTTTCATCCCTGAGTGAGCAGCAAACACTAAGAACAGCATGTAGGATTCTGCAGGACCCCTCCCATGCTCTGTTCCCGGAGTTTGATTGGCTCCCCACAGGACGACGGCTCCGCTGTCCCGGCTGCAGGACACCGAGGAGAGTGACCTTTGTTCCCAGGGCCGTTCATCTCCTCAAATCACAGACTTCTTTTCTCCCCGCCTCCTTGCACTGGAACCCATCAGTCATTCTGCATTTGAGCCCCCTCCCCCCCCATGCCCACTAACAATCCCTCCCTTTACATATTTATCAGTTCTTATCTACCTGATTGACTGCAATTTTGCGCAGCATCCTTCAAACACTGTTGCACTTTATGTCATTGTGTCCTGTCCAACTTCAACTGCCCTATGTGTCTTTAATTGCTCCTCGGGGACAAATAAGTTATCCAAATTTAAAACTTATTTGAATTTGGATTCTAAATCTATAGGCATCAATATGGAGCTGGTCCCCCCCCCCCCTTTTGCAGCTATAACAGCTGCTTCTCTTCTGAGAAGGCTTTCCACAAGATTTTGGAGTGTGTCTGCGGGAATTTTTGCCTATACATCCAGAAGAGCATTTGTGAGGTTAGGTATTGATGTTGGATGTTAAGCTCTGGTTCACAGTCTCCATTCTCCAGAATTGTGTTAAATGTCTTGGTATGCATAACAAGACATGTAGGACAATATTATACTTTCAACATTTTGCAAACAGTTTGTGGAAGGCTCTTTCTGTTCCAGCATGACTGTGCCCCAGTGCACATAGCAAGGTCCATTTTTGGTGTGGAAGAACTTGACTGGTCCACACAGAGCCCTGATCTAACCCCCATTGAACACCTTTGGGATGAACTAGAATGGAGATTGCAAGCCAGGCAGACCCATAACCAGTTAAATTTTGAGCTGGGGGGATCCCCTCACTACAGTTAAGATTGATGTCCCTTTGGTTATTTTGGCCCATTGAGCCCCCTTGCGCCAATCTGACTCTCAGCAGCTGCCTAGATTGGTGCCTGGAGCTCACATGTGAATTGTTTCTGTGTCGGCTCCCCCAGCTGGTCAGTGCCAAGCAGTGCAGACACTAAATCCGAGGATTAGCAGCAAATTCAGAAATAGCTGCAGGAGGAGCAACAGCACCTGCACTCTATTTATCTTCTTCATACCTGTTTATGTGTTTTTATTATCTATGGTCATGCTACATTTTCTCCGACATTAATTCACCTTCTAATTTGCAGTGTAATGCTTGTATTTCTTCCCTGCATTGCTGACTACATACTTTGTTGCATTATCTGTCCTCTGTACTCATCTCCAGAACAAGAATACATTCAGTTTACAAAAAAAAAAAATACTTTGCACACTCCAAATCAAATATCAAATAAAGACAAAAAGAAAGCTTTAATTGGCATTGTTTAACCTGAGTGACTTTTTCCACTGGATCCAAAAATAAAAAAGTAAAACAATCCTGGGATCTCAAAAAGAATGTTGCTTTTCATAGTGCGGGTAAAACGACGTCCCGTGACAGTTGGAGGAATAAATCTATAAGAGTGAAATTGAGGGAATGATTCTATAAGGCTATAACTAATCAAAACAAGGATTGACTGGCGCCGGCAGGGCAGGGTAACCGAATTGAGACGAATAGAGGGAGCAGACAGAGAAAGTAAGCGGCCTTCACTTATCTTTAGCTTTCCAGAAGGATAAGTACTAACCAGCTAACTAGAGCAAATGTAAAACATGTGGTTGACACGTAATACGTGACGAGTCGGAAGGTACAGAGAGGGGGGAGCTACGACAAAGGAATGAAGCTGATACATATGGTTGAGCTTCTTACTGTACATGCTGAATGTATGTCAGAGGGTCGCTCCCTGATTGTAATCTGTCAGAGAATAAACTTGGACCTGCAACTTCTCCACGTCTCAGCTGTGAATCTCTTCTGATCAACGGACCCGGTGGAGACGGCGTATTCCAATAGTCCTCAGAGACGACAAAGACGGAAACATCGGTGACTAGGTGTGGACGACACTATTCCATTTTGCGAAGGAAGTACCTAAACAGACTCATTTATACACACGTGTGCAGCACCATAATGTGCAAATGATGCAACAATCACAGCGTTTTGCAAAGCCCACCCACAACCTCTATGCTTAGCTGTGATTGGTCAGTAACCAACCAAATCCGCGCGACTCATTGCGACTGCTTTTGCCGCAACGCGCCGTCGTGGAAGTAGGAAGTGGCATGCAATACAAACGCCCGTGCTCACTGCAATTAACCAGTGTTTATTGATTAACTGGGCACCTAAAATAGTCTGTTTATTTTAGCTAAAGGTAAGCTTTCTTTCGTAAAAACATGTGACAATATTCGACTATTTTTTCCCACATATATAAGCACTACAGCTCCGATAAGTGACTTTATAGCCTGGTAGCTAACTATAGATCGTAAACAAGTTAGTCATTTAATACGGAAACTTAAATCTTTATTGTATATAATCGGCTAGTGCAATATATAAATAGTGTCAAGAATGTGCATGCTGACAAAACTTCTGCAGCCAAGATTTCTGTGGCAGTACACAATACAGCAATTTTATTTGTTGTAGAAGTTACACAGTATTGCATTTTCTTTGAATAATCCATATGAATCGTTTGGTATTGAATCTATATAGCAAAATAAGCGGATTCCCAGGATGAGCGTGGGATTCATTGGTGCGGGCCAATTGGCACACGCGCTGGTGAAAGGGTTCGCGGCAGCTGGTAAGTTACCAAGTTTAGATGTAAAAGGACTATATTGTTAATTAAGGGTCCAAAGCACGAAGTGCTTATGGAACCTTATTGTTTTTTATAATTATAATTATATAAGTGTATATAATTAATGCTGCTGAGAGTTGAAATGTATGTTCAATGCGAAAGTGCGCAGGACAGAAAGAACATCGGTTGCTCTTATTAAGTTTCTTTGTCGTCTTCTTCAGGTGTGATCGCCACCCAGCGGATCACAGCCAGCTCTCCAGACATGGATCTGCCCACAGTGTCCGGGCTGCGGGTGCGTAGGACGTCCTTGTATATCATCAATAAATCATAACGGTTCATGTATTTCATGCATTTACCATATTTGTTAATAACTGATGCTTGAGTAGTAACTGAATTACTAAGTTACTTGTGCCCCCCTCAGGTAAAGTGTTGCCCTACATTTTATCTTCTTATTCATTTAAGAAATGCCGGTGATTTCCCCCTGTTGTATAAATGGTGTATCTGTTTTTTTTGTTTGTTTGTTATTGAATAACTGCATCGCTCAATCAATTCTATTGTTTATTTTAATATAGCACCTTTCAGAACAGAGTTACCCCAAGGCACTTTATGTGGGTGTAACACATTCCTACAACATTTGTACACAATAATTAAAAAAAAAAAAACAGGGAAAAGGCAAGACAAAGAAAAAGTCAGATGACAACAGAGGGGATGAACCAAAAATTCCTGAATGTGGAGAATGAAGAAAAATCTCTGGGGACCCAAGGTCAACTAACATTATAGGAAAAAGAATGAAAGGGCTTTATTGGTAAAAGCAAGATGTGGTCGAGATCAAAGGCAACATCATTCATCATTGATTAGTTCTCTCTGCTGGCCTGTATGTCACAGTTTGAAAGTCGCATCCACGAAGTCACTCACATGGGGCTGAACCTGCACTGCAGCTCAGACGGTGCCCATAAGTGAAACAAACCCATATCCAAAATATACACCATTCTTCCAGCAGCTGAGTTTGAGCAGATGCTTAGATTAGTCATTGGCGGGAGCCTAAATTATTCATAATCATTCCTCCCTCCCCCCACCTCCCCTCCCTGGAGCAGAGAATGGGTGTGAACCTGACCACTAGCAACAAGGAGACCGTGAAGAGGAGCGACGTTCTCTTCCTGGCCGTCAAGCCCCACATCATCCCGTTCGTGCTGGACGAGGTCGGACCTGACATCGAAGACCGCCACCTCATCGTCTCCTGCGCTGCCGGTGTCACAATCAGCTCCATTGAGAAGGTCTGGGCTTCACAGAGACATGAGCAGCTTATGGTTTCAACCAAAGCGGTAGCATCAGAGCTGTGGTTTTTACATAGTTATATGTTTTGTTGTTCTGGGATCTGATTGCAGTTTTAAAAAAATACAATCTGTCAAAAAACAGTTAAATTAAACATTAGCAAAGTGGTTAGTAAGTCCCTTGTAGATGGCCTGGCTCTGCATGAAACTTTTCTCGAAAAATGCTAAGTGAAAGTTGAACTAAATCCTAAAGTGTGTGATGGGCTACAGAGCCCAATGCCTCCTGTGTTTTCACTCGTGTAATTCCCACCATTTAAATGAAACAGAGATGCTTTATTTAAGCCCTTGGTGAAATTGGATTTTCACCTGTTCCATCTTGACGTTAAGGATGTCGCTCAAGGGCCCAACCGTAGCATCATTCTGCCAACCATGGGATTTGAATCGACGACTTTCCGATTACAGGCACGGGGTTGTAACCCAGGGAGCCACACACAGCTGTGTGCAGTTGCTGTATACACTGTGAGATGGTTTGGGGGTCAGTGGTGTTTTTACCAGGCACAAATCTCCTCTCCAAATGAACCTCATTGTGCAGTGTGACTTTGAGTTTTCACAAAAAGACCGCTAGCGAGAAGCTTGTGCACCTGGTATACCCAGCCTTCCAGGGCTTTGTGCTTTTCTGACCTTTTGGGGAAGACATGACCGAGTCCTACACTGACCTTCAGGATCTGCTTATTCTGTAACACGCTGAAAATACTGTGTGTGAATCCAGCTGTAGTGCTGTGTGTGAGAGAACACGTTTCTCTTGTCAGTGTCTGTATCCTCCCAGGTGTACAGACCAGTCCTCTTAACCGTCATGCCCCCTGTTGCCCGGCCTGCAGAAGTTGCAGCAGTACCGGGAGGCCCCGAGGGTGATGCGCTGCATGACGAACACCCCGGTGGTGGTGCGGGAAGGGGCCACGGTGTACGCCACTGGCACGCATGCTGAGGTGGAGGACGGAAGACTGCTGGAGCAGCTGATGGCCAGCGTGGGCTTCTGCACCGAGGTGGAGGAAGACCTCATTGATGCCGTCACCGGGCTGAGCGGCAGTGGCCCCGCCTACGTGAGCGACCCCCGCCCGGCCCTGCGGCTGCACTCTGCACGTTGCATGCTAAGAGAGTCACTCCTGAGAATTCTCTGAGTGGCTCGGCTCCTTTGCCAATGTTTCCAGGTTCTAAACATTTTTGTGACACATCCATGCATTTGATTGGTCAAAAATGATTGCGCCTTCATATTACGGCTTGTTTCCTATAGCAACTGAATTGCTTACTTCAGCTAGTATGACATTGGCTCCCCAACTATTTTGGTACTTCTTAAGTCAGCGTACATTCTGGACCACTTTTTCTGCTTGCTGAGCACATTTTGCAATCCCTTCCAATATCTCCAAATAGCCAGATCTTATGCTCAACTTCTGTCTCTGAATTTGGAATGTTCTCCCCAGGTTGACCTTGTCCTTGACCTTTGCTTTTTCTCTGTTCCGCACACTGTTTAGCAGACTTGGGCAGACTATTTGGCAATCTCAGCAGTTTATTAATCTTGCATAAGCGCCCCTTCATGCAGAGAATTTCCCCACGAGGAACCAGTAAAGTGTTGTTGTTGTTGTTATTATTATTATTATTATTATTATTATTATTATTATTATTATTATTATTATTATTATTATTATTGGTTAGGGCTGGGCGATATCATATTGATATTATATCACTCATGCGCAATAATCACCAGGGCTTCAGATGACCGACGAAGCATTTGGCCATTCACCCAGCCCTACTATTGGTAACACGTTACTTGAGGGGCCACAAATAATCTGTTAACTGTTTCAGTTGTTCCATCAGTAGTTCACAAAGCTTTACAGAATTAACAGATATAATAACAAATGGTGCTTGCTTGAGTCAAAAAATGTGACAATTCATTAAAGATGATCGAACACGAGATCAGTTTGTTAGTAACACTTAGTTTGTGGTTAATACTGACATAATACTATGTTATTTGTGGTCCCTTAATGTAAAGTGTTACCTTATTTTATCAGTTTAATCTCCTAATGTTTGGTAAATCAATTGATTTTACAGCATATGTAAGTGTGTTTGATTAGTTCATTCATGAATCACAAGGTGGTGTCACTGTCTTGTCTCCATCTGCACTTCAGGCCTTCACTGCTGTAGACGCCCTTGCAGATGGAGGTGTGAAGATGGGCCTTCCCAGGAGATTGGCCGTCAGGTTGGGAGCCCAAGCCCTGCTGGTCGGTACTCCGCCATGAATTCCCCCCACACTCCCATTCGGCTCCGATAGCCCCTCGGTGACCCTGGCTTTGTTGTCTGGCAGGGCGCGGCGCGGATGCTGCTGGATTCAGAGCAGCACCCAGGACAGTTGAAGGACAATGTGTGCTCCCCGGGCGGGGCCACCATCCACGCCCTGCACGTGATGGAGAGCGGCGGATTCCGTAGCCTGCTCATCAACGCCGTGGAGGCTTCCTGCATCAGGACCAGGTAGCCCCGCCCATGTGCTCATGAACCACTACTGATCTCCCGTTACCTCAAACCATGGTTTGACCTGTTCATAACATTGTTTTTTAGGGATTATCAATCAAAAAAGATCTTTTTGTCCTAATGAAGTATAGATATGAATATTAACATAACTAATATAATTTGACTCGAAATGAGCCCAGAATGAGCAAGTAAATTATCATTAAGGCTAATTAAATTGAATTTGTACAGATTTTGCTAATCTGTACAATTGTTAAATGGTACAAACCAAGCCAAAGTGACCAGGTTTTCAAACTTAATGAAGGTGTTTTGCTGTTTTTCAGCATTTATTTAGAGCCAATTCATACAAATACAGTAGGAAGCACAAAGGACTGGAAGCATAATGGGGTCAAATTATGTGAAATTTTGTCACTACAGTTTTATCCATAAACATGCTGCCTAAGAACAAAGACCATTTACAGTACAGGGCTGGACCCCTTAGGAGCTCAGGCCTGAGGTTTAGTTTACGGAGGTCTTGGCTCTGTGGTCTTGAACCCTCCCCATTCTCTTTCTCTCTCAGGGAGCTGCAGTTTCTGGCCGACCAGGAGAAGATTTCTGCTGCTGCAATCAAGAAGACCACTCTGGACAAAGTGCTTCAGCAGCCAGGCGTCTCTGGGGCAGGTGTGACCGTCCGGACCGGGATCAGCATCTTCAACAGTGACTCCCCCCCACGGCAGAAGAAGAGTTGAGTGGTTGTCAGATTGGGCGGGGAGGAGGGGGGTCCAGTAGGACTGATAATTATATTTAATGTCTGTTTTTCAGCTTAATGCAAGGACAATGCTGCCAAAATGCAATTATCATTAAAAATATATTCTTTTTATGGAATCAAGCTGAAGTTTTTCTGGCAAGGGGGGTGCACCTCCCCAGACTGAATCTGTGCCAGCTCAGTTGAGCACTAAAGAATGGAGCTGAAATGTAGTCCATGACGACAACCAGGGGTGGAAAGTACAAATCCAAACCAAGGTTTTGTTTCAACCTACCAGTCGAGTACTTTATGACTGTGACTCATTATACTATGCTGGTTGGTTGAAACAAGACCTTGGTCTAGATTTGTTCTTTCTGGTCCTGGACCGTACACATCTGCTTGCTTTTGTGCTTGATTTGTCAGCAGACTCAGAGAAGTTTGAAGTCCTTTAGAGGTGTGTGTGGGGTCATTCCTGCCCATTTGCTCATGTGACCCTAGCAGATACTTTGTCTTCAGAGCACTGGTGCAAAGACCCCAGAGTGCACTGGGAATTATCAATCCAATTATGTTCTATTCCCATCTTGCTGGTCTGTCCTGAGTGGTTTCAGACTCATACTCAGAGTTAGTTAATTCAGGTCTAGAGAGTAAAAATCCAGACCGGTATTTTGTTTCAACCAGCCAGTTGTGCATAGTCACCTTCAGAGTATTTAACTGGTTGGTTGAAACAAAATCCCGGTCTGGAGTTTCACTCTCTGGACCTCTGTTCATACTGATATAATTATTCCTTTTGTTTTCCCTCATTTAGTAAATAGCGACAATAGCAACATATAGCAGGTATGTTGAAGTTAAAAGGTGTGAGATAGAAACCACACTACAGCTACACTTCATGGCTTTTAATATCGATCATACATCTACTGTCCTGTTTATCTCAGATGAACTCCGTATTAATCTGTCTCTCATGATATTAATCTCTGATAACCCTAGTCCTATACCTAATGGCATTCCCAAACCTAAACCTAGCCTTAATCCTAAAACCAATCCTGACTCTAATTCAAACCCTTGCCCAAACCCTAATGCCAACTTTAACCCTAAACCTAGCCATGTTGCCCACTGTAACCTTAGGCCTAACCTTAATCCCACCCTCAGCCCTGGGCATTATGCAAATGCCAAATCTAACCATCATAACCCGTAACCTCAGTCCTAATCCCAACTCAGACCCTCACTCCAATGCTAACCCTAAACATCACTCTGGTATGACCTGTATTTCTGGTGTCAGAGACTCTCTAATTGATAGTTTGTTGTGCCTTAATCTGCCAGTCCAGTTTGCTTCATTACCGCTCCTATACTGACCTGTTCATTGTGACATGGATCATTCTAGGCAGCAGCTATTGGTATTGGCACGGTGGAACCTTAGATTGATTAAGTTCCATTTAAATGGAGAAATTTCCTATTACTACAAATCAAGTTTCTAATTCCTAATTTAAATACCATTTATGCACATTTTCTATCATGTCTCTCGGGATAGTTACCCAAAATATCTTTAAAGAAAATAAATAAATATGATGTTCCAATAATCCATCATTGGATGATCATGAAGTCAGTCAAACTGATTATGATGGGTTTGTTTTGTTATGTTTGTTCTGTATCTATTTACAACTATATCTTGCGAATTTGCAGACCTTAATTTCATTTAGCGTGAGACTGACCCCTTGTGGAATGAATGATATTGCAGTGAAGCTTCAAAAATACCAACGCAAGTGGCCACAGGAATTGGCTGGTTATATATGGTGACTTTGCCAAAGGTCAGGGTCTGATTCACACACATTCCAAGGTCAGGCATTCTGACAGCTATGTACTGCAATTCTATGTGCTAAACGAAACAGAAATATCGCACTAGCATAATCTTTAATTTCTGTGTAGGCTAGATGCATGCATGATAATATGCAAGTATAATTTTTAAATTCATAATTCTTGGGGTAGTTTTTAGCTATGTGTAAATATGTGTGTGGGGAGGGGGGGTTGTTATGTATATACATTACATTCTGAGGATCAATTGTCCCTACAATGTGATAACCACCTGTTATTTTGTGGGGACCATTTGTTCGGTCTCCACAAGGGGAAATTCAATTTTATAAAATATATGACTGCAATTACATGACTAAAAATGTTCAAAATCTTGTTTTTAAATTGGTGACTTATGGTTAAGGTTAGGAATGGGTTGGGGTTAAGGTTGTCATAGCTGGAATTAGGGTTTTTCCCCATAGAAATGAATGGACAGTCCCCAAAAAAATGTGAATTCATATGTGTTTGTGTGAGTGTTTCTGTGAGAATTTGTAATTGCTACATTGTGGGGACCCAGCGCCCCCACAATCTAGTAAAAACCTGTATCTTTTCACCTTGTGGGGATGTTTTTTTGTTCCCCACAAGGATATCCCTAGTTTTATTAAAAAAAACTCTGAATGCAATATTTCTCCTGCTATCAGCTTTGCATATTTGAATTGTCCTTGCCAGTCATTGACTTTATATAGGCCAGGAATTGACTGCTTGTGTTCCCGAGTATCTGATCTTATAAGTGAAGTTACATAGCACCCTTAAATGACAGCCTTGTCTTCAGGTTCTTTATGAAATATTTCATACGATTTTTTTTTTTTTTTAAATTAGAGCTGTTAACCTGACCTTTCATTGGCATTATTTTGGTTGTCAATCTGGGGTTGTTCCCACCTATCCTGGCTCTTGTGCCTCCTTTCCATCCTTATGGCCTTTCGCTTTGAACATGCTTTGCTGGCATCGGTGGACCTTACAGAAGATGGTCGCCGCAGCGACGCAGGAGGAGGCTCAGAAGTGGAAGCCCGGGCTGGAATTATCTACCACAAGGAACCAGTTTCCCTGCAGCAGCAGTCGTAAGTCACCGCTTTGGCTCCCTTTTCTCTGGAATGGGCCAAACGGCGGACATGGGTCGGGCCTGGAACGCCTCCTGGGTGCAGCTGATTTGCAGCATTGTCATAATGTCTCTGAAACATTCTTGTACACAATGCTGTATGGATTCCGTCTGTGCTGTTCAGTAGCTGACTATACTTGCAAATAATTTAGCATAATAATAATAATATCTAGGTAAACATGTCAGTAACTTCTTTGGAAACTCACCAATCGATGAATGAACTCATTTTCAATTCATAGCACAGAAATTGCTTTTAACCTCTAACCTTTGTTGCTCTACGGTGTTGCATGGAAAAAGTATAATTCTTTTCAATGTTGAAAAGTTTCTTTCTGACTCAGCAGTGGTTATTGGCATGGTGATGATTTTTAGCACTGCTTCAGATAATGCATCATGAGTTACACTCCCTGCTTTAGTTATTTCCTACGTGAGTGTACAGCAGCAGTCGGCAATGCAGATACCATTAGTGACATTTTTTAAACGGACCTCATGCGTGTGATCCTGTTATTTTTATTTACTCTCAGTGTAGGGACAGCAACATACTGCCACACAGCTCATTACTGAAAGCACACTGAATATGTGTGCAGTGTTTTCAGCTGCTCACTTGGTTAAATCAACGCAGATGGGCTTTGTACGTTCACCAAATGAAGACTACTAGGAGACGTTTACTCCGGGGGGGGGGGGAAGGGGTTAAATATTGTACCTATGCTTGTCACTGGGGTTTGTACCCTTGTATTTGTACCTTTTAAGGAACAGAAATGGACTCTGGAGAACATCCCAAAGGTGCAAACAGCATTAATGTACCATCAGTGGTACAAAATGTTCCTCAGAGTCCATTTCTGTACCTTAAAAGGTACAATTGGCAGACCCTTGAGGGTACAGCCCCAGTGACAGGCAAAGGTACAAATTTTTACCCTTTTCTGAGAGTATACTGCACTTTGTACATGAAGATATTTGGAATGTAGTGGACAGCACTACCCTTGTAATGAATGTGCAACAATGTTAGTTACAAAGAAAAAATGACTTTTTACACTGAATTATTGATGTTGTGTACTGCTCCACATGGTATCTGGTGGGACCAGGCCACACCGGCCCCTAATGATGATATAAGAATCCGTATGATGTATAGAGATACTATGGTTCTGTGCTTCTCATCTGAACATGTTTAGACTACATAAGTCTTTGTGATGTTGAATCACCTACCTGTGATGCTAAGAAATGAAGAATTAAACACGACTTTTAAAGCTCTGGATGAGCAATGAGTTCAACATGTATTAATAATGGGCGTATCATTAACTTTTCCCGCTCAGCGGACATCAATGGCGTACTTGTTGAGATTTTAATAGTATCACGTGGAACATTTTTTTAAAAATCAAAGCCAGGTTTAAAAATAGTTACCACTGATGTTCAAGAATCCAGCTTAAAATCCCTCACATCTCGCTTGTCCCTTTAAGCTCCTTTACCAGTTGCGTAGATCCTTCATGAATGAAACCATGTGACCAAACATCATATGACGTCTGGCTGCAGGAGAAAGGGATCAACAAGACGACCACGAGTCAATTAGAAAGAAAGCGATAAGCACATTAATCAGCGATTAATATCTCGTAGTGTTCTTTAGAGATAAAAAGTCACATCTGCTACCGCACATCCGAGAAAGTCCCTTTCGATCTGGTGAGTGAAAGTGAAGTTTATTTTGTAAACAACAGGGGAAATCGTTTTGCTGAGTGTGCACGCCTTTACTTTCGCCTGCTTGACATTTGTGGCGTGTACTTTAAAGTGTATATGTGTTGTTTGAGGAATAAATAATTTAAAAAAAAAAAAAAAAAAACTGCAGTTGCTGGGAGATCGCGGCAGGGGGAGGGAAGGAAGACGATCCGGAGGTAATATCTAGGAGTTTAAAGGGGCTAGACTGATAGGGGATTCCCTGGTCCGGGGCGGGAGTCATGGAGATACTCGTGCTTTCGCTGCAGCGAGAGACCGAGCGAAGGAAGTAGTGACAGCTAGGGGGGTTTGTCGAGAAATGTGTAGCTCCGCACAGCACCGGTGCTGGACCGACTTGCTGTTTCATCAGAACCACGCCGAGCTGTAAAAAAAAGCGGCGGAAAGCTTAAAGCCCAGCGCCGTTTTCGTGAGCTTAGCTGCCTGTACGTTTCTCGGAAAAGGTAAGGTCTTGCGCTGGCGATCCGCCGGGCTCCGATGGCACTTTTACTGATTGATATTTCCGCGTTAATCTCCCGACAGCCGCGGCGTCCGACGGAATGCGGGGATCGCACCAGGTTTATTTCCAGATGTCTAATATGACAGCGAGCTGCTCGACAGGTTTGATTTTATGTTAGTCTGTTAGCGTCAACAAATAAAATGATTTCTCCGTCGGCAGTTGTACGTTTTATTTTGATAGAGATCGTGATAAACCCGTAAGTGATCTCAATTACAAAGTCGGGCGAGCATCTGATGGTACGTGCTGATTCATCATGTTGAATATAATATAATATAATATAATTAATATAATATAATATAATACAATTTGACCATCAATATGATGCTATGGTAACATGGATCCAGTGGACAAAGGTCTAGATCCAGGATGGAGATGAAATGCTATTGCTCGCAAATGGGGATGAGTAGAGATGCTGCGAGAGAATCACCAGTGTGGCCGTGAGGATGCGGAAAGCGGTTAACAAAGGGTGTCTCTGATCTCAAGGCTCAGATCTCAAAGATGGTATATCGGGGGGTTTCAGTCTTACAGGTTTCTGCCTACACTGTTGACTGAAAGCCAGGGGTATTTCCGCCTAAAAACATCTAGACTGCTTTTGGTTGCGTTGAAATGTCATTTAAGGGAACGCGCAGTTTTGTCAGTTCCGTCGTCTGGTGCGCTTGGCGTACTGTCGTAGATTTAGCATTTTGGATTCGCTCCCAATTTTTTTCCCCAAGAACAAACGCATAAATAAACCACCATATCACTTGTTGTCTGGTTCAGATATTTCCCTAAAGCAGCGCGTTAAATGATGTGGCTTCGTTGCGAGGTTGTGTTTTGTCAGGTTCATCTGAGGGAAATGAAGTTTTCGTTAGTTCTTTTGTCTTTATGCCCGGTTTTGTCGTTATGGTGTAGTTCAAATATTGCTGCAAAGTTCTATCTGTAGACAAATTCACGATGATAGTACCTAACTTTTCCCAGTTTTGGACAATAATGAGGACAAATTCTAAAGTTCCTTTTCTAGAAAATGCTTGAACGATGTTACCATTGTATTATGGGATCTTCTGGGTTCTGTATTGTTAGCATATCACTATGAATTGGTGTTGCTGCATTTACCTGTATGCATTAGAATGAAATGCAGAAAGCCAAAATCTCAGTCAAACGTGCTAATGACGATATTAGAACAAAAAAGAACGTTTTTGACTGTTGCAGTGTCTTTCTAATCCCGTCTGCCATCCACTATAATCCAGGAGGTCATCACTGTCCTTTATTCGGCATTATAAGGCTGAGGTTTTGATGGTGATATCTGGAATTCACCCCGGTAGAGTCAGAGCTTATTCAATAAACCTTAAGGTTAACTCATGGGTACCATAATGATACATTGGCTGTTGACTACATTGGAAAGCCTTATATCTATGGTGTGCCTCATACCTCGCTACCTGTAATCAGATTTTGCTTGCATTTTCATTTTCTAAATTGATATCAATGGCATGGAGGCAGGAGTCACGTTCAGGCTGCTTCAGCGGTTTGGAGTTCATGGGATTGGCCCCGGGGGAGGGGGGACAGGGGGTGTACTGTCATTGGGGCTGACAGTTCAGCATCAGTGGGATGACTAGCTGAAATCTGATCTAGCAATATAAAATTGTGAGCAAGGTTCCCTGGATGACTTTTTTTTCTCTCTACGATAAGGACGCTGTTAAGGCCTGTACTGGGCATGGATGAGGTATGAATGCGTGTTTAAATGTAAGGGATTAGGCTTAAAAAGACGTGAACAGATCCTTCATTTCCATGCACTTGAGCATCCAATTTGGGTAAAATTTATAGCTCAGTATCTCAACAGAAGTCTAGACTTGAATATGGGTAACGGCACC
Organism: Mormyrus proboscirostris; assembly: GCA_026779585.1. Classification (NCBI taxonomy): domain Eukaryota; kingdom Metazoa; phylum Chordata; class Actinopteri; order Osteoglossiformes; family Mormyridae; genus Mormyrus; species Mormyrus proboscirostris. The sequence goes on along the minus strand of JAODKF010000050.1, from coordinate 519,987 downwards.
AACATTTTCCACATGGGAAGTGAGTGCCTTTAATAGGCATCTTTTAAAATTTAAGCGATGAGCAGTGGATCTCTTTATAGATTTCGAAAGGTGCAAATTACAGGTGAGAAAGCGGTTGCTTTGCAGTTTGTTTTATGTATTTGTTTCAGTGGAACAAAGAGCTTTTCTGTTTCGCTGCCCGTGAGGGATTGGCTTCGTTTAGATCCTCTGTGATTTCGGGTAGAGGCGCACGTGTCCCCCATGTCGAAGAATGAATTCATGAGTTCCACATAACTCCTGATCCATCTGTAGCCAGAGGAGGGTTCCAAGCACCGCGGGAGAACCAGGACCCCCCCCGAAACTTAAGTAGTTCTCACCGGCATCGGTCTTCTGGTGCAAGAGCTGCGAAATATGCAAGCAGAAATTAATCAGCTGAGAAACGGAAAACTAAGGGTGGGGGGCTGTCGTCATGGGCAAGAGGCAACTTTAAGTTATGATGAAATGCTTTGTAAGCTAGACTCGCATTCAGGGTTCCGGCCCAGGCATCGCTTCCCTGGCTGGATTAACAGATCGACTCAGGAAGAGTAAAAGAGAAATGATTTTTTTCCAAAATGGCGTCGCCGTGCCTTAGCATGGCTGCTGTTTTCTGTGCCTGAAAGGTGTAGCAGTTTATGCCGAGTATGATGAAGTGACTGATGTATATTAACCGGGGCAGTTGGGGTGACAGTGTTCAGCAGCTATGCTTTGCTCCCCATCTGTCTTTCAGTTTTGCCTTAAGAGCTCCTTCAGCTTTTGTTTTTTTTCATAATTATTTACCCACTTATAGGAATATCTGATACATCCCTCACTGACAAAAAAAAAATGGTACAACCCTGGTGCAGTTTTGTTCCCAAAGGTACAAACAATAATAATGTACATGCAATGGTACAAAAATATTCCCCAGGGTCCATTTCTATACCTCAGATTAGACTAAAAGGTACATTTACCTACAGCTAGGGTATAATTGGCAGACCTTTGAGAGTACAGCCCTAGTGACAGGTAATTATACCCTCAAAGGTATAAATTGGTACTTTTTTTCTGACACTCCTGTTAACTAGTATCTGACTCAATGTCTTACTAAAATTTGAAAAATGTCATAAGCAACAGGACCCTCTGCATAAAGCCTTAGATGTGCTCATGGTGTGCTATAGGATTATTATGAATTAGAGTCCTCTTACCACCTTTATTGCCTATAAGGACATGATGTGTGTTGCCACTTGTTGCCACAGATGAAATCAAGATGTTTGGGACTCTGTATTAACTTGGGTTATATTTTATGTTGTTTTCCCCTCATTAAAACAGTAATCACTTAACTGGAATTGGACATATTTACATAATTATAAGATCTGTAAGGGTTACGTAAAATTAACGTCATTGCAGCTGCTAAGTTGCTTTTTAGATGGTGGTTGTGGTGGTAACTGTATTCTGGAGAACCGATGAGACAGATCATCGGCAAAGCCACTGAAAGCCCCTTTTCACGTGTCAGAACTTTCATTAAAAAGTGCCAGAGTTTCCTGATTTCACTGTTATCTTAGTGGCGCTCAACAGGTGCGAGAGACAAATGTCGAAGCCGTCTTACACTCAGAGCCAGATTGCAGTTAAAATTACAACACGCCACATGCAAATGGGATTTCTGATTGTCCTCTGTAAAATTGAAGGGAGGGGGCACCTTAAATAGCATTTTTATTATCCAGGGCCCCATTCTCTGGGAAAGACATGGTCAAAAAGAAACCCTGAACACAGTCCTCTCACCGAATGCATTCTGTTTATTTGTCATCGCACACAAGCTCAGTTCTTATAGCGGGAAAGGCGTTGTAATGCTTCCGTTTCCCTCCATGTGTGTCGCACACCTTCTTGTTTTCCCCCCTGCTTTTTATTTATTCATGCTGTCTTTGTCTCTTCTCTTTCAGTACCTGTTAATTTCCACGTGGCCCCGTTCTTGGTTGTCTGCTCCTTGTCTGTCTACTTTAAATCTGTCACTGGACACTGGGTCAGACAGGAAGCATTTGTTAATGAGCAAATCCCAGCCAAAGGATTCCGGCGGGAGGAAACCATTTGAGGAGAGAGGTTTAGTGGTGCCTACTGTCACTGCAGGAGAATCGAGGAGTTCAGGGGTTCATGCAGGACGTGGAAAAGGGAATGGCCGATGAAGGTTAAGAAAGAGTTAATTTAGTTATGGTTGTTTTACCTAAAGGACAGAGGACTTGGACAGCTGAGTGACCATTTCTCAAGGTTGCAGCAAGTTTGGGGGTCATCATTGGGATCTTTTTTGTTTTTTAATTCAGTTTTGTTTTTGTTAATCGTGTATCGCTTGTTGTTTTTTTTCCGGGCTGGCTTCCCTGGCTGTGCAGACTGTGCGTTACCTGCTGCTGAGTTTTCAGTCGTCATCCGTGCCCCCTGCAAAGTCTCCCTCAGGGTCTCTGCACATGTTCCTTCTCTTTGGAGCCTCGGTGCACATTTCCCTCTTATTCAGCAGCCTTTGCCTCTCTTCCATGCTGGAAGGACAAGGCAGGTGGTTCGGATCTCCAATCTCCCCCCCCCCCCACCCCTCGCCTCTTGAATCGCCTGGCCATCAGCGGTGCCCCCCATCTGCGGCCACCTGCAGCAGCGCTTGCAGGGGGCAGAGATTACGATGTATAAATGCTCACCTGCCTCTATAGGGGGGTAGGGGCATGTGGCTAAAGCCAATAGCTTGTAGCGTCGGTAACGGATCTGTGTTTATTTTTAGCGGGCGGGTCACGGGGTTGATTGGAGAACAGGGCGTCGCTCGTCTGTTTTTGGAAAGCGACCCTCCATGTGCCCTTGAAGGAGCGAAACTCTATCCTCCCCGTGGCTGCTTATGGTGCCAGTGGAGGTTCGACGGGGGGCTTCCTGCAGCTCCTGGCACCAGGTCCTCAGACATGAGAAGCAAAAGTTAAGGGGCGGCTGTACAGTATGTGGATCGGCTTCTTTCTAACCTGGCAAACACCGGGCAGAGGCATACTGTCGGATTAGTGTTTGCTGGACAGGTGAACACTGATTCACACCAAACACAGTGCCACAATCCTGCTAAGACTAATAGGCTTATTATCGAAGCAAGTGTTCAGGTTGGAATAGTACCATTTTATGCTTTTTATCTTATTTGGGTGCCTTTGTCTTTCTGGATATAAGAGTCCCTCCCTCCTCATCATGCTGAACCTTAACGGTAATGATATCGCTCCCAGTTCAGGGAATTCAGTCCATGCCTTTGTAGTCCGATGGTGTTCCTGCCTCTGCTTCAGGGTTATGATTGTTCATCTTGTCAGGAGGTGCTTTCCTCATGGTCCTCCTGTCTGGGGATTTGGCGAGGCTGGTAAGTGACGGTCGCTCACCCGCGTTGACGGTCACGGTACTGGCCCTTCCCCACACCCCTAGAGGTGATGGCGTAACCGGTACTTTCCATAGAGATGCACGCCGGGGTAGGGACAGGCCACAGAGCCTGCTGGGGATTACCCCACCCCAAACACAAACACGCACCAGACTGCGTATGGTTGTTTACCGTGCCATGAGACAGATGTACTGAAGGAGGCCTCCTTGCTATGCAGTCTCGAGCTCCATCCGAGGAATGCCGCTGGGCAGAACTGTGGAATAGTGGCGGAGTGTCTGCCATGAGCCGGCACATTCCGAATCTCCATTCCTTGTTTCCATCACTTCTGAACCCATGTCACGATCCTGTCTTGCTGTTCTCCAATTACGTCTCCTTTCGTGCTTGTTGTTTTATTGGTTAACTATTTTTTATATGCTAGCTTTTTTTTTTTTTTTTTTTTTTTTTTAAATTAAAATGGTTGTTTTATGGAACCTTCCCTTGCAATCTGAGAAGCTCTTTCGGTGGTATGTGTGGAAAACTGGCTCGATGCGACCTCCCCTTGCCTGAAACTTCCTTTGTAGTTTTGTGCGGTTTCAAAGACCCAGCCAAGGAAGTGGCCTGCTCAGCGGCTTGGTGTGGAGGTCTGCGAGCTGCAGTTCCTCCACCGCGACACTGGCAGGAAGCCGGATGTTGGATTCTGGGGGTGGGTGGTGGTGATGATTATTAGTTATTAGCCGTTTAGTGCTTCCTTTCACATACCCCATTTTGCTCTCCTTTGAGACATACACACCCAAATATACAGTTCTGGGTGGATCTTGGGGCACAGACACAGAGTTATCCCTTTACCCGCCTTCCCTGTAACATATTGGGGGGTTAAGTGCCTCGCTCAAGGGTGTTTGTTGTAGTAGTAGTAGTAGTAGTAGTAGTACTACTGAAGTAGTAGTAGTAGTTTCTACTAATGCCAGCCTTTGTTACTGCCCTAATTGGGTCATTGTGTTCATTGTGCGTCAGTCGCTTGCTAATGTGTTTAGGTGTGTGGCAGAGTGTGTAGCATTAGGGTGTGTTTACCATGTAGCAGTATGGGTGTAGGTAGCAAACATGTAAGGAATGGCACATTGGCAAGCATGAGGCTTTTGGATTCTCTCTCAACTGTTTTGTTGGCCATAGGGAGTGTGTAGTTGGACGTGGCGTCATCACAGTGAAACATGCCTTTGCTGGGCCTTCGTCTCCCCACCGAAGAACTTCCTTCTGCTTTTCATGCACATATTTACGCGTAAGAGCCAGGTGTGCAGGACGTGCTCTGTTAGTAGGTTGGTTCTTCTGTATATCTGAAAATTCCTCCTGTCGTTTTGTATACGATGTGGATGAGATGGTCAGACGATTCCGATTAAAAACTGATCTGGTGGCTGGAAACCTCAAAGAGCTCATCTTGTCTTCATCCATGGTGCTCTCCTGCATTTATGTCACTCAAGGAGCTTTAACCTTATTCAGTTTACCATCCTTTTCCACATTAAGGCATCGACTGCATCAGAGGGACACATATGGCTAGGGATGACATGTCGGTTTCCTCTGTGAAATTAATCACGCTGAGTGGTCGGAGACTTGTGGCCGTGATGCTTCTTTCTTTGGTGAAACATGGTTCTTGTATCATCTATCACACTATCATCTGTATCTCTCTCTCCCCCCCACCCAAATAAAAAAGAAAATATATTCTCTCTTATATTTCATCAAATTTTTAAAAATGTTTTTCATTCGCAAAGCCATATAGAAAAATATCAAGGACAAATTTTTTGAATGACCAACAGAGGGAGGGGACGGGGAAGGGGGTCGCTGGGGTGAGCAACAAAGCAATCAGATAAGATAAAAAAGGAAAGACGCATATAGTACATGCTCAGTGTGACAGTCCAGGGCCGGTCGTACGTACATTCATTAATTGTGTTAACAGGATACTTACTTCTTTACTTTTTATATACCGTATTATATCTAATATAATGGATGAAAAGGATTTCAGCCGTCAGTGTCCCCTCCCCCAAACATTAATCTTTAACTGATAGCCCCCTTTTCTTCTCACAGATCTGTGCTAGAAGAGGCTTCTGTGGCATGACGACCACAAGCAAGAGCAACAAGGCCTTAAAGGTAAGTTATCGGGTTCCATTGGTATTGTGTTCTTTTCACTCTGGGGAATAGGGGTTGGTTAGTTGGGAGCAGCGGCTACCTTGACCACCAGGGTGCGCTGTATTTTTTTTTTTCCCCTGTCAGTGTGTGTTTAATTTTTTCTTTTATGTTTTTTTTTCCAAATTGGCTTGAGCAGGTGAAAAGGGAACCGGGCGAGAACGGCACGAGCCTGATGGACGACGAGCTGGTGACCATGTCGGTGCGGGAGCTGAACCAGCACCTGCGCGGCCTCTCCAAGGAGGAAATTTTGCAGCTGAAGCAGCGACGGCGCACGCTGAAGAACCGCGGCTACGCCGCCAGCTGCCGAGTCAAGCGCGTCACGCAGAAGGAGGAGCTGGAACGACAGAAGGCCGCCCTGCAGCGCGAGGTGGAGAAGCTGGCCTCCGAGAACGCCAGCATGAAGGTGGAGCTGGACGCACTGCGCTCCAAGTATGAGGCCCTGCAGGGTTTCGCCAGGACAGTGGCTCGCGGCCCCGTGGGTGCTGCTCGGGGCCCCATCGCCTCTGTCATCGGGCCCCTGGTCCCGGGAAAGGTGGCCACCACCAGCGTCATCACAATAGTTAAGTCAAAAACAGACAGCAGGTCCTAGTATTGGGCACGGTGCCAGAGAGGTCAGGTCAGGTGGGTGTGGTCAGTGCAATTCTATGGGCTAAAGGTTTCTGTTGTTCTGATTTGCCGCCCCCCCTCCTCCCCAACCCGCTTGTGAATGAATTTTATTCTAAATCCAAATTTCCCTTTTTACTGAATTAATTTTGTTTATCATCCACAGGGTCAATTTTATTTTTTTCTTCTTCTCCCATTTCTCCATCATAATGGAATATTATATAATCATTCTTTCTCTGGCTGGGCTTTTTAAAATGCCCATTTTTTTTTTCATAACAAATGTGCGTTTAAAGGTTAGTATTCGCCACGTTACTCTGGTATTCTCTGCACATTTTTTTTCGTTTGTTTTCCCCCTATACCTATGCCTAATATTTTTGCACTGACCAACCATTTGAGGTGAAATTCTACAAATGCAGTCCGAAAACCGTGAGCAGAACAGAGACATTTCCTCAGAAGACCAGCTTATGTGATTGGATAGTCCGAATTTTTAGAGGCAAATTATTTTGATATGTTCAGCTGTTATGGGTACCGTGTAGATGTGTGTTCAGAATAATATGCTGGTATCCAATGGTGTTTACATGTAATATTTGAAGAATATAAAACTGATAGGGCAATAATGTGCTTAAGAATAGGAAAACTTTAATGCAGGGTTCAGTATGTTAAGTTTGATGTCTTGTTGATTGAGAAGTGGCCAGATTTCATCTCCTGATAGTTGGTGGACTTCATATGTATGGGATGTTCATATCACTAAAACACAACAAGAAAAAATGAGAGGAATTAATACAGAAATACATGAATATAATTAGGTACGATAAAGAAGCTAATTCCTACTTTAGTTGTGCTTGTGATCCATTTTAGACTGAAGGTCACCTGTTGAACTAAGTGAAGCGTAGTATCCTAGATGACATATGCTTATTTTTAAAACTGATTTTGCTATTATTATTTTTTTTGTAATAAAGTGAGGACTAGCCGGTCACTTAAATAGTAGAAAACTAGACTAGCTCATCACGTGAATATTTTGTAAGCTTTACTACAGAGTCGTCAGTGTTTGTATTTGAACGATCTTTGTCCAAGTTCAAGTTCTGATTTTTATAAAAGCGGAATACCTAAATCTTGCGTTATTTATTTATAAAAACCTTTGAAGGGGGAGAAACGTTTAAATCACTTGTTTGATATCATTTTTGCAATTGTACCAAAAGTGGCTTAATATTGAAGTCGATAGCTTTTTCTTGTGACTAGGCACGTACTGTGGATAGCGCGTGGCGTGGCGTACAAGTGAATAGGTGGCAGTATATCTCAGTATATGGACGTGAAGCTGTACTTTTTTTTTCCCCTTTTTAAATTTAGGTCGACATAGGTGACGTAAACATGGTGTCCCTTGCATCTCTGTGTGTACCTGCTATTGGTGCGCCCTGTGTAATAGGAAGAGAGGCAGGGGAGAGGGGTCATTGACCTTTGTGGCTGTTATTTTTTTGTTTGGGGGAGGGGGGGTTGATGTTACCTCAGCCTAGTCAGCAGTATCAGTGAACTTGTTTGACGATGAGATGTGCGGCCCGTGCTTTCTGATTGGTCTGACCGTGTTGGGTGGGGTGGGCGGTATTTTATCCGACATGACACTTTGTGAGATGTTTGCGGTTTATGTATGTCGTCTGATGTGTAAATACAAAAAAAAAAATAATAATAAAAATAAACTCGACTTGATTTAGCATTCCAAACTGAATGCGGGAGACATGCCCCATGCCGTGTTCTAGACGTGAAGTGCACTCACTTTGCTTACGACTGCCATTGTGCGAGGGGCCTTCTCTCTAAACTGCTGCTTTCGTTGAAAAGAGAATTGCCGTGTAATGTTTGCGTGGTCCTCAACGACCTACCTGGGAGGCCAGGAAAGACACGGGAAGCTGTTGGAAATTAACCATTCCAGAATCTCGCACTGATACTTTTCCGGACCTGGTTTCTACTTTGAAAGACTGGTTTTAAAAGTTTGCGTTTAAGCGAAATTTCAGAGAATTTAACAATTTTATTTACGATGGGGGAGGCAGAGGCAATGAGAAATCTAAACTGCTATGAATACCAGGAAAAATAAATATTTCAGGGTGAGAGTTGGGGCATAATTTGAGCCATAAACCAGTTTGAGAAAAGTATTGAGTGGTAGGTTCCATCTTCGGTTGCAACTGACAGAGATGGGTGTTCCCTTGCAGATAGGATGTTGCAGATTTGACCACTGGTTAAAGTAGAACATCTTCCACCATTTTAGAGACAAATCACAAACTTTACTGGTGGCCCTGGGTACTGGGAGGGGGGAGTTCGGTTTTCACTTGATGCTGTGAAACTAATCTAATTGTAGGAGATGTTTAACCCTGGGGAACCCAGACCACCTTATCATTATAGGAAAAATATGTGACCCAATGGACTCAAAAATAGCTGTTTTGTAAAAATAACCCTTTCCCAGTCCATGTTATGAAATGTGCCATATATGACCTGCTGGACTGTTCATGCTGTTCATTGTTAATTTCACCTATGAAATAAGGGCAGAAAAGGAAAAACCAAATCTTTGCAACATTCTTATTTTCAAAATGCATTTATTGAGTTTTCCTTTTCATCATTCACCATGTGCTGGCAATAAAACACAGGCTTCAAACAT
>JAODKF010000050.1:489279-504188 GCA_026779585.1 Mormyrus proboscirostris | reverse complement strand
TTAAAACCTACCAAAAAAAATTAAAAACGTTATTATAATTAAAACCATCATTATTATTATTATTATTATTATTATTAAGTATTGTTGTTTTCGTTTCGGGCTGTGACATGTAATTTACACGTAATATCTACTCCGCAAGCGTTATACCAAATATGCTGTCCAAACAACCCGAAGTCGGGGGGCAATGACCCAAAGGATCGTTCTGTACTCACTCGCATCCAGTTTGGTGCGTTTTCACAGGGACAGATGGCGCTTTGTTTTAAATCTATCGCTCTGTGTGGCACACGACACTCACAGATGTAAATTACAGCAGATAGATCCAAGGTCTCTCTTCAGAATTGACAGTGAAATTACTACAGTGGGAGGTTGAGGGAAATGTAACTCACGTCAATAAGGCTGTTCAGATTTTAACTGTACACTTCTACATCTACATTGTATCGAGATATTTATTTAATCCAAAAAAGCAGTAGAAATACAGAAATAAGAGTTTAAAGTGGACTTTAGTCCTGTGCATGTTTCTTTAGTGCTGTGCATATGTCCTTAGTCCTATGCAGGTGCCTTTTGTCCTTTGCAGTGGCCTGTAGTCATATGCAGTTTTTCTTTAGTCTTGTGCACTGGCCTTTAATCCTGTGCAGTGGCCTTTAGTTCCGCGCATGTTTCTTTAATGATGTGCATATACCCATAGTCCTTTGCAGGTGCCTTTTGTCCTGTCCAGTGGCCTTTAATCCTATGTAATTGTGTCCTCTGCAGGTACTTTTAGACCTATGCAGTTGCCTTTAGTCCTGTGCAGTGGCCTTTAGTTCTGTACAGTGGTCTTTAATTCTGTGCAGTGGCCTTTTGTCCTGTGTAGTGGACTTTAGTCCTCTGCAGTGGCCTTTTGTCTTGTGTAGTGGCCTTTAATCATGTGCAGTGACCTTTTGTCCTGTGTAGTGGACTTCCATCTCATGTAGTGGCCATGTAGTGACCTTTTTGCTCTGTTGTGACAACGAGAAGGGATGACTCTTAATTAGAAGAGCCTTATCCCTGGTAGCTTAGAGGTGCCCAGCAGATATTGGATTCTGCATAGAACCTTGACATTGTTCTCTGACCCATTACTAGTGATTCTGCTCAGAAACATTCTGAGTCTCTAGTACACGTGCATATTTGTCTCTAGGATGGGATTCCCATAGCTTTGTATCTTTTAGGATTTTAGCTGTTTCCACTTTCCAGGTCTGATGTAGGATAGATGCCTCAAATTCCAGAACAATAAAACTGTGGGCAGGGGTATGCATGCATGAGATTCCGGTCCCCCCCAGAGAGGCATAACTCTGCTTCCCTGAGTGGGGTTAAACTTTCTCAGGATCGCTCGTGTATGGAAAATGTTTCCAGCGTTTGTCAGCCAGTATTTTGTGCTGGTATTCCATGGACACAGTCAAGGAGCAGGGTGTATGTTAAACATTCCATATGAAAGCAGTGAGCACAGCTGTAAAAAAGTTGTTGTACAAGTATAAGTAAGTATTTTATATCTCCTCAACTACGTGGTCATATAGTGTAGTTTGGAGTTAATTACGTTGGTAATTGCATTATATTGCTGATTATGCAATTACAATGAAGGGATAAAATTAATGTCTTATGGGGATCGGTGCTGAGTTTTTTAGTACTGTAATCATTAACAACATCAAAGTTCTGCTCAGTTTGTCAGTACATCCTCCTGTGTGGGATTCGTGGCTTATTGCCCCTCTGTGTGTGTATGCTGTGCCCCATCACCTGTCTAATGTGCCTGACGTATCTGCTTACTTTCACCTAGATGGAGAGATAGAGGATGGGGGGGGGGGTGGTGAAAGGAGTCAAAGTTCATGCCTGCATCAGCATGACAGGACAGTGGTTCAAAGTCCGACTACCGTCACCCCCTACTAGCTGCAAACACGCACAGCTCCTATATTCCTATCCTTGTGAGGACTCTCCATTCATTTCTATGGGCACAACCCTAATCCTAACTATGACAACCTTAACCCCTACCCAGCCCTAACCTTAATCATAAATAACCAAACAAAATACATGACTTTTGGCATTTGGTCCCCACAATGTCGTACATAAAACACCAGACACACACATACACACTCACACACGCACGCACACACAAACACACAGTTCTTTCCTTGGTGTTTACATTACCATGGGCATGAATGTGTGTCAGAGTGTTAGTGTGCCGGATGTTTCCGTCTAGTGGCAATTGTTTTCTGTGATGCGATATAGGCTCCTCCTCCTGACCGGGAGTGACGCGGCTCTCAGACAGCAGTGTGGTGTCTGTGAAACCGGACCAGGTTCTGGCAGCAGAGCCTTACTAGATAGACACTTTTTGGTCAGACATTCAACCGATCAATCGACTGATGTTTACTCCATTCAGCATGATCACCTGAGCAATCAAGAAGCATAGCATCTTTTTTTTAAGTATAAAACGACTAGTAATTTTTTAAAGTTACAAAAACACCTCTTGGCATAGACTATAACTCATGTCTTATTTTAGAAGCCTACCATACAGTATGATTTTATATGACGTTGCATATTACAGCTAGCATCTAAACACAGAAACATTTGCAAGACTTAAATCTTACAGACCACTAAAACGGACAGGGGGGAGGGGGTTACCGGTGGATCGATCTGCAATTTTGTGTCATTAACCATTTCGATTTATTTCAGATGGGAATGGAATGTGCAATGCGAGGTGATCATACACTCAGGGACACTACAATTCAACAAAAAATACACATTCATCAAGACAGTACAGGTTACAAACAGGAAGACGAATAATATTCATTGAATAGTTGTGTTTTTAACAGGAGCTTGAAATGGGTAAAAGATTCAAGAGGCAGCGCATTCCAAATTTTAGGGGCTGTTACACTAAATAACAGTAAAGTTCTGTGCTATTTCTAAGTTAAATTCAAATTGACAGGTTATCAGTGGCATGTAAAACCCGAGCTGGCCTTGTGGAGCGCGTAACAGGTGCACCGGCATGGTCGTGACCGGACTCGGGGAAGTTACGGTCACCTCATGGAAACAGATGCAAGGCAAAGAAGTAAACTGAGACGATAGGCATGGCGAGTGAGGCGTTATCGATGTGCCCCCTGGGATGGAGGATCCCCTGCCCCACAGGATCGTGTGACCATCTGGGACACTTCAGCCCCGCTCCGGTTGCGTGCCCGCCACTTAGCCCACAGCCCACAGCACACTGACACCGAACCTGCAGAGGATGGATTTTGGCGGGATCTGTCTTCATGGGAGAGAATTAGCTTAACAAAGGTCAATGTAAAAAGTAGCAAATTAACTAAGCAAAGGCTAATGTAAAAAATGAGCAAATTAGCTAAGCTAAGGTTAAAGTAAAAGCATAGCAAATTAGCTAAGGAAAGATTGGTGATCAATGGGCCTCATTGAACATCTTATCGAAGTACAGCGGTAATTTTTAACAATAAAGCACAGCTATTGTTTCTGGCTTCACCATGTTTATCGCATGCTGACCTGTGGCTACACTTTACTTAAAGGCCATGACAGTGGAAGTTACAGGCAGTTACCCGCTTCTTACTGACACGTAATGATTCTTACTTATATACTCATGCTTGTCTCTCTGCTTGTGTCTCTGTTGTACAGCTATGACATGGTACACTATGGGCACTCCAACCAGCTGCGTCAGGCCAAGGCCATGGGTGATTACCTCATTGTGGGAGTCCATACCGACGGTGAGTCTACATGTAGGCCAGGCCAAGTTTCTGGGTGACTAGAACATCCTTCAGGGTGTCCTGACATGGCACATTCTGCAGGATGCCCCAGTCTCCTTGAGTCCAAACCCACCAGTAGGTTTATGGACAACACATAGCTTCAATTATATAATAAGCACCTTGAGCTGCGTCGTTTACATTGTGCAGGTGTGTTTTATGACATGTGCACCATGGGTGTCTTGTAACACAGTGTTACTCAACCCTGTCCTTGGTGACCCCTAGACAGTCCACATTTTTGCTTCCTCCCAGTTCCCAACATACTTATATCAGGTACAGTCAGACGTCGGACATTCGTGAGGTAGGTTACAGACCCGCCGTGTATGAGGAGGATTTGTAAATGTTTGGTAGAGTCACTAAAATGGTAATATGTGCTTATTTCTATAGTTCAAACACTAAATATGACACTTTAATTTCATATAAAAGTTAGCTTAATACATTACCTTAAAAAAAGACAAATGTTTCATGTAAAAAATAGAGTACAGTATCACCTAACAGATATTTGTCACACTAGCACATTTACAGTACAGTATACTAATGTTACCCCTACTAATTCTTAGAACACAGCATTGGCTGCCATTTTCTTTTGCATTCACAGTAAGGTAAAATGAATAAACGAACGGGACTGTAAACTTGACAGAGGCCATATACATAACCAAGGTACAATTCAATAAATTCAAGTCAATGTAATTTTTGCTGATCTGTGAGTTCGGTTCAGGCGTGCTTGAAGCTGGGAGGCAGCAAAAATGTGGACTGTCTGGGGATCCCCTGACTTGAGAACAGTGTCCTAAGCTCAGCCCTTCCTCTCTCTCATTCCCGGCACCAGAAGAGATCTCTAAGCACAAGGGCCCCCCGGTTTTCACTCAGGCTGAACGCTATAAGATGGTCCGTGCCATCAAGTGGGTGGATGAAGTTGTGGAGGGGGCACCGTACGTCACCACACTGGAGACGCTGGACAAGTACACCTGTGACTTCTGCGTCCATGGAGGTAAAAATGGGACTGTGGCACCCCCTAGAAGGGACTATGGGAGGAGTGGCAAATTACTGAAAATAATTCTTTAAAGACTACATGTACTTGAATGGTGACATGAAACACAACAGTGATATCACATACTGGTTGGTCACTGTTGTTGCCCACTGAGCCTTTCATCGCATATCTGCCTGCAGACGACATCACGTTAACGATGGATGGGAAGGACACGTACGATGAGGTGAAGAGGTCAGGCAGATACAGGTATCCCAAGATACTGAGGAGCATTGCAGTCATTTTGGGTTGGGCTTCGTCTTGGATCCTGTCACCCATTCCTTGCCTTCATATTTGAGTTTTTGAGTCTCCTCCATCTACCATCTACACAACTTGAGTTGCGCTGGTGTCACGATGTTGAGGGGACAGTTCTGTTTCAGCAGTGTGGGCATTCTGATGCATTTCAGAGAGTGCAAAAGGACGCAGGGTGTGTCCACCACTGACCTGGTCGGCCGGATGCTCCTGATGACCAAAGCACACCACAGCAACATCGTGAGTCAGGCCGTCGACGACCACATGGAGCTCTGAGTCCGAGTGCTTCCCTTTCAGCTGCTAAGCCTAACTCTTTACCTTGCAGGGAAACTCAGACTACCAGCAATATACTGACAACTTTGGAAAGGTAGGTGGTGTGTGTGGATGTCGTTTTAGTCGTAGAATGGGACAGTTACCTGTTGTGTTTGTTTTTTTTTTTTTTTAATTATGGTAAAACAAAAACTGTGGTCGAGGCTCTGATCAGAGAAAACCAGCTGTTCTTTTGTATTGGATCTATTGGATTTTCTAGCTGGCCTGTTTCCAGGTTCAGGTCTGTTTGGCCTGGTTTTTTGCTTCTGGTTTTCCCATGGCTTGGTTTTTAAGCTCTGGATCTCACTGGGGACTTGGCCAACCTGTTTGCATCGCAGTGGCCGAGCGTAGAGGCCTGCAGATGCCAGACAGACAGAAACAAAGGCCTGTATTGTGGGTATAATTCACAGCCAGGGCTATAATCCTACCCAGGGCCTAATGAATACAAGGTTTGTTCCTGAATGCGAGGCCAACCGTATGTAGCTTTTTTAGAAACAATAACCAAGCGAATTGTAACAGTCAGTATTACAATATTCTGTATTATACAGTTAAAATAGTTTTAAAACCCAGAGAATTGATGTTTTCACTGCTAAAATTCAACGAAGGCCCTAAATGGTAGTTCCCCCTTATAACCACAAGGGGACAGTGTTAATTAAAACTTTATTAGGAGTATAAGCTTGTTATTATTGTTGTTTTCCTTTTAGTATTATTTATTCAGATTAACATATTCAAGAGTGCAAGAGTGCACAATATGCATGTTTGGGGAGAGGATGCCAGCTACTTCAACAAGTTTTTTCTTAGTCTATTGCCTTGCATTTCACTCAGTGGTGATTGCAGGGACACAACTTACTTAATAATTTAAATAAGGTCTGTTTTTTTTTTGGGGGGGGGGGGGGCAAATGAAGCCAAATTATATTTCACATACATGTCCTGACTGTTCCTATTTCACCACCTCCTGATATGCGGTTACACCTGTGACGTGTTTGTTTCTGTAATGTGCTCCGTTATGTATGGCCCAGTAGTGGCCCAGTATAATGGACGTCTGTCAAAGCACCTCCTTAATGTAGCCACTTATGTGATACAGAGGGTACTGGATTGCTGTGTAATTTAGTTCACGTTTGTGTCCTCGTTGTGGGCACAGCAGGGTCCCCAGTGCCACAGTCCCTGGACGGGTGTGTCCCAGTTCCTCCAGACATCACGCAAGATCATCCAGTTTGCCTCCGGAAAGGAGCCACAGCCTGGGGACACCATCATCTACGTGGCCGGCGCTTTCGACCTCTTCCGTATCCTCAGGTTGGCAGGCGGGTCGACTCCCCCACCTCCCCGCCAGGCACGTGGTTTGCCCCACCTTAACGCATGCCTGCCTTGACCTCATGCCTCTCAGATATCGGCCATGTGGACTTCCTGGAGGCTGCACACAAGCAGTCAGACAACCCCTACATCATTGTGGGTCTGCACTTTGACCAGGTGAGTGTATTAATCCTACGCCCTTCCAGCCCCTTCGCCTCACATTGGTTGGTTACCCTGTCTGTCATCGACCATTACTCTGCACACCCTCCAGTCAGGATTTTTGGCTATCCTGAAATATTGGTGTATGCATTCTGGAAGAAAGCCTGGTTTGACGGACTGACACTGATATATGATTCACTTTTCTGAGAAATGGTTTATGGACAACAGTGTGTCATTATGGGTGGGGGTGAATAAGCACTATACCTTTTAGCAAAGTCATCTCAAAACTGTATGGAAAATAAGTGCACCAATAAAACAACTTAAATCAATAATTATATGATATTCAAAATAAAAATGACTGGTGTCTGTTGGTCCAGAGAACTTGAAAATACACTATATGGACAAAAGTATTGGGATACACCTTTCATTCATTGACTTCAGGTGTTTCATTCAGACTCATTGCCACTGGTGTATAAAATCAAGCACCTAGCTATGCAGTCAGGTTTACAAACATTTGTGGAAAGAATGGGTGGTTCTGAAGAGCTCAGTGAATTCAAGCGAAGTAGTCATAGGATGCCACCCTCACAAAAATCAGTTTGTGAGATTTCTTCCCTGTTAGATATTCCATGGTCAACTGCATTATTGCAAACTGGAAACAAACTGCCTCGAAGTGGTAGACCATGTAAAATAACAGCTCAGGGTCGACGAGTGCTGGGACGCATACTGCGTAAAAGTCGCCAACGCTCTGTTGACTCAATAACTGCAGATTTCCAAATTTCCTCTGGCATTAACTCCCGCATTAACTCCCGTTGTGTGTGTGTGTTTGTGCGTGTGTGTTTGTGCACGCGAGCGGGTATACCTATCCTTATGGGGACACAATGTCTCTATAACGTGATAAATTTCCGTTTTTTTCCCTTATGGGGACCGGTTTCCTGGTCCCCATAAATGAAAACTCTATTTTATAAAAATCGGTGACTGCTATGAAAAAACTAAAAATGCAAAAACTCTAATTTTGTTTAGTTACTTATGGTTATGGTTAGGGTCGGGTGGGGGTTAAGTAAGTTAATGTTAGCATTTTTCCCATAGAAATGAATGAGCGGTCCCCATAAGGATATGCTTACCCGACGTGTGTGTGTGTCTGTGGCAGGAGGTGAACCGCTACAAAGGAAAGAACTACCCCATCATGAACATCCACGAGAGGACGCTAAGCGTGCTGGCCTGCAAGGTATGTGCTGAATGCCTGTACGCACAATCATGCTTTGTTTAAGGGGCCAGTCACCACCCCTTCTGACTGCACTCCTGCCCTCGCCAGTACGTCTCCGAGGTTGTGATCGGGGCGCCCTATGCAGTGACACGGGACCTGCTGGATCATTTCAAGGTAGGCGGGCCATCCTCTGGAAGCGAGGTGGCTGTCATGTGACACTTGGTGCTGTCATGTCAAAGCAGCCACGTGGTGGCTGACATGTGGCGATTGGCGATGGTCATGTGACACTTGGCAGCACCAGACTCATGCTCCTGCCTTCACAGGTGGACCTGGTGTGTCACGGGAAGACTGAGGTGTTTCCTGACAAGGACGGCTCTGATCCGTATGCTGTGAGTGCCCGACCCCGCTTCCACACAGACACACACATATTTGTATTCATGTCTTTGTGGGGACCATGCATTCATTTCTATGACAAAACCCATAATCTCAACAATGACGAGTGTAACCCATACCCAGCCCTAACCTTAACCATAAGTAATTAAACAAAATACAAGTCTGAAGGCATTTTTAATTATTTGATTGCAGTCACAGATTTTATGAAATCGTGGTTATCCTTATGGGGACTGGAAAAATGGTCCTCACAACGTAAAAATAACAGGTTTTTATCACGTTATGGAGACATTTGGTTCCCACAAAGTAAGGCAAATCTGGACCACACACACACACACACACACACACACACACACACACAAACACACACACACACACACACATTTACTCGCTCACGGATGAATACAGGACCCAGATTAGTCGATTATCTCTTTTTAATAATAATAATAATAATTATATATATATATATATATATATATGCTAGGATTTTAAGATATAGGGGGCATAACCCAGAGAATTTTCTCTCTCTGAAGGTACAATGATTGCAGCGCCATGAAGGTTTTGGGAAGCCCTAGGACATGCCCTAAGGCTGTTGTGATATATGGAATTCTCAAACTGAGAACATGGTTTTTGAAACATCTGAGCTATACAGATCATTTGGGGCTTGTTCATATTCATTTGGGGCATCGACCTCTAAATGCCCCTTGATACATCGGAGCCTTAGCATATTTGCCACAGGTCACCAAGGCTGCTGTGTGGGTGGATGGGCATTAACCATTGTCTTTCTCTATGGAAAGTATGACTGATGACTAATTTGGCTTATCTGGTCATGTTGGCGCGTGTTACATGTCTCACGCATGTCGTAATTGTTGTTGTCTCCTCCCACCTCTCGCAGGAACCAAAGAAGAGAGGCATCCTTCGCACGGTAGACAGTGGAAATTGCCTCACCACCGATGACATCGTGCAGAGAATCATCAAGAACAGGTGACAAGTGGCGTCACCCTGCTGGTGAATTGCATGAGAGCAGGAGGCCAGCATGATCCGAATCCCTCTCACACCGCCACCCCCTACCTAATGGCTCGGCTTATGTGTCCCAGGCTGCAGTTCGAAGCCAGGAACCAGAAGAAAGAAGCAAAGGAGATGGCGGTGATTCAGGCCATGAAACAGCGCGAGGAGGAGAAGATGAAGGAGCATGAGCGGGCGCAGGCGGTGCAGTAGGAGGCAGCCAGAGCTCTGAAGGGCAAACATAGCTACGTGCACCACCCACTGACCCCCCTTGCCCACCCCCGAGACAGGAGGCTTCCCCTCAGCCCTGCTCCTCAACTCACCACATGGGTCGTTCATGCAGCCTCATTCCCCTGCTGTTGTAAGTTGTTCACGCAGACCGGCCTCCTGTTCCTGCCCAAGCAGCCCCGACTTCCTGGGTCCTGGGGCATTCGCATCATGGCTGCCCCACCTAATTCAAGGAACGTCTTCAAATCGAGTCCAGTTTAAGATTAGAACTTGGAAGACTGCTGGTATTTCAGATTGGTATTCTGTCATGGACCCATCGGCATCATGGCTGGAGGGAAGTCGCTTTGATAGCCCCCCCCCTCCCCCAAAAAAAAACTTTTGTATATCAAACTAATTGTAAAATAAGCCAGATGATTTAAAGTTCAGATAAGAAGAAATTAGCACTAAACACATTTATCATTGAGCAAAGTAGACAAATGTACAAACAAAGGTACATGAGTGTGAAGAAGTGAAGTATGATTTTTTTTTTTTTTTTTACTTACGACGGTTTCTAAAAGTCTTTAATATTGAGGTGTGTGCCCGTCGATGATGCCCATTCATAGAACTTAAGGAGATGGGCGAGTGTCGTTAGCTGAAACCGAGCAGCGATCTGCATACGCACTCAACATTTTACCCACTACGCATCAGCTTACATGGAATAACCTTTTGTTCCATTTTTACAGAAACATCCTGTGCCCATTTACGCTAAGTCAGGGGTGTGGATTAGTGAGACTCAAGCTGTAGGTGTAAGACAGGGATATTTAGTCACTCTCTATGAGGGTAGTGGTGTCAGAAAGTTGCCGTTGTGTCCCAACATTCATATAATGAATCTCAGTATATTCATAGCTACTGGCCACAACCTGTTTCACACCAGCAAAATCCAAAAGATTTTTTAACCAAAACATATGTTCAGCGAACATTTATCCCCTAGGACAAATCAATAAACGCAGACTCTCTTCCCAAGTATGGCGTAATTGAACAGCTCCGACTTTAAAGCCTAGGCTATGGGTGGCATTTTATACCGCCTGGATCCTTAGCTACCACTAGAGGGCGTTATTTCTCATCAGGCGGAGTTCAGGATTGTTGTATATTGTGCTTATATATGTACAGAGGTCTGATGTATTGCATCGATCACAGTCTGTCAAAAGCTGAATTCTTTTCAACTTTTGATATAGTTAAAATGACATCCACAGCTGCCTTATACGGATCAGTCAATGTATGAGTCCTATAGGAAAATGTTTTGGCAGATTGTCTGAACGTGAATTTTGACTAGAACTGCGTTAAAATAGAGGTTTTAACTAAGTTCCAGGCTGAAAACATTTAAAAGAATCACTTCTGGTACGATCCAACTATATGCACTCGTACAGTTTTATATTTTAGTAGATATAAATAACGTGTCTGTCAGTGTATTGACTTTTTAACAAATCTGTGACCTATTGCTTTCTTTTTCATTATTTGGAAATACTGAAAAGAACTATGTGACAAACAGAAAATAACACATAAGCAGTAATGGTTGTTTTCACTCGCAAAAAGCAATGTTTTTTTCCAAATGATTGTGTAACGGAGAACCGGTGCACACTTCCGTCAGAACAAATACATTTAAACAAGTTTATACTCTAAATATCCTGACATTGTATCCCTCAACCAGCGAGTACACAGCCTACAGGTGCTTCCAAAAAAATTCATAAATGGTGCACTGATTTCATCCCCTACCTTTTGAGAGGTAAGCGCTGCTTGGTTTGTAGCCATTACTTGTACAGTTTATATTTTACGGTGGTTTTAAATCCTATAATGATCACAATGGTATTGTTTTAAAATACTCATTTATTAATATTACTTGAAAATATAATATATTTTAATGATAGAGCCCTACATGTCAAATAAATGGTTGAAACGAACGTGTTAGATTGTCACAGTCATTCTACATGTCAGTATGTTATGTCAGTATGGTTGTGTTTTGCAGACTTGTTTTTACACTCCGAATGTATGTTATTTATGCGGTCTGTGCATTAAATCGAAAGTTCTCAGCTCTATTTAATGCTGTTCAATTGTCACCTGTTAATTGTCATTAACTTTATAAAAGTTTATGTATTATGTGTTCTTTGGGTTTATATATTTGATTGTTTTATGTTATTGTTTAAAACTGTGAGTGTATATTTTAAGATTTTAACCATAAGCGTAAAGTAATTTGATTTTTTTACGCAAAAAACTGGCCCCGAAATAATTGATTTGATAAACATAAAGATCTGTATTGCCATGTCTCCAAGCGCCGCTTCCTATATTGACATTCCACTTCCGTATTATATGGCTTTAAATGCAAATGTTGAGTCTGCAAGATTAAAGTGTCATTGCTGTTAGGTAATTCTCAGAACATGACACTAGAGGATGCACTCGCGCCGTTTTTACACGACTGGCATTCTTCCGTCGCTAATCTCCCCTGTCTATACGTCTTTAAACAGTTCCTGTAAAACAAATTGATGTGTAAGTACATAGATTTGAAAGTAAAATTACGGGGACAGGTTTAAATAATGGGACAATTATTGTATAATTAACTTCTGGCTAATAAAAATTAGTATGTTCTATGTGAATTACCAGTTTTTGGTAATTGTTTACTATACGGACTTGGGATATGTTGATGGAACCAGGAAGCTGTGAGCTTGTCTTAGTCCTGGAAAAGCCGGCATGTGAATCTGGGTCTGTGTGTAGTACGTAGCCACTAGACCCCCCAGGACACATTGGACATGCTGGGGCTCCAATCCAACATGTTGAAAGTTCATTTTTATTTGCAAGGGATTTCCAGTTGTTTCCGGCACATCTGCAGTAATCACGAAAATGGAGTCGTTTTTTTAAGCTCGTACAACCGAGAAATAGTTGGATGTTTTCACAGTCTCCAGGACTGTGAAAAATAAGTAGACAAAACCTGACTGTGAAGCTAAAAAATGTTTGAAAGATGCCTTTACTTATGTGAGACTTGACTGCCTATGGGATGTATGAGTTAGCGAACAAAAGCAAGCAAAGAACAGCCTGCCCAAATACAAAGAAAATGTTTTGCAAAAACATATGCAGCCAGAAGCACAGGGCAGACTATCTTGCGTGCTGTCTAGCACTGACATTGTGTTATGACCTTTTAATGAACAAAAGAGAAAAGAATAAAATTAAGCAAGAAAAAACTCAGTGTTTTCTGTCAAAATGACTACTGTGGTTTTAAATGGTTCTGTGCATTTCATTTTATTATTTGATATTTTGAGGGTTTTCTGGAAATCTCCAAATTCCAGTCACATTTGCCCTATCAGATCTGAACGAATTCTCTTAATGGCCTCAGCCCCAGTCCTTCCTGTTGGTGACATAAAATTGTGGTTTGAGTGTCTGCAACCTGCACTATGACCTGGGGCCTGACAGATGGGCCCTGTGTCAGAGGCGGAAACTGGTGCATTTATGTCTCTAAGTCTCCCAGGAACTGAAAGGGTCACTACCAAGAACTGGTTCTCACTCTGATTGGAAATCTGTTACTCAGCCCTTGAATCGCCAATGCGTAGCTATAAGCCAACAGGAGGCATCTAATTTGATTGGCTGCTGTCGTGTGAGCGGATCGGGTTGGAAACAGGAGAGGAATTTTTTGAAAATTTTTTGCATTTTTCATATGGTGGCAGACGTGCGTGTGTGTTTGCATAGATCACATTTGGGGACCAAAATGCCCCCAAAGTATGGTAAAACCTGATACTTCCTTATTTTTGAGGACTTTTTTCAGGGTGCTTTTTGGATTACCTCAATTTTATAAAACATTTTTTGAATGCAATCAAAAATGTAAAAATGCCTAAAGTGTTGTATTTTGTTTGGCTACTTTTAGTTAAGGTTAGGGCTGGGTAGGGGTTAAGAGTGTCGTGATTTGGATTGGGGTTTTTCCCATAGAAATTTATGGAAGGTCTCCATTTAAATAGGTATGCCAATGTGTGTGCATTTGTGTGTGTGTGTGTGTGTGTGTGTGTGTGTGTGTGTGTGTGTGTGCACGCGTGTTTCAGCGGCACAAATGAGTCACAGGAAGTGCCCACAGAAAAACAATCAGCACCATCATAAATCTTACTCGGAAATCGCATTTATTGGTACATAAAATTCACAATGGAGACAAAAATATTCTGCCCTGATGTTGCTTTAGAATTCACTGTGGCAAGAGTTCTGGTTTCTTGCCTTTTGCGTTTCTAATGAAGAAACCTGTAGAATAGAATGAAGGCTGTAATTAAGTCTCATGAGTTACTCAAAACTTCACGCTTGGCTGTTGGAGTCAGTTTCACTGTACGCTCATTGCAGGACAGGACGGAATGTCTTGAATAGAAACCTCACATTTTTCTTTACTTGCCAGATGACCTATTCTTGAGGCTATTTTACAAAAACCTGTTTTTCTGCTGCTCTTCATCTGTTTCATTATTATGGCTTTGACGTGGGGGCGGCAGGATTGTGCAGTGGTCAATCCTGTTACCTCACATCTCTGGAACCTGTGTTCAAGTCTTTGGCAGCATTCCATGTGTGGAGTTTGCATGCTCTCCCTGTGTTGTTGTGGGGTTTGCTCTGGGTACTCTGGTTTCCCCCCACCATCCAAAAACTTGGTGAAGCTAATTGGAGTTACCAAATTGCCTGTAGGTGTGCATGTGTGAGTGAATGGTCTGTGAGTGTGCCCTGCGATGGATTGGTGACCCATCCTGGGTTGTTCCCTCTCTTGCATCCAAAGGCTCCAGACCCCTCGGCAACCCTGAAGAGGATAAGCAGTTTCAGAAAATGGAAAAATGGAAAGATGGATTTTGATGTCTCAATGACGCTTTCTTTCAGACTGCCTTACCGGTTAATGCCACTTGGGGCAGTGTAGGTTAAAAAGGTTGCATCTGAGGCGATTACTTCCTGAAGCTGGTTACGAGATTATCAAAGTTTAGACTTGACTTCACTGATCCCTTTGGGATGACTTAAACTGCCATCAAGCTAAAGTGTGGCACCTTCAATCTGAAATGAGAATTTTAAAATTTAAGACCAAATTCGGTCACTGCATAATGTTACATGCTATTTATTGTCATCACTCTATCTAAAATCTAAAAACCAATAACAAATTATATGTATAGGTGTGTCCAAACTTTTGACCAGCACTAACTTTATTTTGACCCACACAAGGCAATGTACAAACCATCCCCATGGAGTTTCCTGCAAGTAGTGTGACTGCAGGGCATTGTGTGTCTCAGTAGCTGAGCGTCAGCAGGTCAGGTGGTTTTATGGTCCT
>JAODKF010000050.1:433785-468658 GCA_026779585.1 Mormyrus proboscirostris | reverse complement strand
CTACGACCTACGGTCACCCAGCTCTCTCGACCTCTCTGTTCTTCATTCTCCCTCCTCCCCGCTAGTGGCGTACACACCTTCTCCCTAAATGGCGTATTAACTAGCTCCTCTAACTCACTGTTGCATTGGATGAGAGCCAGTTGCTCCTCAAGGTCCTTGACCATGAGTGAGTCCACTAGCTCACATCGCTCGCAGACGAAGTTCGACTGGACACTAACATCCAGAAGGGCAAACATCTTGCAAACGCAACACTGAGCCGGCCCCATAATTAATTAACTTACTATGACCCCGTAATCCCAGCCCAGTAATTTATATAATATATTTAACTTTAAATATTAATTAGCGTAAAGTTAAATTAAATAAAGTGCCGAGTACACTAAAATAACAAGATATTACTTGTGTTAAAACAGAACTTAATTATTATTTTTCTTTAAATTTTTAATCCGATAAATTTACTACTACTTGGCAAAAGAATTTCAGACTTTACCGAGTATGAACTAAAAACAACGCAAAATTGAAGTTGCTCTTGGGAGGTTGAGGCTACAGCCAGAGGGGGAAAAAAGTGGGAAATGTCCTCCCGGCCTCGACAGGCGACCGAGCAAAGCTCAGGAGCAACTGTCCCTTTCCGGCGCTGGGTAACGTTACCGACATTAGATATTATTAGTTAATATCGCCCCGCGGGTGTTTGTTATGGAGTTAAACGCGGACATAAAACGCAGCTCATGCGACTCCCGCAGCTCACTGTCAGTAACAATCGCGCTGTTAATTAACAGACAGGACAAACAAGCACTCACGCCGATCGAAATAAGAACAATAAATAAAACTAAAACAGCCACCCACGTAAACAGTTAAAGCACATAAACATGAAAAATATACGTTCAAAACATTCCAAAAACAATCCCAAAACAATCGCTGCAGCTCAACACCACTCTCTCGCAGTAATCCCAGCAATCCTTCACTTCCGGTGAAGCAGCTGCTTTGCCAAACACTGTATGTTGAAAATCAATCAAGTTGAAGAACTTCATTGAGTCTTGTCATTTACTTCAAGCTGAACGTCGTTCTTGCACTGACTGTCCTCCACTCTCTGCGCCCCTACAGCACGCAGTGTCCTGGTTGTGATCCTCGCCACTTGCATCGGCTGGTTCTTTGACTCATTTGACTACAAGTTCCTGACCTTGACAGGAGAGGCCTCACAGGGACTCCCACCCCTCAAGCCCCCTCCTTTCTCAGAGACCACATCCAATGGCACAGTGATAGCATTCAGTGACATCGTGCAGGTATACCACAGATGTGTGTGGTGGATTTTGGGTGGCGTCTTGAGAAATCGTGCCGTCTCCAGCCGGCATGAGTATTGGGGATACGTAGGCTAGGGTGAAACGCTGAGAAACAAGGGGAGAAATGAGTCACCCATAAATTCTACTTTTTTTGTGTAACAAACTTCAACATTGCCTAGTGTTGGCCAAGTCCCCACTGGCTGCTATTTTGACTTCTCCTGATGGTGCCTGTTGGGCCTCCTGTCCTCTCCCCTTTAGAGCTTAGAGGGAGGCTTGGTGATCATACCTCTGATGGGTCTGCTGGAGAGCATCGCTATTGCCAAGGCTTATGGTAAGACTTTGAACAGATGTGCTGTATATCTAAGTTATTGAGTGCATGTACAGAACATCTATTCCTTGTTCATCATCTAAATATCACAAACTCCTCTATCTTTCTCCCAGGCAGTCAGAATGACTACAGAATTGACACCAATCAGGAAATATTCTCAATCGGTGCGTAACCGAGCTGCCTCGTTGGCGTTTATGCTGCCATCTTGGAATATGTAAATGCCCGGTCGTCTTACTCTTTGCCTTTTGTTCTCGGCAATCCCCTGAAGGCCTCACCAACATCCTGGGCTCCTTTGTCTCTTCGTATCCCGTCACGGGAAGCTTTGGCAGGTAAGGCACATCCCAAAACACCTTTTGTGGGGGGTGCTGAGGTTGAGTGTTACCTTGAGCATTGTTGTTACCTCTAACCTTCGCTTAAAAATTCGCTACAGTCAGTGGTATAAATGTCAGTACAGAATCTATAGTAATATATATGCTTAATATTTTAGCATATATATGCTTTTATTTATATATATAGAAAATTTCCTTCATTTATACAAATGGATATTAACTGAAGCTTTACAGGGAACAACTTAATATGCCTCCTCTGGGATCTGAATACACAGCCACAGCCTTGATTACAAATTCACTTCAGTAACTTAAGTGAGTTTTACGTGTATTACGGTACTGTACAATACTATGCACTCTCTTATGAACATGGCTGCAGGAGTGCGGTGAACTCGCAGACTGGGGTGTGTACACCAGCTGGCGGAATTGTGACCGGTGAGCTGCTGCCTTTGTTGACTTTACAAACTGGGTCTGAAAAGCCTTAAAGCTTGACGTAAATGTCACCATGTGGGTCCGGGTGACTGTCGCTATCTCCTTTGAAAGATCATGTGCTAGTTATTGCTTTGCATCTCTGAACTGCATTCCGAAGCTGGTTTGCAAAAGGTGTGGTGTGGTCGGCTCCCAGCCCTGATCTCTTCACCCCCGGTCCCTCATCTCTGTTCCAGGCACCATTGTGCTCCTCTCTCTGGCCTTCTTTATGCCATTCTTCCACTACATCCCCAAAGCCTCGTTAGCCGCTGTCATCATCTGTTCCGTAGCACCCATGGCAGACCATCGTGTGCTCCCAGACCTCTGGAGGAACCGACGTGAGTGTGTTCCCAGGGACCGAGCGTGTGGGTGTTGGGTAGTGCCACGTCATAGAAAGGATTGGTTATGAATGTTGGCTTTGTGGTCTCAGCTGCGTCAACCCACCCATTCTGAAGTGGCCTATCATATGAACAAAACCTTTTGAGGTCGCATTTCACAAGCTATTTTCTTCCTCTTCTCCACAGGTATGGACTTGCTGCCCTTCCTAGTTACCTTCCTGATCAGCTTCTGGGCCGTGCCGCTTGGCATTGTGGGAGGCGTGTCTGTGTCTGGGATAATCAATATATACAAGCGCACTAAAAGTGTACGAAGATCTATAAAAACACTGGGAAACACTCAGAATATTTAACTTATTTTTTTGTATAGGTTTTTGAATATTTTTACTTCCTGAGCAGCAAAAGAACTGGGGGGGAAGCAGAGGCCAAACTTGGAAGGAGCTGGATGTATCTCCTCAAGTCACTGGTGCCAAACATGCTTCTCAGAAACGCCAGAGAAGTCTAGCAGGATGTAGGCCAGTAACTCACCCTGACTCTGGGGATCTCCTTTTGAAATGGAATTTCAGACATGGGAATTTGTTAATCAAACAGAAAAACTGCTGGAAAATATTTATTTATGGAATAAACAATCACAACTTGTCTCAGGATTATTTGGTGTGTTGATCTACATAGAACAAAAAAACAATGAAATCTATAAAATTTTGTGTATAGTTCCATTCATTTTAAAAGAAATGGACAGGGTTGTACTGGAAATGAAAATCCTTTAGGCAAAGAATTCATTTGACTGAGAAGATAGAGGCAAACATTTTACTCATGCTACCAAAATATGAACTAGTAAGGGTAACTATTACTCCTCCCTGTCCTTGCATGCCCATGCATCTCCTGTTCTGATCCCTAAATTGATGGAGATGCTTTCCTCTCTTAGCCAAACTGCTGGGTGCAGAGGCTCCAGGAGGAGCAACTTGAACCTGTACCAGAGCCTAACTTTGGCACCGGAGACAGAAAAGAAGGACAAAGAGGCCCGGTCGCAATCCAGATAAACTCCGATCTTTGCTGGGGTCTGCTCAGAAAGATGATGTGCCTGACCGTTGTGGATGGCAAAAAAACCCATAAGGGATTTCTGGGAAGGAGTCTCCTCCCCAGTCTCTACTGCCTTTGCTCCATCTCCCTTTTCCACTGGGTCTGTCTGTCTGTTAGTCTTGGGCACTGCAACGTTACCCCTACATCCTGCCTCTAGTGAACTAGCGTCACTGCTCTCAGAGTGTGTCCCTGCCTCTAGTGAACTAGACCTCTCTCCACCTTTAACCTCACTACCTGCTCCTTGGTGTTGGATTACTACTCCTTCCTCACCTTTCCCATCCTCCTCTTGTACTTGCAGCACACACCACTTGACACACCAAGACCTCTTGTCCTGGCCCAAGGTGTGATAGTAGTCCTCTACATTCTTGAAGGTGACCCCAACAGCCCAACTGCTGCTCCAGCTCTTGGGAGGGCTGACCTCCCAGTAATACTGCCCCTTCTCGAAGCTCTGCATGCACAGCACGCGGAAGCCGATCTCCATGTTAAGCCGGTAATCCTTCCAAGCCAGCAGGCCGCTAGGCTCCACTGTAACGGTCTGCCCATCCTTTGAGACCATCACTGAGGCACTTGTCATGAAGGGGTCAAAGGTCAAGGCGCATGCATCTACAGAAAAGTTAGTGGGAGATGGATTTTACCTTCCAGGCAAGTGTAATTCCCAAAATCAATAGGTGAGTTAATATTTTCAAAACATCTGTCACAAAAACCGGATCTGTTATTAGGCTCTTCACACGTTTCTCCAAAAACACTTTAACAATTAAGTTTTGGCCATAAATACCAATGGGGAAAAAACCCTGTGTAAAGTCACAGAGCGCCCCCTGCTGACAAAATAAGGTCACGCAGTAAATAAATTGTCTATTGTCTATATTATGTGTAATTTGTTGCCATTAAAAACTGCCCCCCCATCCCCAACTGATTGCACCATGTGACACCAAGTGATAAACATGCGCACAGAAGGTGTAATGCAAGCTAAAACCCTGGGTTCCTTTAAATCAGGGCTAGATAAGATTTTAACAACTCTGATCTATTAGTTAAGTTAAATTTATTAGGTTCCTATTCTAAGGTCTTGGGCACTCGCTTAATTCAGTAGAAATATTGTAAACAAATATGTATATATATATATTTTTTAAACAAAAATCATTAATTCATCATCATTATTGTTTACCAAAAATATACATCACATTAGAAACAACCAGTAATTTTAAGTAAAACATTAATTTCAAGAAGTAATAAACTGAAACCCAGATTATGGCTCTAAAAGAGCTGCTCTGAATTAAAACAAGCATCACTGGGTGCTTTTTAATTAGGTAACACCTTTACAATAACATAAAATGTGTGTTTAGTATCCATTTGGGAGCCAGTGACTACAGTTGCAATTAATAGCAAAATGGAAGAGCAGAACTGAATGAGTCAGTCAAAAAAATGATGATACAACAAAAACAAAATGTGCGAAAGACATGCAGATGTTAAACATTGCTTGCCAATGTACTTTTGTTATGAAACCAATGAATTTGCAACATTTTTACATAATTAAGCACGTGTCCCAGGACTTTCTGTAGGCACGGTACATTTCTGACTAACTCATAATAACAGAAATAACAATCTTACATTTCAGAAGCTTGTTTCTGGGCTTTCTGTGTCCACTGACAATTTGAAAGTCACCCACTGGATTTCCTACCAAAGAGGAAACTCAAGATTAGTGATGATTGTGGTTCAAACTAAAGCTATTTTAGTGAGCCGCATTTTAGTGCAAAATCCCCACATTGCCCGGTGACTCATTCTCATCCATCCAGTTCTCCAGCATGTGTACTTGCCTTTCTCCAGCGGATCCTCCTCTTTGAGTACCACAGCCTGGAGACGGGTCTCCAAGTACCCCTGGAGCAGATCCAAATCTGAAACCATCTTGTCCATGATTTGGCCGTTCAGCAGGATGTCCAGGCTGGGAAACCGCAGCTGGGGTAGCACCACTGGTGCCTGTGAAGGCAGGAATCCTGACACTTTTCCTTGGTGACCAAATGGACGCTGGCCTAAACCCCGAGTGTATATCAGTGACCCTCCTGAGCAAGTGACTGGAGAAAAGTGTTATACATAAGAAAATAAGAAATTTACATACGAGAGGAGGGGGAGAACTTAACTAATAGCTCAGAGTTGTTAAAATCTTATTTAGCTTTGATTTAAAGAAACCCAGGGTTTTAGGTTCCGCTACACTAGCAAGAAGATTATTCCATACTCTAACTACATGCTGTGTAAAGAAGTGCTTCCTCAAATTTGTTTTAAAATGTTCTCCCGCAAATTTACACTGATGGCCACGAGTTCTAGTATTTAAACTAATATTGAAATAGCCATTTGGCTGAACAGCATCCAGTCCTGTCCATCTTATAGACCTGGATCATGTCCCCCTTTAGTCTCCTTTGCTCGAGGCTAAACAGATTCAGCTCAGCTAACCTCTAAGACCAGGAATCATTCTCGTAGCCCTCCGTTGCACCTTTTCTAAGGCAGCAATGTCATACGTAGGTATGGTGACCAAACCTGCACACAATATTCTAGGTGGGGTCTTACCAGGGAATTATATAAATGTAACATCACCTCCCTTGACTTAAACTCCACACACCTAGAGATATAACCCAACATTCTATTGGTCTATTTTATTGATTCCCCACACTGGCGAGAGTGGGACATGGAAGCATCAACATAGACACCGAGATCTTTCCCGCTAACTTCAGCTAACTTTATTTTAGTGGAACCAATAAAATATCTGTACTTTATATTTCTGCTCCTTGCATGGATTACCTTCCATTTATCTGTGTTAAATTTCATCTGTCAAGTCGCTAATTAAATCCAGATCTGGAGAATATCTAGGCATTACATGTTTGGTATATGCTAAGGATATGATAAAATATGGATAAGTTTTAAGTAATTTACTTGCAGCTACACTGCCCTAAACTCTAGATGGTCAAAAATTGAAATGTCACTTGAAGTAGGAGGAATTGGCATCAGGATGAAACCTTGCAAAAGATTAGGAAAACTCATTTAGGATGAGCATGGTGGTTCAGTGGGTATCATTGCTACTTCACACTTCCGGGATCGAGGGGTTTAAATCCCACCTCAGCCCAGAGATTGCGTGGCCTGAATTTGCCTGTTATCCCTATTTTGCATCTTTCAGGTACTCCAGCGATCTGAAGGCATGCAGATAAGTGAATTTGGGTTTCTAAATTCCCCACAGTGTATGTGTGTCTTGCAGTGGCTACCATCCCATCCAGGGTGCTCCCCTACTTTTCTCAAAGCTGCCTAGGGCAGGCTGCAGCCCTGTACTGGATAACTGTTTGGAAAATAGATGGATGGATGGATGGATGGATGCAAGATTTTAATTCCAATGCCAGGGCAATACTCTGCCTAAGAAAACATATAGCCCACACAAATTAAATATTACTCCATGTTGGCCATATGCATATATGCAATTACATCACAAATCCAGGTTACCAGGAGGAAATTGAAGTAGCTCTTGTCCAAGCTGCATGTCTCTATCTCCTCTTCCAGAGCCTCTAACATCCCCTGGTCCTTTAGCAGCTGCTCCTGGATCTTTGCAGTTTTCTGCAGTGCCTCACACTTGTCAGCCTCCATGATGGCCATCGCCTGTTCCTCAGCATGGTCAATGATTTTTCTCAGGCCCTGGAAGTGCTTGGCCAGCTTTTCCACCATCAGTTCAGCTTCCTCCTGATGGATCACCACAACGTTTGTCATCAAAAAGGTCACCAACTTATTAATTCAGTAATGAAAATATTAACTTGGTACCACCTTACATGCAACCCCTCGCTAATGATCTTAAGGTGGTCCAGGTGTCCCTTGATACGGTCTTTTCCTTTTTGAACAGCTTCTTGCTTAGTCTCATTGCTAGCCTGGAAAACAGATAAGATAATAAGGTAGACCTGCTCAGGTAAGACACTCCACTGCTGCTCATTGTATGGCAATAATAAGATTTGACGGTGCTTAGATGTGCAAATTCCTTTAATGTTTTATGGAAATTTTATAGCTACTTTGCAGGTGACGCACACACATATCATCATTGTCCAATGACAAACATATCTCCAAAAATCCATTATTTTTGCAGTTTAAAAAGTAAACTTAAAACAATGTAATGGCACACGGCATCAGAAATAGAAACTATAAGCCGTTGGTGAACGGTTTAATGTTTTAAATGGACTTACATGGATTGTTAAAAAAGCAGCAAAAATATCAGTGTCAGCATGACACAAACTGATCTGGCTTTATATTCACTATTAGCAATGATATTATTTAGCCATTAATGTTTAGTTCTAAACTTAGCAATATAAAGTAATCCCTACAAACCACAATCATGGATACAAATGTTATCTAGTACAGACATAAAAACCAGTTAAAAGTATACTAAAAAGTTCTTCAAAAAGTGGACATTTCATTGGACAATGACAATATTAAAATGGGATTGTGGTTAATGTTGCACACCTTCCAGGCTTCTTTCATCTGTTCTACTGTGGCAGTGGGGCACTTGCGGTGCTTTGTGAGGCACAGGCTGCAAAGGAGGACCTCATGGCACTTGCAGAAGAACTCCTGCAGCTTGCCATGATGCTGGCAGAGCACCCCCTGCAGGTCAGCGATGGGGCTGCAGGTGCTGTGCTTGGCAAGGGCATGGCTGTCCTGGTGCGGCTGTAGGTGCACGTCACAAAAGTTGGCCAGACAGGTGACGCAGGCGTTCGTGGCTGCCAGCCTGCTAGCCCCGTTGCAGACATCACAGGGTATGTCTCCTTCCTGTGCCACCAGTGAGGCAGGGTCACCGCCTTTTCCCGTCAGCAAATGCTCTATCAGTGAGCACAGCATGGTATTGGAGTATAGCACAGGTTTTGTCACAAAGGTTTTTCTGCAGTGGGGGCAGCGGCAGCTGTTATTTTCCCAGTAATTCTGGATGCACAACATACAGAAGCTATGTCCACAAGGTATTGTAACCGGTTTGCTTAACATATCCAGGCAGATCGAGCACTTCAGCTCAGCCTCAGGTAAAATCACAGCAATGGGGGACACTTTGGACTCCATCGAACCTAATAAAAAACAAACTGGTAAGCAATTGTGCAATATATTTGTATGAAAAGTAAATTATTCCAAGAAAGGGCATGCAACAAAGGGAAGTGATACTAACACAAAATTCAGAACTGTAACACTACGGTACTGCTTCTGCACAATGAATTAAAGATGATTCAACTTTGTGTCAGAAACCACATCAGGGCTGCCACCACTGCTGGGATTATGAACCAGAGTAGTGTCTTATTGCTGTGACTGGAGAATTTAAAAAGTGTAAATGAAGACAGAGCTAACACAATACAGCACCAACCCTACAACCACTTAAGCTACAGAGATAAGGTAGTCTGTCCCCTCGAAAATGGAAACTGTTGACCATCTGGACCTTGGTTTCCTCTAGGATTACCACATATTCCATGTCATGAGAACACTTTGAGCTAGGACAGGATTTGTAAACTACTATTTCAATTTAAAGGACCTGGATTTATTTAAGCACTTGTGTGCTTATTGGTCAGTCTCTTATAATTACACACGTGTCACTAATGTTAATATGATTGAATCTTTCAATTAAGAAAACAAACCAGTCAAAGCACAAGAACTGAAGTATTTAGCGAAGCAGAGGAACCTTTCAGTTTTAATGTAGTTTGTAAAACCTCAAATCCAGGGGCGACCCCAGCCTTGTACCCTATTACATAAGATGTAATGCCTAAGCTGAGTTTGCCACGAGGCACGTGGGCGCTTCAAAACACGCATCATTAAGCATTAAATTATTAGTAAAATCAAAATATTACATGCACGTAAAAATGGTCACGCAGCTATTGTAATTCGTTATAATAACATGGATACGACTAAAAAAACATTCACCTTGCCCAAATACAGTATTTTTAAAGCACGAAAGAACATAAGATTACATATGCTACTGTATAGATCAAATACTGCAGCAATGAAACGGCTATCAAATATGATAAGCAACTGGCAAACTTACCAGGTTTGCCGTGTGGAGCTTATTGATTATCGGTCACGCGGTGCTGACTACAAACTGAAGACCCTCAGAAAAAGAAAGCAAAAGGACTGGGGACGCCCATTTTCTCATAAATGAAACTTATGTTTGGCGGCGAGGACTTCGGAGGAAGCCTCCGCACTGAAGGATCCTTTTGGAACGAGGGAGAACACGGTAGGCTATCAGGACATTTGACTATTCTGTGTGTTTAGCTTTTACTTACGAATGACTAGCCATAATGAATTTTAAAGCGCATTACGTCTTGAACTTTAGCTACATTTTATTTTCTGTTGGATATTATGTCAGATAACAGGAACACTTTCTAGAGTGGATTTAGTTATAATCGTACTCAACATTGACCGCATTGCAAGATCTATGTGTTTAGCGTCTTGTGACAGTAATATTTTGGTAGTTGGCAGGACTTCTCGAGATGTTTGTCATTTAGTGTAAATGATTAACCTTGTGCTTATGCAGAAGGCATCGCGTACATCCAACCCGTTAAGGTCAACATTTTAGCGGGGCTGCTATCTCTAAGTGTCTGAGATTTCTGATGTTATCGGTATTTAATGTGATGCACGTTGTATATCACAGTGCCAATAAATACCCAATTATATTTTCAAAAAAAAAAAGAAAGCCCGTGGAAGAAAACAACGTAACTTCACTCACTGATGCAAAGCAGGAAGTAAATGTAGAAACACACATTGCTGAGCGGCGATTGGTTGGCTGGTTGATGGCGCTTTCCTATTGGACAGTGAGGTTTCGCCGTGTTATATCCCACCTCGGGAAATAGGTATCGGGAGGACTTCATGAAGTCAGGCCCAGACAGTGATAAAAATATTATTTAATTTTTCTTTTGCAAGTAGGCCACAAACAGTGCAGACTAGTGCAAGGTACGTTTAGAAAACTTAATTTAAAGATTTATTTTGAAGTCGATATTTATGTTGCGTGTTCAAATACAATCCGTATTATTGCTGTTTACCTGAAGTTGAATTTCGTGTTTTATTACTTTAAAATTGATAAACATTGCAATTACAATATGTTTAAATCATGTCACATCATGCTAGTAGAATTCTAGGAAATGAAAGTGAAACCGGACGGTGTCGCACGTGATATCTCGCTCTGCCAGACTTACAGAAAGTCTGACTTAAAGCTGTTTTTAAATGTCATATTTAAAGATGAAGTGCCCAAAGTGTGATCATATGGTTACGGAGCCGTCGGCCAAATTCTGCAGTGAGTGTGGCAAGAAGTTGCCTCGTCAGCAGGAAGCCGGCGCCTCAGGTAATTGATACGCCCATGTCAACAAAAACTAAAAAAAAGTACATTCTTAATGCATTTTAGCTTGCCACAGTGCTTTCCAATTACTTATATAAATAAGTTAATTTACTAAATAGAGGAGTGTGTTGCTGGGGGCAATCATTTTCTATATGTGATGTAAAGATACGTTAAGGATGCCACAGAGTGTTTTTGTTACATGAAGTTAAAAATAAAATAACCTTTACATATGAGTAACTGCATCTTTACCGTTCTCTCCTGTATGTATTTTATGATGTCATGTTCTGGCAACAGAAATGAGGCACAGTACTTATGTTTTTAGTGCTTTATTTACAGTCACCACATATTATTATTAATTTTGTTGATACTGTATCTCTAAGTCTTCTCTTCTAGTAGGTTTGCACCCCTATATAAATCTTTCTGTCTATCACCATCTGATAGATTTCTTCAGTGAAACCTCAGGTTCCTTTAGAGTTGTATGATGAGGCAGGTTCCTTAAGCTTAAGCAGTTTAAGACGGAAGGAAGATGTTACAGAAAGATGTTCACACACGGCCAGTTTAGTGTCTGTCTGCGTCTGTCAATACCCCCGCGAGGGAATCAGGTCCTTTATCTATGGTCTTCATACACACTCCTGGAGCCAGAGGGTCAGACGGCCTTGGTGAGAGAGAGTTGTATGAGAGGCAAAGAACATGATGAGCAAGTAGCAAGGACAGGAATAAATATAAAAATATGAAAGATGAGTGAACTAAA
This sequence comes from Mormyrus proboscirostris, assembly GCA_026779585.1. Classification (NCBI taxonomy): domain Eukaryota; kingdom Metazoa; phylum Chordata; class Actinopteri; order Osteoglossiformes; family Mormyridae; genus Mormyrus; species Mormyrus proboscirostris. Next base: position 456,778 of record JAODKF010000050.1, on the reverse strand, counting down.
TGAACATAATTAAATAGCTACATATTAACTAGGGAAATCCCTCACCATCCCAACCTTGTATTCAATCGACTGTTGCTTTATGATTATCATGCTGTTATACACGATGAATGCTTTTTCTACTGGTGTCAGGTCAGCTTCACCCGGCTGGTGAAGTTAAGGTACAAATTGGGACGGAGCAGGAGACAGAAAGTGCTTCAGTCTCCATGGCCAGGCAGGCTGATAGCACATCTTCAAAAAGGTCTGGGGACGAACCCAGCAGCAACATCAAAAAAAAGGTACAACATACTCTATGTTAAATACCAGACAGTTGGTTTGTGAAATTGCCTTTGTTTGGTCTATAATTCACTTGTTTGTTTTTCATTTTTTCTGCCATATTTGAATGTGCATTTGTGAAACAGTGGTTCAAAATGATGAAATGGTAGTAAATAATGTGAAATGTTACTGCATGTTAAACCTAAATTGGCCTGTGTGTGTATCTTGTTAATAGCTTGATAATTAATATATACAATTTTATTTTTAAATATCTGAAAGTGAAGCTATGCAAAAAAACTTACAATAAATGACTTTTAAAATGTAGAGAAAAAAGAAGAAGACCAAGAAGAAGATGAAAAAGAAAGAGGAACTAGACCCTTTACAATCTGAGGCAGTGACCTCTGAACTCTCTGAAATATCACTGTCTGACCAAAAGCTGGGGATGCACAAGGCCAATGAGTCCTCTGACAGTGAGAGCTGCGTCAGTGACGTGGATGAAACACAGGACTCTTTGCAGGACTCCTCTGATCTATCTTCATTGCAAGAGGGGAGTGAGTTTGCTGAGACTGGCACGGTGGAGAAGGCAGATGTCAATCAGGGGCCGCTGTTGCCCGGTGACTCTGCACATGAGTCAGAGAAAAGTCAGACTGCGAGGGAGCAAGTCGGCCCCAATGTAGGTGATCATCTTCTGGCTCCTGACCTGGCTACAAACAAGGTCAGTCCGATCTAGGGTTGCAAAATTCTTATTTTCCTGTTAATTCCCATTTATTCCCGTTAATGCCTATGGAAAGTTTCCAATTTGGAATTTCCCAGCTTAACTTCCCATGGAATGGAAAGTGTCTGGAAAGTTTCTGGCAATTTTCCACCGCTTTGAAACCCTCTGAGCCACCCCCACATATAAAAATTCAAGTCAGATGGAAATAATTCAAGATTAAAAAAAATAACAAAAATGTATTGTGGCTTCCAGTGCTTGAATGTAGAGTTGCACAGTTCGTCCGCTTATTACTTCACAATCGTCTTCTGAAAACCATTATGCATACAGCAGGGATTCCCCCTCTGCCAAAGATCCTAGCCAATCACAGGGCACTTTCACACATTTATGCCTAAATTGATTTCAGTTGGATAAGGCATTGCTGAAAATGGTAGGAACAGAGTTTGTATTTGTTTACTGTTTTTTGCTAGTTTTTGTAATTCTTGTATAACATAATGTGATGAATAAACTGTGGTTAAACTCTGGCACAGGAAGTTCATGCATGTACAAAGGTCATATTCCACACTTCTGCCTTAAACACAGGTGGATCTTGTAGAATTTAAAGATAAGATGGGTCCAGTGGAAGGGACAGTGGAAATAGAACCAAGTCAGAGTCAATCTCTGAACAGAAACAGCCAGGTTGAGCCGGAAGCAGGGACCTCGCAGCAGGCGAACAGAGACCAGAAGGCCAACGTGGACCCGAGTGCAGACTTGACCAGGAGGACGCGACAACAAACTAAAGCTGCTGAACAGAACAAGGAAATGAAGGCTGGGGGAGAGCAGGAGATGGTTTTTGGCCCAAAGACAAAGCAGCAGGTAGGCTGTTCTCTCAGAACTTTAATCTGGGTGTTGTGAAGAAGAAAAGTAAATATAATTTTGAAGTCAAAAGGCAAATAACAACGTACTTAAAACAAAAACTTGTCTTGTACGTTATTTGAGAAAAGAGACTTTCATTCTTGCTGCTTTGAAGAAAATCCTCAGCTTTAGTTTTTTTTTTCTCTTTGAAATAGGCTAAGGGTGTGGTGTCCCACACTGACCCAAAGACCAAGACTAAGAAGATGGAGGTCCAGCAGTCTGCCAATACCACGGGAGAGTCCCAGGGAGCAACAAGCCCTGCTCAGGACACCAGGAAGGAACTGCGGGAAGATACCAAAAAAAAGAAAAAGGAGGCCCACAACAGAAGCCAGAAGCCAGAAGTGTCTCCACCTGAGAGGTCACATCTCAATTCTTGGCTGGAAGACAAAAAGTGAAAAATTGCCTGAATTCTACAATATTTAATTTAATGGCCATTAAATATGTTTATCAAGAATTTCTGGGCAAGGATAAAAAAAATCATAGCTTAATCATTCAGGATGTTAGCAAAATGTAGTAAATGTACTCACAATTACCAGATTAACCAGTGTTATTGTTTTCAAAAAAAGGACAAAGTTTCTGTATGTCCTTCATTTCAGAGTCTACACTGGGAGTGAGCCGATTCCTAAGGAGAAAAGGCTCACTATTTACTTCCATGCTGTCCTGTCTAAAGATTTCAAAATAGACCCCAAAGAGGACAAAGTTTTCTTGAGGGCTGGTAAACTTATTGGCTCATGGGAGGAAAATGCAGCCGAACTTTCCGTGACTCGGTAAGTATTCTTCACCACCATGTATAAAACAATTAAGTAACACTGAAAATTGATCATTGCTGTTTAATGACATGAATTTGCTGCCAGTTCCTTAATGTCAAAGGCAAGCAGCTGCAAGAGGCTGCACATCTGGTTATGTTGAAAATTAGGCTTTTTTTCTGATCCTGTTCTGTAAAGCAAAAAAAAAATGCTTGCAGGTCTTTTGCGGTTCTATGTAATTACTAGTATTTTGAAATAAGATGTTATTTCACCCCTTGCAGGGATCTGGGAAAGCATGGATTTCTTGTACAAGGAAAACTGGAAACGACAAAACAGGCGGTTTCTGTTTCTATACCCTACAAATACGTTGTTTGGAAAGCCAAGAAAGAGAAACCAGAGTTTGAGTATATCTACAAATCCGATATGGTACAAACTGTAAACAGGTGTCTCTTTGTCAAGGGACAACTGCTTAATGAGGAAGGTATGGCGATTACAAAAAAGCCTTTTGACGCAATTATGTTAGGGACCGAGCAGTGTGTAAAACTATTCAGAATATAATTCAAAAAACACCTTTAAAATGACAATCTAGTGATTTTCCTTTTCAGGTGAATGGCACCAGTATGATGACATCATCTGTGCTCAACCTTCGAAAGGATGGTTTGAGCGTATGAAAGCTGTAGTTTGGTCTGAAAATGAGAAAAAGGTTGTTGATGGTCGGAACATCGCGGGGGAGGTCATGCTGGATACGATCTTCGACCTGCTTCGTAGCTGGAGTGATGTTAACCTAAAGAGTTTCCATAACCAGCTGAGGCAGTTTCATCTAGTCTATGGAAACCCCTCTGTATATGAAGAGAAGCACAAGAAATGGGACTCGCTACATTATGGTGAACTGGAGGTGCGTAAGCAAAACAAGTGCATACTGACCTTCCAGATTTATTAGAAATGGGTATGTTTTGCATTAAAAGAGGGGGCTCTGTTTAAACACTTGGGCTCAAGTCTGAATGGCATAACTTGCCAGTTGTGATGAGCTGTGGTGCAGCGTGGCATAATTGGGAGAGCAAATAGTCAAATCAGAGTGTCTTTTTCTTTTGTCCAGGTGAACAACCTCATGAAAACATTCATGCTGCGGAATGTTCTCCCTGAGTTGACAAAGGATGGCCTTGCACAGAGTTCCTTTTTTGGAGACCCTTTAAAAGCTGGCCTGGTTTTCTTTTATGTCTGTAAGAAGTACTCAATCAGGATAAACCATACAGAGTTATCACGACTATGTCATACTCTTTACCTTCCAAAGATGCCAAAAGAAAAATTTCAGCAATATTGGACAGATTTGTTGAAATCTCTCTCAGATTTTGAAGGGTGAGTACACAGCCTTCTTTGTTACTTATTAAACGTATTTTATACACCCGCAAATGTGTCTTTTTGGTAATACCTTTTCAGTTTTTGTGTAAACCAGAAACAATTTTCTGTTGTTCAGACTTTCAGAAATGGTGGTTGAACTAATTCTAATGTTGAAGGAGAAAAGAATTCTGCAATGGATCCTCCTGATTCCTCTTCTTCACTTCCTGAAACGAATGTCTGAGCCCTTTGAGCCTGTCCCACTGACAAACAACCACAAATACTACTACACTTGGGCTGGAGTATCAAGTCTAAGGCTAGGGGACACAGCTATAGCACCATTTGATAACAGGTGCTTGTGCAGATTTTTTTTTTCTTCTTACAGAAATGGTACTGGAAAATATAGGTTGTTGGTCACAGTTAGATGATATAATTTTGAAAGATCTGTATTGCTTGAACAAATAACGTACTGTTCATGTTGAGATTGGTTACTTCACTTTACTTTATTTCACAGGGAAATGTTTAACATCATGAAAGCAAACATTCACCTAACAGAGATAGACAGACTTCTGCCTCGGTCCTGGATGTCCTTAATGAGTCTAGAGCACCTTGTGGTGTTCATGAACCACATACCAGTTGACCTACTGGAACTTCTTAATTTAGTTGCTTTTAAAGCACCTCCAATAATCACATATTTGAATTCTGAGGTAGGTTTTGAATGTTTCACTGGTATTATCTATGTATTTGCTTTTAAATTGGTGACGCTCTTAAGATTTGTTTTTCTTCCAGCAGGAGATATCAGATTTGCTAAAATGCATTCAGATCAAATGTATTAACATAGAACCGCAGGGCAGGTAATTTCTTTTTATTTTAACTCAATGCAACATTATTAATGTGCATGTATTTTAACCCTTTGAACAAGATGTGTGTGTGTGTGTGTGTGTGTGTGTGTGTGTGTGCGCTGAATTTCAAAAATGTAAAGGGTTTAATGTACCCTACATGCTATGGAGTATGTTTTTGAATATATTTTGGTCAACACTAGGCATAGTGTGCTATTTTTGTTTCAGAATTAGGGAAAAAGTTTTTACCCCATTTTTTCCTCAGTTTAATTTTTTTTGTATTACTTCTCATTTGTGTATATAGTTTTCATAATGAGGATTATAGAGGAGAGTGCTTAGCAACATCTGTAAAAGTTCTCGAGAAGATCTGCAAAGGCTTTAAATCACCATCATATACCACGGATTTCACAATTCCTGTGACTTGCATCAACATGGTCGCAACTGTTTCCAATTTCGGCCATTCTTATGAGACACCGGTATGTGAAACCTGATAAAACCCTTGAAATTTATTCCACTAAAATTTATACATCTCTTCAAATGATATAAAACTGTGAACAATTTTTACTCTAAATTTCTGTCAATTTGTAGATGAACTGTCGATGACTGGAAAGTGTTGTCATCTAATGATGCTTTTTCACTGTCACCACGAACCAAGCTGAACCTCAAAGATTTTGGTTTTCCATTGTGTCTAGTCACGTCACCACCGTCTGATTGGTCGAAATGCACAGAGATGATGAGAGAGAACCAGAAGGATGCCTTTTTCACTCTGGCTTTTACAGATGTGTAGTGTGGGCAATGGGAGACCAAAGAGGTGCAGGCACAACTTTGTATACAGGCAGAAGATCAAATCCAGCAGGAATTGGAAAGTGTAGTCAGAAATGAAAAGGTGTATCGGGACATTGATAACACACTCAAAGCTGTGGGAATATGTCACAGCAAAGCAGTGCCGGGAGAAAATTAAAGAACTATAAAAAGGAATATTGAAAAAAAAAATTAATAAAAAAATCAAAGATCATAACAAAAGTGGTTTTACATCACTGTTACACTTTGGCTATGCCGTTACTGAGCTCACCCTTCTGCAATGGAAAACCAAAAAGAGCTGGCACAGTGCTGTAACTAGTCTGTCTTTGCAGAACAGGTTGGCTAGGGTCTGGTTCCTCTATGCCAGTGGAAAAGCACCATGACTGTTGAGAAAAGCCTAAGTATGTTAGTATGATAATGCTTACCTGTAAATTACAAATGCCACTGAACTGTTTACTGTGAAGGTGAAGCAGGATCCAGGCCAGCAGAAAGAAAAGCGCATGCAGAATCTGTCGGAAGCCATGAAAATAATGAGGGGATGCATGAGTCAAACTTTGAAGAACAGGTTGTTTGGTGGTTATCTGTCTTCATATTCTTCATCCGAAATTGAGGTACATCTAAATCATTACATAATTTACAACTGTGTAATCAAGGTAATAACATTTAGTTTATAAAATATAATTTCTTTCTTTTTCAAATTCTCAGATATGGAACAACATACTTTCTCTCAGTTTTGGCAGTGAAGAATTTACAAAAGAATGGAGGCAAACATTTGCTACAGACCTGGAAGGAAAAATCAAACAGGCAATGAGTCAATTCTTTTGACTATAAAGAGCTGCTTAGTAATCATCAGAACATTTTCTGAATCTTTTTTTAATTATCTTTTGTGCTGCAGGAGTCCTATATGGACCAAATTGAGATTTACTGCAATAAAATGGAAGAGCTGACCGATGCTTTTCCTTATGTTGCCAAGACAGTAGAGAAATGTGCTCTTCAAGCTGTCAACTCCGTCTGCCAGGTAGGGTGCGGGACATTTCACTTTCTGGATTATCTTAGCTTTGGGTATCGTCTTTTATGTGGCGATGTTAGTCCAAAGACTTTATGAGAATTTTCTTTTAGGGATGTTGAGATATATTGATGAATCGGGTGAACGCAATGGTTGAAAACTAGTTATCTCAAGTTAACGGCAGCAACAATAATAAATACTGTGTTGTATGTTGACAGATAAAGTGTACACTAAATGCAAATGTAATAAGCAACTGGTAATTTAGGTGTAATGAAAATTAAGCAAATTATTACAGTATAAAATTGATGTACTGTTCATATCTTTGATATGTTTTTGTGTCCTCCAACGTACCGCTGCTGCTTCCATCATTGCTGATTCTAAACATCTTACCGTTTTATTTTTTACTTTTTTCCTGTCTATCCATGCACTTATAAAAAATATAGCACCGCTGTCTGGGGAAAATATTTTGTGCTGAATACAGCTGGTGTGACAAAGTTGCACCTAACTTATTAGGCTTTGGTATCATTTGGGTTTTTTCTGATACCAGTGCTAAAAGGATACTTTAAAAACCAGTTGTGCCAAAATGGTTTCCTGAATCGGTACTGAAAAAAATAAATAAGGAACTGAAATCTGCATTGCAATACAGTCCGGTGCATACCATATTGGCACCACATTTTGGTACCCGCCTGTACTTGACTTACAAGGTTTGCTGATTTTGGTTGGTTAATTAGAGTTTGTGAATATAGTATATTTAAAATATAGTATTTTTTCCATAAATAAATGAGTAAATATGGAATTTCAATTTAAGTTCAGTCATAATGTCAAAACTAGTTGGCAAAATCATTGTCAACAATTTAGATACTTGTCTGCAACTGCTGCTATCTACAGAACTATCTCACTCTTTCATTTTAACAGAACAAATCAGAGCAAAGTCTTTTCGAGAAATTCAAAATAAACTGGAAGTATGGAAAGCTGGTGTCGGTCATTATTCAGAAGTCCTGGCCCACAGACTCTAGTGGGAAGTGCTATTTGGATGGAGATGAGGTGGTGCTCCAGCATCTTCTGAACTGGACTGCTGCCAGGAACATCTTTCAGCTGATTGGTATGTTCAGCCCCCTCCACACACACACACACACACACACACACACACACCACACCACACCACACCACACCACACACACACACACACACAGGTTTGTAATGAAGCCTTTGTGGGTACTCTCCATTCATTTTTATAAGCAGAACCCTAATTCTTACCATTAACTCCTACCCAGCCCTAACCTTAACCGTGAGTAACCAAACAAAATATGAGACATACGCACATACCTTGCAGCCAGTAGCTAATCATCTCAAACTAATTAAATTTTATTTGGTGATCAGTGATCATTGTTGACACACCACAGCACACAGTGCACTACACCAAAATGTGTCCTGTGCATTTAACCCATATGTGACATTGTGACATAGCAGGGAGCATCTAATTCAGTGCACGGGGGAACAGTGCTTGGGGGCGGTACCTTGCTGGTCGGGGATTGGAACTAGCTGTGATAAGTTAGTCTACTGCTTTAATCTTTGTAATTTTATTGATTATTATGCATTGATGTGTAGTGCTTTCTCGTGTGTGTGTGTGTGTGTGTGTGTGTGTGTGTAAATTAAAATATTGTCCATCTTCTTTTCAGATACAGATGAAAGGTTGATTAATGAACTTTCAGATGATGCCAAGGAGAGAGTAGTTGTTGCAAGTTCAGCCTTTGCATCAATTTCAGACAAGTTCATCTCTGGAAAGATGTCAATCGGCCTCCTGAACTGCATCCTGGAAAACCAGAGTGTCTTTCTCGAGCTTTTGCAGATAGGTAATGACATGACCCAAGTGGTCCAGTGAAACTCTTACATTAACTGACATTCATTCATTATTGTGATTGTCACCCCAGAAGTAAGGTGACACTGTTTTTTCCTAGTCCATTATAATTAAGCTCCATTATGTAAAGATTTTGCTAGGAACAAAGCAAAGGAAAAAGTAATTTCTTCCATATTTTTTTAAAGCAAAATATAATTACTCATATACAAAAATAAGTTCATGATATTTAGTGATATATTTTCTGAAGCAACTCTTGGATCATAAAGTAAACCTTTTCCACTTTTACCATCCATTGATGATTTCTGCTATTAATAGCATAGGTAATAAGATGAATGATTTTCTACACAGGTTACCTGTCTAACAATGAGCAGTGTAAGGACAGGGTAAACATGAAGAGGCTGATGCAGTGGAGAAAACAAGAGGTGAAGGCAGTCTTCACTGAGAAGCAGCTAGTGGAGAGCCTGCTTGTCATGTGCCGCAAGCTCGAGGAGCACGTCAAAGGTGTGTGTGTGTGTGTGTGTGTTTATGTGCTTTATGTATGGTACCTGTCAAAGATTTGGACACACCAAGCTGCCTACAAAGGAGAGTACTAGTGTTGCATCACATGACCTGGACACCTGACCTAAACACAGTAGAAATTATTATCCTAGGAGACCACCTCATGAAACTGGCATAGAGGAGACCGTAGGGTCAGCCAGTCCATTGAGCAATTGTTCAAGGGCCCAATGGTGGGATCACTATGCTGACACAGGGATTTGAACAGGCAAACTTCTAAGTCCCAGGCAAGAGAGCTGTCCAGAAACAAATTAATACTTTGGTCAGTGTATAATTTTTTGTAGCTTATGTTTTATGCTTTTATAATACTTCTAAAATGTAGCGATTACTACAAATAAACATTTCTACGGGAAGATTTCCCGATTTTCATTTTGAGAATTTGTGATACTACTTAATGCTGTCATGTATCATGCACTATCGATACCTTCATAATGCATTCTAATGGTTGGTATAGGATTAATACTTTGTACTGAATTATTAAGATATCTATAGTACATTATAGATGAGAGCTTCATGAAGCATCCATAATGCATAATAAATATGGGTAAAATGTATACCTTTTTATAAATATTTATGGCCATGTTTATAATCTTTATGAATACATTATAATGTAATGAATAGATTCTAATAGACGTGGCATTCAAAGAAAGTGTTACTGAAATTACGTGTACAATATTGCATAATTGTCAATTTATATTTTTAAATTTTTGGATGAATCAGCATAATCTTGTGTTTTGGATTTCAGTTGACTTGAACGACCTGGAAGAAAAACAACAGATAGATATCAAGTCGATGACATTGGACTGCTTCATGGAGGTTCACCTGCTTGATGAAATGGCCTCTGATCAGTCAGGCATTGTGACGTTCTTCCGCCTCAGTGACAAAATGAGGCAAATGGCAAAGACCCTGGAAACTGTTAAAGACAGTTTCATTTTTAACACGTGTTGGGAAGACCAAGCAAAAGAAATCTCAAAGACTGACGATGACGAAGAACTCTCAGAATCTGAAGTGGAGAATGAACCTTTCATCACACTTGAAATGATAGATGATGAGATTTTTCAGCCATGCTATAGAAGATATGAGTGGATCTACTCAAATGTAAAGAACAGCCAAATAAAACTTAAGGATGTTGATGTCATCTTTGAAGCTTATAAAGAAAAGTCTGGAGACCTGAGGGTAGATCTGGAGATAATGTGCCGAATTGACCGTACCGATGATGGACAATGGATTGAGAGAAGAATCCAGCAGATTGAGCAGTACCACGAGCTTCACTTGGCTATAGAGTCAGTCCAGGTCATCATGAGTGTAAAGGAGACACTTTGTCTTAAAGGCAATTTTGGTGTCCTGGAAACCTTACTTCAAGCTGTAAGTGAAGAAGCGCTTCCTCACACAGGTTTTTGGCTCACCCTGCTGTTTTTTTTTCGTTATAGCATCAGACCATCAATATAAAGTTTATGTGTATATATATTTTCTGTTTTCAGACATCTATAGACTTCAAAGAGGAATGTCTGGATCGCATTGACAATGACCTGATGCAGGCCAAGAAGATTCTGGTGGACATCACAGAATCCCGTAGGCAGTGCCTTCTGGAACTTCACGTCAGGAAAAACTTTGTGATTTGGGTCAAAGAAGCACTTGAGGGTGAGTCAATACTTGATGTAAAGAAAATTTACTGTCAAAAGGAGCGATGTATCTGAAAAAATAATATGATTATTTTAAACTTTATATTAATCTCTGTCCAATGAAAACTGTGTATCTCCAAAAATCTGGAATGTGAAAAAATGCAGTTTCTCTGGAGCTAATTTACAATATAAACGTAATGACACACCTGTACCACCATAATCCTATCTTTACACAGGCATCAATGAACAGTTCGTTTTAAAAGGACATACAAGGATTGTTGTCAGGGAGTCAAATATGTCAGTGTCAACAAGATACAAGTTATATTCATAAATAATAGTGATGTTAGCTAGCTATCAGCATTAATTTGTTAAAATGTTAACTAGTAGAAACATAAGTACTAGTTAAAGGACTTCATAAAAGTCTTCCTTGGTCAGTTACAGTAGATGTGAAATGTTATCATTAGACAGCGGAAAATGGGTGCATTTCATTTAGAGTAATGATAGTAAGAATTGATACTTTATTGATCCCTCTGGGGAAATTCTCTTCATGTCTCCCCCAACTTGATCTCTTGATCATCAACTTGTGAGAGTAATCACAATCCTCAAAACGTGGATATGTGCAGTTTCATTGGATAGAGACAATATATTTATTTTTATCTCTCAAAGGTGGCTTGAACTGATTGACCTTGTTTATCGTGGTTAATCAGTTCCAGACTCTACCGTGATAAGTGAATTTCCGTGAAGTAGGATTCTTTTTTTATAAATTGAATATTTTCATAGAGCATAGAAAACCTGTTTATAACATTCTAAATATGGTTTTTAACATTATTAAAGCCCTCTAGACATGAAATAACACCCTTTAGTCACCATTACAATTGTATTACCCAATGTATTAGACAAAATAAGTGAAAATAAGACATATTAGATGTTACAAATATCATAATATTATTATTGAACATTTAATTACGCACACACACAGTTCTTACACAACCACTAACCTTTGAAAATGGTGTCACTTGTTTGATGATGAAGCTTAAGGCTTAGAAGAAGCAGCACGTTTAGGAGCCATCTTGGGGCTTATATAGAAGTTCTCAGATATGGCAAACACTTACAAGAGCAAAGATGCTTCCAATGTGTAGTGATGTATCATTTTCACTGTCTTGATCAACTTTTTAATGAATATACAAAAAATTGCGATAGTGTGAAGCCGCGAAGGTTGAAGCGCGAATTGGGATGACTACTGTGAATTCAGACTGTTTTCTCTTTACTAACAGATATTAATGAGCTGAAGGTTTTTGTGGACCTGGCCTCCATCTCTGCTGGAGAGAATGACCTGGATGTTGACCGCGTCGCTTGTTTCCATGATGCTGTCCTTGGCTACTCTTCCATGCTGTATGACCTAAAGCCCGATGCAGGCTTCCATAGCTTTAATGAGGCTCTGAAGAAACTGTGGAAGGCTTTTGAAAATGATTGCAATTTGCCAAAGAAACTAGTAAGTACACGTGTGAGGGAAAAGGGACCTGAGGGCCAAGTTTGTAAACTTCAGCAGCAGTGCAGAGTATAATTTCTCACTATATATGACTTGTTATTTAGGAATTGTGTGCTTGATCAACTCATTGAGAGACTTTCACAAATGTAATTTTCCTTGTTTTTAGCGTGATACTGCACGTCACCTGGAGTGGCTGAAGACGGTCAAAGACAGCCATGGCTCTGTGGAACTGTCCTCTCTCTCTTTGGCTTCAGCTATCAACAAGAATGGCATTTACATCATTAGTAGCCAAGATCACAAGAAGGTTCATTTTTCAGTTATTTCCAGTGTGAATTCCATGTTGTTTTTTCAAAGACAGATGACACTAAACTACTGTGAAGAATGTCTTGCTCTAAGAAGCAACTGGCAAGACTGAGTTCACTGCATTTAATGATTGACTTAACGTTCCAAATCTTTTCAGGATGTACAATTTCTGATTGTGTTGGTCTCTCTCATATCAGCTGAGTCTAGAAACAGTCCTGCAGCTGAAGATTCCCGAGGAGCATGAGGAGGGACAGGAGATGCGTTGCTATAACTTGGAGGACCTGCGGGAGCTACAGAACAAACTTATGCTGATGTCTGGAAAGGGAGAGCAGGGTCAACAAGAGGTGGAGCGCTTTGCAGAGGTGAGAGTCACCATTTCACATTTTAATCAATGTATTATTTCAAGAAATAAAATCCTTGCATTTTTACATAATGAAATGTATAGGTGCCTGTCTTTTTTATTGTGACCGTTACAAGATGATCTTTTGTCTTAACTGTGGTGTGATTGCCTTATTCAGGGACTGAAAAAGACTGCTTATTTATTTGTATTTTTTTCCTTTTTTAGTTTAAGAAGCTTAAAAGATACTGTAGATTTAATTGTTTCTTGCCAACCAATGATTCTTTTTTTTAAACCATGAATGTGTCATTAGTATATTGGTACGTTAATGTGTTAAATATATCCTGACCAGCACAGGCTTAACCATGGGTGAAATCTTGCTTTTCTGCTTTTCTAAATTAGTATGATTTTGTAAGAGCTCAAAAGTTGAGGTATCTAAGCAGCTTTTACTTGATGTTTAGTTTGGAGGTACACATTTATGATGACTTTGATTTGTAGCAACCACATAACTGTTAGGCTTTGGATACGTCATCATTGTCAAATTTAAAAATGTCCTTGCAAATATGAAATTTATCTTCCTCCTTTCCACAGATCTTTGATAATGTCCAGCGACTGGCAGAGGCGTTCATGGATCTGTTTGTGGCTGGGAACCCCCTCTTTAGGCAATGGGAGACCAACATTAACTGCAGCCCACACAGTGAAGCAGGCATCATTATGGATTTCTGTTTGGGCAGCACTGTCAGCAGTATCATAGTAGAAGGCAGCGTGGCGGAGCAGCTGCCAGACATGTGTAGAAAGATGGAGAAATGCTTGAGATTCTGGAAGATCTTCATGGACAAGCAAAGGTCCCAGTATTACTACCTCAACTACTATACAGCGGAACAGATAGTGTATCTGTGCAGGAAGCTCACCCAGAAAAGCTTGGATGAGAATGTAGATGACCAGGTCCTGATGATGCTGTCTTTCATCAAACCTAACTGCAACCTCTCAGACTTAAGGCAGACATGGCACCAGCTTCAGTATGAGATGCTCATCAAAAATGAAAATGAGAGGAGTGAAGAAATAGAATTTCGGACCTTATTTGAAGGGAGTGATGGTATGGAATTGGACACAAATTTTACAGGAAGGGAGAATGAATCCTTGCATTTGCTGAATCAAGTGGAGCAAGCTAGTGGTTCCAGAAAACTGGATTTACTGTGGAATGCCTATATGAAAGATATGAGCTATTTCCTGCCTGACTGTCTGGACATCAGAACTCTTGGGAGGCTTCTTGAAATACTGGCTAACTACACGGATGAGGACGATGAGGATGAAGGTGTCACGAAGAAAGAACGGATCATTAGGAGAAATCTGCCAAAAGGTTTACCAAGCAGACGACCGAATCTCATTGCCTGCCCACATGCTGAAATCCTGACGTCCTGCATCAGCATCTACATGAGCAGTGAACACGAGCAGCTTCCCACGTATGATGAAGTCCTCCTGTGCACTGCCTCTACTTCTTATGAGGAGGTGGAGCTTCTCCTAAGGCGATGCCTTACAGTGGGCTATAAGGGAGAGAAGATATACACTTTGCTCCATGCTGATCAGCTTCCCTATGAAGTCAGTTATAAGGTTGAACAACTCTTTCAGCAACTGGAAAAGCTTTGCCAAAAAGAATACCGACTAGTTATTATATGTGATTCCGAGCGGGAGCACACCTACCTCCCCTCAGCCTTCAGCCAGTATAGGCTGCACATGGTCCCTATGGAGCCCCTCGATAGGGTCCAGAGGTATCTGTCTAGGCACTATACTGTTCCATCAGATGAGTCCAGTGCTGCAGCAGTGTTCCAGGGCAGACTATGTGTTGGATTAGTGACGTCTGAAAGAGCTGGAGTAGGTAAGTATGCCAAAACTGGTGCTAGAAACTGGTGCTTGGTATTGTTTATTAAATTATATTTGTGTTCTTGGCAAGAGTGTGCTTGCTAACTTGCCTCCCGAGAACAAACTTGGAACGCAATGAGTCATGAGATTGTGAGGATGCAAACAGTGCATCCTTGATATTTGGGGTGGGGCAAGAATGACATCCAGGCATTTTTACCATCCTCTAGATTTCTGTTAGGGAGTTCTGGAACTGTACTTTGGCAGTGGAAGATGATGTCAAATGGGTACACGACAACACAAGAACAGTCAAGTACACATATTGAGTCGTGTGAGCTGGACATGCTAATGTGTCCTAAATTACTGACATAAGATGTTGCCTAAACTTTTAGGGAAGTCCCTGTACATTCAGAGGCTCTATGAGGAGTTGAAGAAAACTGAAGAAACCGCGTTCCAGAAATGTATTCGCTTGATTGAGCCAAGGGTGGATGAAAATGCTGTTCTCACATCTTTGCTCAGTAACCCGAAACAGGAGCTCACAATCTTCAGTTTTGATGTCACATCTTCTGTAAGTGTCACAAAAAGCCAGACCAAATCATTTGAATGTTTTATTTTAAAGAAGTTTAGAGTTTTTAATGAAAAATGTTTATTTTAGCATGTTAAACATGTAATATCTCTTTTATAAATCAGGTCCAGAAAGGCTTGTATGAATTTTTGTTCAAACTGCTGGTCCTACGCTATTTGATGGATTCACAAGGAAGGATGTGGAAATGCAGCAACCAGCATTTGTACATCATTGAGATTCTGCAATCCAAAGGACATTTGTGGGGAAATAGTCAAAGTGTTGTAAGTCTAACTACTAGTGATTCCACTCGCTTCTTGATATCATTGTTATAGGCTGATCGTCACTTGGTATGTATATTTTTAATCAACTTTTCCCTTACATTATACAGAATGAAAATATCCACTTTGCCTTCCATGATGTCTTTCCAAAAATTTTCTGCCGTCCTCCTAAAGAGGTTCTTGAGATGGAAATGACGATGCAAGAGAACAAGGACATGAAAGAATCTCATGACCCACTCATGGATGATCAAGAGTTCAGAAGTGAAGCCTATCAAAGACCTTATCAGTATCTCAAGCGGTTCTATAATAATGAATGTCTTGATAAATTTTCATACCAAGGCATTGAGGGGACTCACGTGGAATGCCTACAGATGCTTTTTGTTTACTGTGGTGTTGTGGACCCATCATGGGCAGAATTGAGAAACTTTGCATGGTTCCTTAACCTACAACTGGAAGACTGTGAGAACTCTGTATTTTGTCAAATAGACTATATTGGAGATGTTTTGGTAGGGTTTAAAAACTTTGTTGTTGACTTCATGATTCTCATGGCAAAGGATTTTGCAACACCATCTCTTGGCATCTCTGATCAGAGTTCAGGTAGGCAGCAAGCAGACTTCTCTGGTTTAAGTGAAGAAGATTTAGCTCCATTTCGGATTAGAAAGAGGTGGGAATTAGAAGCCCATCCTTACATCTTCTTTAATGATGACCATGACTCCATGACCTTCATTGGATTTCACCTTGTGATTAATGAACAGAATGGAGTTGATGCTGTTGATCCAAGTAAGCAAACGGTGATCAAGAAAAACGTCATGACCCGAGAACTCTATGAAGGTCTCCGTCTCAATAGAGTACCTTTCAATATAGATTTTGATGCGCTTCCTAGGGATGAGAAGATTGAACGTCTTTGCAGGGTGTTGGGAGTACAGTGGCCTTTGGACCCAGATGAAAACTATGAACTCACCACTGACAACATTCTGAAAATTCTTGCCATTCACATGCGCTTCAGATGTGGCATCCCAGTCATCATCATGGGGGAAACAGGCTGTGGGAAAACCAGGCTTATAAAATTCTTGTGTGAACTGCGGAGGAGTGGAGTTGCCACGGAGAACATGAAGCTTATCAAAGTTCATGGAGGGACAACCTCGGAGATGATCTACACCAAAGTAAGAGAAGCAGAGGCCATCTCGGTTGTCAATAAACAACACTATGGTTTTGATTCTGTCCTCTTCTTTGATGAGGCTAACACAACTGAGGCCATAAGCAGCATCAAGGAGGTTCTTTGTGACAAAACTGTGAATGGAGAGCCCTTGAATATGAATACTGGTCTGCAGATAATTGCTGCTTGCAACCCTTACAGGAAGCATACGGATGAAATGATCTCTAGGCTGGAGTCCGCAGGCTTAGGATACAGAGTCCGAGCTGAAGAAACCGATGATAAACTTGGACATATCCCTCTCCGTCAGCTTGTGTACAGAGTTCAAGCATTGCCACCCAGCATGATCCCACTGGTGTGGGACTTTGGACAGCTTAATGACCACACTGAAAAAATGTACATCCAACAAATTGTTCAAAGAATCATTGAAACAAATTCAATTAGTCATGATTATATCAAGACAGTCACCGAAGTTCTGTCCTCATCACAGAAGTACATGAGGACCAAGAAAGATGAGTGCAAATTTGTGAGTCTTAGGGATGTAGAACGCTGTATGCAAAGTTTTGTGTGGTTTTATAGCAACCACAGCATGTTACTGGCTGAGCTGAATGCATTTCTCGATGGAAATTCAAACATGGAAAAGAATGGGGGCAATCAGACATTGACTGATGAAAGAGATCCAGTTGTGTGGTCCCTTATCATGGCTGTAGGTGTTTGTTACCATGCCTGCTTAGATGAAAAAGAAAATTTCAGGAAAAAAATCTGCAAGCACCTACCAGAAAATTACAACCCATCCAAAGTAATGCAGGAAATCTCAGTCATGCAGGACCTATTTTTGAGTGGTGTACCATTGGGGAAAACCATTGCAAAAAATAATGCTTTGAAAGAAAATGTTTTTATGATGGTGATTTGCATTGAGCTTCGAATCCCACTTTTCTTGGTTGGGAAACCTGGAAGCTCAAAGTCTTTGTCTAAAACTTTAGTTGCAGATGCTATGCAGGGACAGGCTGCTCACTCAGAGATGTACAAAAAGCTGAAGCAAGTTCACCTGGTCTCCTTTCAGTGCAGTCCTCATTCTACACCGGAGGGCATCATCAATACATTTAAGCAGTGTGCCCGTTTTCAGGAGGGCAAAAACCTGACAGAGTACATTTCTGTTGTGGTGTTGGATGAGATTGGTTTAGCAGAAGACTCGCCAAAAATGCCCTTGAAAACACTGCATCCTTTGCTGGAGGAAGGCTGCATAGATGATGAACCACTGCCACATAAGAAGGTTGGATTCATTGGCATTTCCAATTGGGCTTTGGACCCGGCAAAAATGAACCGAGGCATCTTTGTCTCCCGTGGTGACCCTGATGAAAAGGAATTGATCGAAAGCGCAAAAGGAATATGCTCCTCTGACAAGATGATTCTGGAGAAAGTTCGGGACTATTTCAAACCTTTTGCCCGGGCTTATCATAAAATTAGCAAAAAACAGGGAAAAGGTTTTTTTGGCCTGCGGGATTATTACAGCTTAATTAAAATGGTATTTGCAGCCGCAAAGAGCACTGAACAGAAGCCCGCTCCTGACAAAATTGTGGAAGCAGTGCTGCGGAATTTCAGTGGGAAAGATAACATAGATGTAGTTACAGCCTTCACTAGTAGGTTGAATTTCCACTCAAAGCAGGAGAACATTGATAAAATTGAACTGGTGAGGCAGAACATCTTGTCTGTTGGCCAAGATGAGGAGTGCCGATACCTCCTCGTTTTGACCAAAAATTATGCAGCCCTGCAGATACTTCAGCAGTCGTTCTTCACTGAACGTGACCAGCCAGAAATCATGTTTGGATCCAGCTTTCCCAAAGACCAGGAATACACACAGATTTGCCGGAACATCAACCGTGTTAAGGTATGCATGGAAATTGGTCAGACCATTGTGCTGCTGAACCTTCAAAACCTCTATGAAAGCTTGTATGATGCTCTCAACCAGTACTATGTTTCTCTGGGTGGCCAGAAGTATGTGGACCTGGGATTAGGGACCCATCGTGTCAAGTGCAGAGTGCACAAAGATTTCAGGCTCATAGTCATTGAGGAGAAAGAGGTGGTTTACAAGCAGTTTCCAATACCACTCATTAACAGACTTGAGAAGCATTACCTGGACATCAACACTGTCCTGAAAAATGACAAGAAGGAAATTGTCAGAGAGCTTGAGAGCTGGGTTAATTCCTTTGTCTCCACCAACAACCAGCATGCAATGCCCCCTCAAACCTACAAATATCTTCCCACTGATGTTTTCATTGGATATCATTCTGACACCTGCTCCTCTGTGGTCCTGCAAGTGACTGAGAGGTTGAAAGAGGATGACCATGTGTTACCTGATGCTCAGAAAAAGGTTTTGAATGAGGCCAAACTTATCCTGCTAAACTGTGCCACTCCTGATTCAGTGGTTCGCTTGGACTGTACTAGACTCTCTAAGGTAGAGACTGATGAGCTGACCAGGATATACTTTGAAGTACAGAAGCACATTTCCCTTGCTGACTACATAATGTCTACCAGAAGGTTGGATCAAAGTTCTTATGCATCTTTCACAGAGGTAAATGACAAAAATAATCATATGGCATTAATTCTTGCTGATCGAAAATGGTCGACTCTCTAGGCAGACATTAATTGTTCAAATATTAAGAAACCTATACTTTACTTCATGATTGTTGTAAATGTTTTCTTTGAAGGTCACCACATTCTCAAGACTTTTGACAGCATCTGACATTGGGCAGCTCCCAGAGGTCAATGACAAAATTGAACTCCTCTCCTTGCAACAATTTGACACAGAACACTCCTTCCTCAAAAAGATCAGGTCTGCACATATTTAAATGTCCAGTGTTTGGAGTGTCTTAGCAATTGCTGTTCAATTTACACATCATGAAACTTCTCCCTTTTTCATGTAGATTTTTTCTGGACTCTGTGGTTGGAGACAAAATCCTCATTATTCAGGCTGAATATGACAGTGGCTTCTTGAGCACACACCTCATTGCATCTGCAAAGTAAGCTCTGTTTCGGAATAAGATTCTTCATCTAACAAGACTGTGGAACTCACCAAGTTTGACTTTCTTCATAGGTATTCTGCCATGAATGAAATTAACAAATCAAGAGAACAACTGAGAGGGAAAGTGTTTGTGTATTTTATCACCAAACTCCCTAGGATGGAAGGTGGCAGCTCCTACGTTGGATTTCATGGGGGTATGTTGAATGACTGTCAGTTAAACTTGTCTGACAGTTGCTTTGTAACAAAGAACGGAATGTGTTTTTTTTTTTTAACCTGTAAGCAGTCCAACCCCCCTGTTTTCATGTGTATAGGCCCCTGGAGGTCAGTTCACATTGATGACCTCAGAAGATCCAAAGACATCATCTCCGATATAAAGGCTTTGAGGAATTTGTCCATCAGTCAGCTTTTTGAGGAGAACCTAGCTGAACCTGAGCGTAAGCTGAACTGATGAGAGTCGTTTTACATAAGCAAAAATATTGCTCAGCAATCCTTTCATAAATCATTGTAGTTCTAGTTGGGTAGGCAGTCAGAACCATACTTTGAACACCTTCACTAACCCTTTTCAGCTCATCTCTTTTCTTGCCTATATGTTTAATTTGGTTTCGTTAGTATCATGCAGCGATGTTCTTTAATTTTACTTTTCATTATTTAATTTTATCTATTGTATTTCTATATGTATGTATGTATGTATGTATGTATGTATGTATTATGCTAAAAGTGCATTGCAATGGATGACTGACAATAGATGTGAAATTCTGTACATGTTTTCCTAGCAATGGAAGTTCCAGAGATGTACATGGGTGAGGACCAGACTGAGACTGTGCAGGACATATACATGGACGAGGACCAGACTGAGACTGTGCAGGACATGTACATGGACGAGGACCAGACTGAGACTGGGGGGGACATATATATAGGTGAACAGCAGACTGAGACTCAGCCGGAGCAGACAGAGATGGAAACACCACAACACAGAGTATGTCGTTCATATCTGTTTTTATTCTTTTCATTGCAGATAAAAATGAATTTTGAAACCTTATACAGTGGTGTGAAAGAGTTTGCCCCCTTCCCGATTTCTTATTTTTTTGTATGTTTGTCACACGTAAATGTTTCAGATCATCAAAACAAATTTAAATATTAGACAAAGATGACACAAGTAAACACAAAATACAGTTAATAAATGATGTTGTTCATTATTAAGGGGAAAAAAATCCAAACCTACATGGCCCTGTGTGAAAACGTGATTGCCCCCTAAACCTAATTACTTGTTGGGCCACCCTTAGCAGCAACAACTGCAATCAAGGGTTTACGATAACTGGCAATGAATCTTTTACAGCGCTGTGGAGGAATTTTGGCCCACTTGTTTTTGTAGAATTGTTGTAATTCAGCCACATTGGAGGGTTTCCGAGCATGAACCGCGTTTTTAAGATCGTGCCACAGCATCTCAATCGGATTCAGGTCAGGACTGACTAAGCCACTCCAAAGTCTTCATTTTGTTTTTCTTAAGCCATTCAGAGGTGGGCTTGCTGGTGTGTTTTGGATCGTTGTCCTGCTGCAGGCCAGGATGTTTTGGTGGACAGCAGAATTCAAGGTTTCATTTACCACAGCAAGTCTTCCAGGTCCTGAGGCAGCAAAACTGCCCCAGACCATCACACTACCACCACCATATTTTACTGTTGGTATGATGTTCCTTTTCTGAAATGCTGTGTTACTTTTATGCCAGATGTACCTTCCAAAATGTTAAGTTGTCTCATCAGTTCCCAGAGTATTTACGCAAAAGTCTTGGACATCATCAAGATGTTTTCTGGCAAAACTGAGATGAGCCTTTATGTTCCTTTTGCTCAGCAGTGGTTTTCATATTGGAACTTGGAATTTTTGCCCAGTCTTTCTTATGGTAGAGTCACGAACACTGACCTTAACAAGCAAGGCCTGCAAGTCTTTGGATGTTGTTCTGGGGTCTTTTGTGACCTCTTGGATGAGTCGTTGCTGCACTCTTGGAGTAATTTTGGTCGGCCGGCCACTCCTGGGAAGGTTTCACCACTGTTCCGTGTTTTCACCATTTGTGGATAATGGCTCTCACTGTGGTTCACTGGAGTCCCAAAGCTTAAGAAATGGCTTTATACCCCTTTTCCAGACTGATAGATTTCAATTTGTTTCTCATTTGTTCCTGAATTTCCTTGGATTACGGCATCATGTCTGGCTTTTGAGGATCTTTTGGTCTACTCCGCTTTGTCAGGCAGGTCCTATTTAAGTGATTTCTTCTTTGAGAACAGGTGTGGCAGTAATCAGGCCTGGGTGTGGCTAGAGAAAATGAGCTCAGCTTTCCAAAGATGTGATACACCACAGTTCATTTATGTTTTAATGGGGGGGGGATCACTTTTTCACACAAGGCCATGTTTGGTTTGGATTTTTTTTTTCCCCTTGATAATGAACAACTTAATTTAAAAACTGCATTTTGTGTTTACTTGTGTCTTATTCGTCTAATATTTAAATTTGTTTGATCTGAAACATTTACGTGTGACAAACTTACAAAAACACAAGAAATCAGGAAGTGGGCAAACACTTTTTCCACACCACTGTATCCTTATACTGTACTTAACATAAGATATTTGACCACTGCAACCCTCACCAGGAAAATCGGCTGTGAAGATGACATGTGATGAGAGATTCTGCCAAGTCTGGGTTATGATTTGGTGTTTGCTTTTTTCTTTTGTGATTGACTCAGGGCTGGGGGGCTGTCCTAGACACCACAGTGCTGGTGCGTAGCTCTGTTCAGAGTGCTGTTGGAATGCTTAGAGATCAAGGTGACGATGGCTTCCGAAGCACCAGGAGAGTGGAGATCCTATTGACTCTCCTGGCTGTTGATGATGAGCTGAAAGGTACTGTTATGCCACTGTTCTTTCGTTATTTGCAATGCCAGCTGATTGTATTGCACAGGATGTGAGTCCATCATTGGACACACACTCAGACACTACAGGCAAATGAGACATAGCTCACCTAACACGCATCCTGATTTTGCTGAATTTGACATGTCTCTAGGTGAAGGGAGGGGCTTGCGTGTCACTTCTTTAACCAGTGACATTGTATCACCATATGAATTAAACCTGATTTGTTAAATGGCAAGAAGCACAGATTTCTGTTTTATTGTGTGTGCCTTTTGTTAAGGGAGACGTTATAGATAAAACATAGGAATACAGACATCCATCCATCCATCCATCGATTTTCCAACCCGCTTAATCCTATCGGGTCGCGGGGGGGTCCGGAGCCTATCTCGGAAGCAACGGGCACGAGGCAGGGAACAACCCTGGATAGGGGGCCAGCCCATCGCAGAGCACACTCACACACCAGTCACGCACACATGCACTCCTA
>JAODKF010000050.1:421243-433685 GCA_026779585.1 Mormyrus proboscirostris | reverse complement strand
TTGGACTGTGGGGGGAAACCGGAGTACCCAGAGGAAACCCCACGACGACACGGGGAGAACATGCAAACTCCACACACGTGTAGCCCAGGCAGAGACACACACTGGGCCCCAGAGGTGTGAGGCAACAGTGCTAGCCACTGCACCACCATGCCGCCCCAGGAATACAGACAAAACATAGGAATATGCTTACCTGCAAAAGCTGTATGGAGCAATGTAAAGGTGCATGTTTATTTCATGATGATGATCATAATAACAACAACAGGGCTAGAACCAGCAACCTTTCAATAACACACCTAGAGGCTTAGCCTGCTGAGCCACACTCTGCCCCTGGTTTGATGGCTAGAAGCCAATCAGTTTCAAAATGAGAAAAAAAGAATGGACCAAAGTGGTGATACGAATGAAGACTGTGATTGGTTAAAGAAGTGAAATGAAAGCCCTTCCCTTTTTGTCCTGGGGAGACATCAAACTCCACAAAATCTCCTAACCACATGTTTTTGGACTGAGAGAGGAAACCAGGATACTTGGAGGAAATCTACACTAACATGGGGAGAACATGCAACTTCCATATGCAAAAAGCCTCACAAGTGTGTGAGGGTGACTCACCATGCCTCCCTGTTGCAAATTCAGATGTATGGAGATGAATAATAGGTGGAATGTCACTTGGGATTAAAAGTACTTGCTAAGAAAATATATACAACCAAATGGAAAATATATACAACCAAATGGAAAATATGAGTTGCTTCAGCTCTTGGTGTGGAGGGGGATAGTGCTTCTTAAAGCAAGTGTGGTATTTACTTTTGATGTTTGGCAGCTACGTTTTTGAAAATCGTGAAGAGGCGCCTTCATTTGTTGCTGAGGATGCGCGACGAAAACATTGCCTCATCTAAAACCTGGGTCTTCAAGGAGGCATCCAATGTCGATGCCCTGCAGGAAGGGGGGACTTTCAGGTGCGTGAACCCATGACATGGCAATGTTGTAGCCTCACATCTAGCATTTAAAGACCCATGAGAGAACTGTTTGCTGTTTGGTACTTCCATGTCATCTGCATGCACTCCTGTCTTGTTCTTTTAGTTCAAATGGCTTTATGTTTTAAATGCATCAAAACTTTCTATGACTGGGAAAACCTTTTAGTTTAGTGTAATGTGGTTTTGCACACACATCAGTTAAGCAATAGCATTTTGGTCTAAAGGTCTGAAACCAATTACAGAATTATTAAACTGGTTAGCATTAATGAGTACAAAATAACACCTCAGTACAGTACAGCAGTGGTGTGCTGAAGTGATTGTTTTTAAAGAATCATATTTTTATATAGTGCAGAATAGAGCCCTATCGATAAATGAGTGTGCAGACATAATTGCAGATAAAGCAGCACCAGCGTTTAAATGGCCGGTAAATGACAATTAGATAAAGAAATGGAGAGATGGAAGACGGATCCTTCAACCACATTATGAGTGTTGTCATTGCCTGATTTATCCACCAGAGGGCACCCCACAACACCCTGACGGCAGCACGCGCGTTTTGGAATTTACATTTGACTCTTATCTATCAAAAGTTAATGTAATCTGTTGTACTTTTGTTCAGAGTACTATTTATGACATTAAATAGTAGGGAAGCATGTGGCTTAGTGGGCTAATGCTCTGTGTCTGTGGTTGGTAGGTTGCTGGGTCAAGCCCAGCTTTGGCAGAATAGTCAAATCTGTGACCCATTGAAGGGAAAGTGACTAGTTGTCATTATTGACACATCACAGCACAACAAAATGTGTTCTGTGCACTTAACCCATATGTGACATTGTGACATAGAAGGGGCAGCTAATTCAGCACCCTTACGGCCGGTACCTTGCTCAGGTCTTGGGTGATATCTTATTATTGTATTTTTAAATCCTCAAATATCTAAATCAGTCAGTATCGGAAAATCCTGTTTTGGCTGGGCTCTGCAAATTAGTGGATAGTAATAGGGTTGTTTCATATGTGTAAATCTAACCTTTTCAAAAAGTCTAACCATTCCAATAATGGGATATGTTATGGTATGTATATATTTAGTGTAATGTTTTGTGTTGATTTCTGCAGACACACCTTGTGGAAGCGAGTGCAGAGTGTGCTCACACCCTGCCTGGCCCAGCTGGTCTCAGTCATAGACCGAGACTATAATCTAGACCTGCTGCTCGATGACAACTCCGCGGAGCCTGTGAAAAGGCTATGGCTTGATATCTTTGGCAACGAGAAGCTGCTGGTCATTCCATACGCTGAAGTGGACCACACGTAGGTGTCCATTTGGCTGAAGGAGGTCATTTTCAGCCAAAGCATTCGCTCTGGAACTGCATGCTTACCTATCTTCTGTTAAGCACTGCAGATCTTTTAAAAGAACAAAAAGATTACACCCCTGAGGATTTCTGCAAGCACGGTTTTGGGTCTGCGGTGGCAAAGGATTCTTGATGTCAAAACCTAAGACCAAATTTTATACTTGTGTACTTAAGTAATTTGTTAATCTTTAATTTCTTTTATCGTTTCACTTCTGTCCCCACAGTTATCTCATGAGTTGTATGAGTGACAATTTTTCAGGATTCAAGTAATCTAATAAGGAATTTAAATCGTTGTCATTTTAATGAATTTAATAGTATTTCTTTTATCACCTTTTGACATTTTTATGCATAATTTAATATGCATCTAGTTCATTTACATAAATGGTTTGTAGACCTTAAGATGCTCATGGTTCTACATGATGAATGGGGGAAAAAAAGAAATGGCCAAAATCCAGAAAAGATTATTTATGGAACTCTGGTTCTCTACAGTTCCGAGGCAAAAACAATCTTGGTTCAGAGACATATGATGTCAGAGGCAAACAGAGGCTGTAGTATGCCCTTCAGCTGGAAAATCAAGGACTTCCTGGATGAGCTCTGGGTTTATGCCCGGCAACGGGAAGGTAATCGCATTGGCCTGTCTTCTGCCTCTCTTGTGCTTTGCTTCGTCTAAAGAAATAAATGTAAATGCCTTTCTCAGGATAAGATTTATCGCACTTGAGTCTAAAACTGCAGTCTGTTGTATTATGAAACACCATTGTGATATTCTTTTTGTGAAGGACAAACCTTGAGACAGTTTGATGAGTTCTTCTGGAAGACTCCCTTAGGAAGATACATCGCAGCTGCAGATGCAGAGATGCAGTGGCAGCTCTTCCAGCGCTACCTTCAGGATTTCATCTCCATGTCCATGAAGGTTACTTCAGATGAAGTTCTACAGGTTGGGATTTCCCTCATTTTTCTTGCATCAGGTGCAAAATGCTGAAGCAGCGCCCAGGTCTTTAAACCGCAGAAAGCGAAAAGTACATGCTGAATTCTTGAATTGTCGAACACTATGCCTCACATACCATGTCAAATTTCAAAAGAATATTAGTGACTGTTATGTGACAAATTTTTAAAAAGGGATAATTAAATATCGGTACCCCAGTGCATCTCTATGCGGCTCCTGTTTTGTTGATGTTCATCACTTTCTTTATAATTGTTAAATTATCTGATTTTTACATTTCATGAAAATAACACCACGAGCCCAAGTATTTGTTGTTTGCATTATCATTCTAAATTTTGCTTTGATGATATTCTGTTAAATATTTCCAAAATTGCAAAATTCAGTTAAACTATGGTAACCTAGCCATCAGCTTTGTGGTCGTTGCCATTAACCAAGCTTCAGAATCTGTAGGCATGAACTGCATTTCTCGTACCAAAGATTTTGGTTTGCTTAAGGCTGGAGTTTTGTCCCCCCCTTCCCAGCTCTTGCGAGGAGCCTTGTCCTGCTGCGTCAGTGAGCTGAGAGTCAGGAATGACGTGGAAGATAACAGAGTAGTTTCTCTTCCCTGGGTCCATGGTGCTTACCAAGAGTTCAAGAACCGCCTGCACAACCTCTCTAGGATGCTGACTATTGAGCCAGCAGTGGCCCAGGCCCTCCTGAAGAATCCCAACGCTACCGAAGGGGTTGAGCTGGTCAGTGTCGCTTTTGCCTTACCACAGCTGTAGCCACTCTCTTGTTCTTTGTGCTGTAGAGTTGTATGCATCTTATGGGACCACGAAATGTGGTTGTGGGACCATTGACTGTATGTCTGTAATTGACTCACTGAATTTCTTCAGTGTCTGCAAATGCTAGACACTATTTTCGCTTTTCTCCTTTTCTCGTAAAAGCAAAAATCCTCTTCAGATTCCTTTCGGTTAACAAAAACAGGCGCTAATGTAGGTCTTTTGTAAAAGTGTAAAGCGGTGGATACGTACCTGTACTTAATATGATTGAATGCTTCTTGACATTTGCTGAACAGCCTACCTAACTGGGATGTCTGCATTTCGTGAGCCACCAATCGGCTCCGTTTCTCTCTGAAGTGATGTCGTGTGTTGTTGCCCAGGGGCACATCCTCAATTCATCCTTGCCCTATGCCTTGGCCAGGTTGTGGATGTTTTTGCAGCCATGGCCTGTGTGGAGCACTTGGAGCCCATTCAGCTGGAGACGGACGAGCAGCGACTGGCCTGGCTGAGGCAGGTGAAGAAGCTGCAGGTGCCCATCGAGCTGGTCTGCTCTGAGGAGAAACTGGGACTCTATGGACGGAGGAGCCAGGAGATAGTCCGGTCAGTCTGGAGCACTCTAACCACATGTCGGTCTCTGTCATATTGTTCTTCCTGTTTATCTAATGTTAAGTCTTGGTTCCGTAGTGACAGAAATTATAGGGCCCAGTTAACTTGGTCAGTGCAAGATGCTCCCCATTTACCCTACGTGCAATTTTTTTCCATTCAGTTCTGCATGATCTTCCTAACTTCAAACTTTCTCCTGCTCAGAATTACTAGCCAGACACTTATCATTGACATTCTACCCTGCGAAACTGTCTGTTCATAATTTCAGAGTCATTGATATGGCTTTTCAAATGACTCAGAATCTATGATGTGTTAAAGGGTATAGTTCTGATCCATCATTGGATACTCTTCAATGCTCTTTTGCTTGGTGACACTTTCTGTTTCTACTTTTTTTTTTGATAGCAATGGTTGGAACCGGATCTTCTCCTTGTCTCTGATTGTGGAGCACATGCTCTTGGGAATTGAGCGCCTGGAGCCCAAACTTAAGCCGGTGGTGCTGGATCACACCCAGAGGCTGGGCAAAGTGAGCATGTTTCATTACTCTTCGTTTGCTTTTTATAGAACCTACCAACACCTAGGGCTGCTCTCACCACATGGACTGGTGTTGTCACAAAGGAGGCCGAGAGATAGGAGGTTTTGCAGAACTCTTTAATACTAAATCAGATTGAGGGAGACAATACAGTAAAGGTGTTCCATGAAGTATCCTAAAGAGTTCAGAGCTCTTGATCTTCCTTTTAATACCTTGGGTCTTCTCTGGGACCTATACACTCCCCTTCCCAGCCACTACTCCTTTCTACCACATCCTGCAGCTTTGCTGTCTAGC
Source organism: Mormyrus proboscirostris (assembly GCA_026779585.1). Lineage (NCBI taxonomy): Eukaryota > Metazoa > Chordata > Actinopteri > Osteoglossiformes > Mormyridae > Mormyrus > Mormyrus proboscirostris. Next base: position 428,259 of record JAODKF010000050.1, on the reverse strand, counting down.
AGAAACCCTTTTACAACCCCAGTTTCTCATAATAAAGAAAATGCACAACGTAGGCCTCACTCCTTTATGTAATCCTTGTCCTTTGCGTATTTTGCATATTTTCGTGACACACACACACTTATCACGAGTGATCGCCGTCACTCATTCTGAGCCTCATAAACCCCTAAAAGCCTTTTTCCTTATTTTTTTTTTTAAAAAATCCACTATTGCACTGGCCACTAGTGGCCGCTAATGGTGTAACAGTTCTGCAACTAAGACCTTTAAACACCACTTAAATGTTCATGAATCCATGTCGTGGTTCTGGAAGATGGAGCTGCGACACACCCCCCCTCCCCCACAGGTGCATCTTTTGAGCTGTCATTACGTTACTAATTTTACAAAACTCTGAAACAATGTAAATGACGAAATTACATGAAATTATTCTATTTAAAGCATGGGCTAGTTGTATATTTTATAAATATTGCACATTGTACCCATTTTAATTGTCTTGTTACAATGCATTATGTAATAATACTGCATTATGTAATAACTCGACAAAATATAGCAAACTTCAGTTCATTATGTAATAGCAGGTGCATTTTGTAATAGACTGTTTGAATGCAATATGTAATGCATTTTCCTGCATTTTGTAATAAATTATTACATATCACAGTGGTCATTACAAAATGCGGGAGTCAAATTTTTTTATGATGATAATGTAACACTGTGCATTATGTAATAAACAACCAAGGTGGATGTCTTCACTGACACTTTGTCAAGTTATTACATAATGAGACATTATTACATAACACATTGTAACATGTGTCATGTGACTTTTTCGGCCCAAAAATGAGTGATCATGCCCATGGTAAAATCTAGGCTCGTTTCATTAGCTTAAGATGGATAATAACCCTGTTTAGTATTCCAAATTGTTGGTGATTAATAAAACGCAGAAGTTTTTCCACCATTTTTTCTTTTTTTACTCGCCACCGGAGGTAGTGACAAAGTATGAACCGAGTAGTGGATTGGCTACATACTGCAGAGGTTTTCACTTTCCCCGGACCTGAAGCTGCCCTAAATTTAGGACAGACTTCACAAAGGTCAAGAAATGCACTGTAGAGGTTCACCGGTAACGCGTTATTTTTCTCTGTACCATGTCAAGGTTTTGGAGAGAAATTCGGATTTGAAAGCAGAGAAACCCTTTGAGGCGGTGGTACGCGTTCTCAAGGACTGCAAGGATGGAGTAAATGACAAGATTTTCAAGTAACAAAACCCAACAACACCCTTGTGTTTGCTTCTCACCTGTGGTGACAGCAGGACTGTGACCCTTCATATTTACTTTCATGTCTTTCCGCCAGGTTTGGGTTTCAGTCCTGCCCATTGTGCCTGGGTGACCCCCAGGGCCCCCTAGACCTTCCCTGCCATCACATCTACTGCCTGGCTTGTATCAGGAAGTGGCTCATTCCAGGCCAGATGTACTGCCCGCTTTGTATTCAGGACGTCCCCGACAACTTTGATCTGAAGGTGTCCAAGGAGATTGAGTGAGTTGCGGTGGACAGCGACTACATTCCATCATTTTATTCAGACGTCTTCATCCAAAGCTGGCTTAGAGGTTAATGGGTTTAGATGTTACAGTAATGCCTGAGGCCGCATGTCATTATTATGACAGCCTGAGTCTAATCACTTTTTAAATCACAATTCCACTGTACTGGCAATGTGAACCAGGCTCTCTCTCCAGTTACACTGGGACCAAATGGCCCATACCCCATACTCCTAAAGCACCCCCCCAGGACCCCATGAGAGACACAATCCTACTCCTTTTCCAAGCTCACAAAATGTAAACTGGGTGGCCAAGTTCCAGTATCCTTGTAATTGTGACAAGCTGGTCCAGTGTTCCATGACTAGCGGCAGAATCCACATTGCTCCGTCTGGATCCGAAGTTTAACCCCTTATTATCAAGTCTACATTTTATTTTGTAATTTAAATTTTGTTTGTTTCACTTCTGCAGAGATCTGATCATTCTGAATGCCCAATTCCGGAAGCAGTGCAACGCCTTTTTCATCGACCTGGTGTCCACCATGTGCTTCAAGGGCAACAGCCCCCCTTCAAGACTGGTCATCCTGCACCTGCTGTCCTTCCTCATGGTGGAGGCCAAGGCTGTTCCCATCATTGGGGGTAAGCTCCGCCTTCCCGGCACCATGTCTAACTGTTAATAGTGCCTCCTGCAGATTGTTGTGCTTTTGAACATAGTATTGTTTTAATTGCATATAGGTATCAAGGCTTGGGGGTCACTGTACAAGTACTGTAACTGAGGCTTTGACAGTCATTTCTGTTTATTTTTTAATGATCAAACATCAGAAATAAAGTGGTACCTCAGAACTCGAACTTAATCCGTTCAGAACTTGGGTTTGAATCCTAAAAAGTTTGAGTTCTGATCGAATTTTCCACATAATAAATAATGAAAAACCAATTACTTGGTTCCTGGCCCCAAAGAATTACACCTAAATGTTTTTTTTTTTTTTTTAAGCATTTAACCCTTTGGAGTTGATGGCATCGTCAGCGATGCCAAGTATGTTTCTCGTGTATGTCAGTTCATAACTCGCTGAAATCTTATCATAGAAACATGAAAAAAACGCCGACTAAATCCGTAATCGGTCTTCTTTTCAAAATGTCAATTGTCAGAAGTATTAAGGTTTTTTAAATTAGGTTAAATTGGTTAAAAACTAAACCATGTATCCTTACTTTGTTTTACCTGCATCGGGGACGTGTAGTGTCGCTGTCACCTGAAGATCGCTATTCACATTATAAATAGCCGCATTAGCACATATTCAAATTGCATTCGCATGGTAATTTGATGCACAGCACAGTGGTGAAATGGCTCATTCATACACAAGTTGCTACATATTCAATTCAATTGTTTCCCCAGTCTGGTCATTGTATTGTCCGTCTGCGTTTTGCCTGCCTTACCTGTAATTAAAGCCCGTATTCCCTGATACCCTGACGTCTGCGCCTTTGTCTCCGTTCTGTCTCACTCGACACGACAAAATTATTATAATTAAATGTATTAATGGTTTGTTATTAATAATATTGAAATAATTTATAAGAAATATTTATTTTAAAATGTATTTTATTATACAATAATAATTACTGTTACTGTCTGTCTTCATCTAAATGTATTTTTATTGTATTCAGCTAGTGTAAACATTCACATGTAATGTCTGTGTAAGGGATGTTTCCCCGTGTCAGTGGGTGTACTCTTGGTACGTCAGTTTACTCCTGCAGTCATAAGAGATACAGTTGGGCTAATTGGTATCTCTGTAAAATTGCCCACAGCCTATACTGGTATGTGTGTGATGGACTGGTAACCTGTCCAGGGTGTGCCCTTTGCTAGGAGAGGATTCAGGGCCCCCTTGCAACCCAGTTCTGGGTAAGAGGCTAGAAATTAAATGGATGATGTATATTCATTATGATGAACCATTTCCTGGTATTTATCAAATCGATTAGGGTTGCACTATATTTGTATGCCTTTTAGGCGTACTACTAATCTGCTTACCAAATTGTGGGCGTAAGTAAACGTCCGTACAATACAGAAAAGCTGGCATCCAGATAAATGTTTACACCCATCATCTGAAGCCCTCTGGATTACTGTGCGTGTGCCATATAATCGCGATTATGTCATGATATTATATCACGATGTGATATCATGCAGCCCTGGTATTCATGCTGTTATTTCCACACCCCCTTAACATGCATGTTTTTATAGGCTGCCCCCCATCCCCCATGTTTTCAGTGATACAGTTGGTTTATGTCTGTATGCTCCTTCAGGTCAAGCGCTGATGCTTACCAAAGCCCTGTCCCCATTTAATGACTCTGTGGACAAAAATCCGGTGGTCCGTTCAGTCATTCTTAAGCTCCTACTTAAGTACAGGTGAGTCCTCTGAGTCGTTGTTACTGCAGGTTTGTATAAAATGTTAAAAGGACAAGAATAAGCAAGTCAGTTAATACCAGCTTCTGCTAAACGGATTGCTTGAACGTACGTATCACGATGGATACTTCTGCCCTTAAATTTGAATAGGGAACTCAGGCTAATTAACTGTTTTAATTTCTTGAAAATTTCCCTGGAGAAAGTATGTAAAATTAATTCTGTGTCTTTAAGCTTTGAGGATGTCAGAGATTACCTGCAGAAGCATCTGGCAGAAACTGAGCAAAGCAACATTTTGGAAGAAAAGGATAAAACTGAACTTTATTCTCTTTACATAAACTGCTTAGAGGTAGGAGCATGTTGCATACTGTTTTCCCATGAAACTTATTTTTAATAACTAATAGTACTGTTAAAAGTAGTTCAAATGGTAAAAAAGCTGATTTGAATTTACTCAAAACTGTTGGCTACTAACCAGAGTTAGTATTTGAATGTGCATTTCTTGGATTTAAGTAGTTTTTATAACTAGTACTACAAACCTTTAACCTTAAACTCAACTAGTTGGTTGAAACAAAATTCTGGTCTGGGTTTTTACTTTTTGGACCTGAAATGCCCACCTCTGCAGACAGCTAACCTGGTTGCCTTCAGCCCGCACCTAACCTAACCCCATGGCTATCGCAGGACTCCATGTTTGAACGGATGCAGTGTCAGACTGCCAGGGAGTGCCTGCAGCACGAGAAGGACTTCTTGCATGCCTTCCTGCACTCCCACAGCCAGGGGGCGCCCACAGCAACAGTTGATTGCCTGCAGCAAATTGCGAGGGTGCGCCTGTGCCTGGACATGACAGCACGTCAGCTGGTGGACCAGCTGGGTGACCCACAAACTCAAACAGGCAAGTTTTAGATATGGCCACAAATTCACCTGTTTGACCACGAAACTTACTTGTGCCAGGTCCACTGAGAAATTATATCTCATAGCTCATGCCACATAGACTTTTAGTTTTTAGTTCTTTGAGAAATGTTTTATGTATGTTTGAAGGTCTTTGTGGATGAAGGCCCTGCTGTGTCTTCCATGAATAATATGAATGAGCTGGAGTGTTTTTATCTATTTATTTATTTATTTTTTGGTAGACAGACTATGGTCTGGTCATTAAGTGTCATTAGTGAGGACTGGCACCTAAGCGCTTATGGGAGTTGCATAAAAATGTTGGACTGCCTGGCAGGGACTTGGGAGGGAGCAAAAACATGGACTGCGTTGGGAAACATTGGTCTAGGGTATCAGGAATGAAAATGGTGCATGTTGGTTTGTCATTTACTTGGATGCAAATTGAATATTTTACAAGTAGAGATGGATGGTTCAGGTCCAGAAAGTAAAAATCCAGACCAAGGTTTTGTTTCAACCAATCAGATGAGTACTCTATGACTATGATTAAAACAAAATCTTGATCTGGACCTGAACTTTTCCTCCTGTTACCTGAGTTTCATTTGTTTTGCTTTGACTGCGTGTGCCGTTTTACTGATGCCGAAGTGTTGAATTTCCCAGCAGCACGGAATGAGGAAGTGCAGGCTGCGACCCCAGCACTCTTGAGCAGTGTGGTAGATCTGTGTAACAGGAGCAGGAATGACTGGTACCGGGTCTACCTGATCCGAAAGCTGTGCAGCCAACGGGGTGCTGAGTTTGTTCAGAAGCTAACCAAGGTACCTGACTTCAGATGGCTTTTTCCAGACGAAATTCTGAAACAGGTGGGTACGGCCGTGTGCGGGATGTAAGCGCTTTCCATTCTGGGGGAGCTCTGAAAACTATTTGGAGACACTTTTGCATGTGCTTTTTTTTTTTCTTAGAGCAAGGACACGGTGCAGATGGACCAATATCTCGTACATGGTGAGGAGTACCAGGCTGTCCGTGAGGCTGTCGCCACCGCCATGATGAACGGCAAAATGGAGGGAATAGATGAAGCGTTTGAGGTATGCAGCTGATTTCTCTAATGCCTCCCCCATTATACCCAGTGTCGTTTGATCCTGGGCATACCGGTTCGGAGCCAAAGCAACCGGCCGGTCCCTGAAAAACAGGCTGCAGCGATATCGGCCTGTGATCTGGGCAGGGCTGGGATTAAAAATCTGCCCTGGATTTTTACCCAAACCAGCTCACTACACAGACACACCTATGATAAAAATTGGTCCCTACAACAGACTATGCCACTCTGCAACCCAATCAGCAAAATGTCTGGTATACCACAAGGCCAGCCCTTCTTGTGCAGTGTAGTCTTTCAACTTGCTGTGTCACCCTTGTTTTGGTGCAGGGATGCAGAAGCTCTCCGGCAAAGAAGACATTGTACCTGCTCCTAGCGCTCTTCAGAGAGGTCACCTCTCTCTACCAAGTTGCTGACCCAGCTGTCCAACCCAAACCGCAGGTGAGTGTGCTGCCCAAATGGCTGAATAGATCATTTTGGTCATTTTAGTTCCTTTTACTTATTTTTTTTTTTTTTTTACAGTATTATATATAGGCAACTGTCCTGGGTTATTGCTGCCCAGTATTTCATGTGGCTCTCCTTTAACCCTTCATTTGCTTAATTCTCTTGCTCCCTCAGCTATGCCTCACTCTGGAGAACTTCATCCAGACCTCTAGGGTCTTGGTCGATCCCGACGTCAGGACCTTTGCCACCAATCTCGTGTACAACAGGCTGGGTGGGCTACATGTGAGGGAGGACATGCCTGACAAGGAGCGTGTGGCCGTGGAGCTAACTGTCCACTTGGGGGCAGTGTTGCTCACTGGGAGTGATGGCATGATGAGGCCCCTTAAACATCTGGCCCTGGATCCAGCCAAAATGCAGGTACCACCCCAACCCACCTCCCACCCAATTAGCTGTGGATTCATTAAGAGTACAGATGAAATCCTTATCTGAAGGTGTGGTACCTTCTGATTGGAAGCATGCCAACATAACGCCCATTTTCAAAACAGGGGATAGAAGTAATTTGTCAAACTATAGACCAATCAGTCTAACTTGTATAACTGATAAAGTTATGGAGGCTATAATCAAAGAAAAAATGGTAGATTACCTGGACTCAAATAACATTTTGAGGGATAGCCAGCATGGATTTAGGAAAGGTAGATCCTGTTT
>JAODKF010000050.1:409095-421143 GCA_026779585.1 Mormyrus proboscirostris | reverse complement strand
AGGAAGCACTTCTTTACACAGCGTGTAGTCAGAGTATGGAATAGTCTTCCTGATAACGTAGTGCAAGCTGAATCCTTCGGTTCCTTTAAATTAGAGCTAGATAAGATTTTAACAATTCTGAGCTATTAGCTAAGTTCTCCCCAAACGAGCTTGATGGGCTGAATGGCCTCCTCTCGTTTGTATAGTTCTTATGTTCTTATGTAGGTTTGTTGTCTCAGTGTAGTCATAGTTACCAATAACGCATCATCTGCTCAGACACTTTCATACATGGAGCAAATGACCCAGAGTATTTATTGCAGTTTGCTACAGTGTTATTCTCCCCATTAGTTACAAAGGAGGATGGCATATGAGCCGTACAAACCTGGACGGCCCTTAATGACTGTGTTCCCTGCTGGTGATTGAACACATTGTACTGAAAAGTTTATGGCATTATGTCTTCAGATGGCCTTCATTCCCACCATGCCCGATGACATGCTCGCTGTTGCTCGGGGACTTTTAGGACAAGTGCAGTGGTACTGTGAGTATTGCCAACCCCCTGTTATGCATCAAAATGTAGCCCACAGCAGTTCAGAAGCCCCCAGGTGCTTTCAGAGCTTCCTATATACTGCTCATCTTTTGCTATGAATTGCTTATGAATCATCCTTCTTATTTCCTCGTTTTCCAGTTTGTCCCAATGGTCACCCATGTACCATTGGTGAGGTAAGCACCATTCCCACCATTCTATAAAAATGCATGCAAACACCTCTTCCAGTGCAGTGCACAGATCTCTTGAGAGCCCACAGGTCAGTGCCTCTCATCCACCCCTTCCTCTCTCCGCAGTGTGGCCAGCCCATGGAGTTAAGTCTCTGCCTGGACTGCGGGGTACAAATCGGAGGGATTAACCACCAGCCGCTGCCGGGCTTCCAAATAGTCAACATCCAGTAAGCTGGGCCCCTGGCAGGGGTGTGGTTTCTGACCTTGACTCGTGTCATTGGTGGGGGCTGGCACTGTGACGTATGAGTATGACACACAAGCTCATCTAACAGGGATGACCGCACCCAGACGGGCCACGTTCTGGGAGCCGTCAGCAGAAGGGACAACCCAGACATGAAGGACACTAAGGGCATGTCTCCTGCACCCTTCAGCCTCATCAGGCTCCTCACCCATATGGCCATGCTGCTGGGAGCTTCTGCCCACCCCCAGGTACTCAGGCCTGACCTCATCTGTACCTCTGCTAGGAAGTCTCTGCGGGGGGGGGGGGCACTGCAGCACCACTCCCAGCTGAAAGCTGATTGGCCTCTGGATTGACCTCTCCCCTGTCACTCACAGATTCAAAACATATCATTGGTTGGCCGCTGTGTTGCTGCTTCTTCTGTTACTGTATGTCAATACACATTTTTAGGCTGTGCAGCACTGACAAGTCTGTCTTGTGCTGTATCACATTCTGTTTCTCCCTACCTTCTCAGGTTGTCGCTCAAATCATCAAGCCTCCGGTTCAGAACCTGGAAGGTTTTCTTATGGGCCATCTGTTGAAGGACTTGGAGCAGCTGAGCGGGATTCTTGGGAAGGGTGTCGATGACACCATCAGTACTGTCCACATCATGCTGACCCACCTAATGGAACAGCACCAGCTGGGCCAGTGTGAGGCATCCTAACTGAATTGATGGCGAACCAAGTATGGTGCTATGAGGTACAGCTGCCTCTAGTGGCTGCACAATGTAACACTTTTTTTTTTTTCTTTCAGGGACTGGTGATGACATACTCTCAAGAAAAGAGGCCAGAAACAATTGGGAGACGGATATGACCACAAACATCATCACGCCTCAGCTGAAGGTGAGAACAGGAAGTACATGAGATCCATATACAAACCAGCAAAGCAACATTTAAAGTGTGGTAGCAGTAATTCCTCTTTAGGGATAACAGGGACTTGCAGATACAGTAGCTCACTCTGCTGATCTCTTCTGTGATTTTGCAGCAGCTGGATCGCCGTCTGATGGAGGTGAATGCTCTCATTAGGAGGGACTCTCGTGTGAGCTCCAACGTGGTGCTGAAGATTGTGTTTGGGGATCCCCGCGACGTTCTGAGCTCACTGCCACGGGACAACCTGATCCATGGGCCTGCTGTGTGGAGCTGTAGAGAGAGGGTTTCCTTGTCCAGCCTGGCCCATATCGTGGAGCAGAATGACGGAAAAGATGGGCTGCCTGTGCTCTGGAGGTTCTTGAATAAGGTGACTGATATGACTAGTGCTCGATTTGTGTCCAAGGTCTTGGGGGTTAGGGGTCCCAGGTGGGCAATCCGAACAGGACATGAAATTGCAACAAATTTGCGTAAATGTAGGACCAGGATTTCCAGCCTTTTTATGAGCACAGCCTCTGGTCTGTTGGGCTGGTGGTAATGGTATAAGTAGTCGACCTAGTGGTGGAGTGATGGCCGTAAAAGATGTTTACTGTGGTTGTGACTATAAATGTCGTCGACCTGAGGGGCATTAGCTCTGAATCTTGCAAGATGGCACATTTTTTTTTCTCTTACGGGAACAATGACTTCCATAAGCTTCCAGATCCCCCTTCATTACAACCCTGGATTAAGATGATATGTTGAGTTTTTATGCTGCTGTGATGTGACTCAGTAGTCCTAGGTTATGCAGTGGTCCAGCAAAACATGTTTTGTGTTGCTTTGAACTAGATTTGGACCTGAGATGCAAGCATCCAGTAAAGTTTCGATCTGTGCGGCCAGTTCTGAAGTGCTTATCCGCCTTTTTCAGGAGGCTGAGTTACGCTTGGTAAAGTTCCTCCCTGCCATTTTGGAACTACAAATGGATCTAGTGAAGAAGTTCCAGAATGTTCCAGACCTCACGTTCACCACTATCAAAGATTTCATGAAGGACCAAAAATCAGGTGTGGTATGACCCTCAGACCTTAAGCTTCCATTAAAAGTTAGACTCGGTTGTATTTTAAAGTGACTGTTCCTTTTTTGTCATTTGATAGAGATCTTGAAAGCATGGTATGAGAAAGAGGTTCAGATCTTCTTGACGACATGGAACCAGCTGAGAGTATCACTGTCCACAAAGGGTAACGATGCATATCACAGTGTAGGGGCCATCCACTGTGGATGGGTAAAATGACAAAACTAGAAAGAATACATTCTGGTCTTCATCTGTCTGTCTGCTTATCTAGTATTGGGTACTGGGAAGGGGCAAACAGTTGGAGGCTATCTATGGAAGCACAGGACACAAGGCAGGATTATACACTGGAGGACTTATCAGTCCGTCCGGGCACAGATACACACGCTTATGCAGTGTCAGCAATTTAGAGGTGCCACTTCATCTAACTGCACGGGTGTTGCTCAATACTAAGTATGTGAAGATTGTACATGTGGTCTTGGCAAGACCGGTCTTGCTAACTTGGCTTCCAAGAACGAACTTGGGGTGCAGTGAGCCCTTGGTCTCGTTTGGCGAGGATGCTACTGTTGTGTCCTTGATATTTGGGGTGAGGTAAGAATGACATATGGGGATTTTTACCGTCCTCTGTAAGTCTGTTCTTGAGTATTAGAACTAGTCTTTGGCAACAGAAGATGAGGTGAAACGACTACACGATAACACAAGTATAGTCAAGTACAAATACTGAGGAATACCCTGTGTTTTTGGACTGATCAAACCTGCTTGATACTGGAGAGAACATTCGAACTGCACACATAGGCAGAGCAGGGGTGGAATTCACACCGACAACCACTTTAGTTTTGGGTGGGGGACATTTTGGAGGCGCCACATTGTCAGGTTCTTCACTCACGGTCTGCGTTTGTGTCTGTGTGTGCTGACTGCAGGTGAGCTGAAGATTCCTGCTGAATTCTGCCAGATGGATCTGGACTTCAGTAGTGATTTTCAGGTCCTGCTCCCCCGACGCAATGGTTTGGGCCTGTGTTCCACTGCCCTGGTCAGCTACCTCATTGCCCTGCACAATGATCTCATTTATACCGTGGACAAGCACACGGCTGAGGAGACCAGGTGGGGGCGCCAGTGAACACTAGCAATTTTATCCAGCAATTTACATTGTCAGTAGTTGATTACTGTGCATCAGGAATTGAAACAATTTGATATCAGTTTCAGTTTCTTTTGATAGGAGTGAAATGCCTATTAGTATGATCAATTGCACATCTGCATATTTAATTTTTTTTAAAAATGCCATTTGACTTTTGTACAAAACCTGTGGTTTTTAGAAAGAGAACATCATATAGTCAAGGTAACATTGCTCATAGCTAATGGTGTATGAATTTTTGGTTTGTTCCTAAACATGCCATGTGATATCTAGGGAACCCTAGTGTACATGTAGGAGTGAAGGGAGGAGAGGTTTGTATCTAGGAGGAACTTGACTTTCCAGTGTAAGGTTTTGGCACAGTGGGAGCTGCCGTGATCTCTCACTCTTCTCTCTTGCCTGTGGCAAAGCTATTGGGTCAGCCCGGCAGATCTGACCGACCTGCACGTGATCCACTACGAGCTGGAGCGAGACCTCATCCCTCTGGTGCTGTCTAACTGCCAGTACACAATGGAGCGTGGCCAGGAGATGCTGCTAGAATACGACCTGCCCAAAATCCAGCAGCAGGTTCTGACCCGCTTCTTGCAGGGCAAGCCCCTCATCACCGTTAATGTGAGTAAAGGCAGAGGTGCAGATGGCCTCCCGTACCCACAATTCCCCGCTAAAGGAACAGCGATTAGTTGCGTGCACTGACTGATTTACATTTTTCTGCAGGGAATTCCTACACTGGTGAACAGGCAAGATAGGAACTATGAAAACATTTTCAAAGATCTGAAAGGAAAGGTTGGACAGGTAAGTTCAGTTTCCTACTTGCTACAGAGGAATTTTAATTCTTTTTTCTTTTTCCTTACCCTAATGCCTAATTAGGGATGAAACTGTTACTGGTTTCATGGTAAAATTCCTAACAATTAGTATTACCATTTTAAATTTTAATCCTTAAAACTGTGGTTGATTACCACGCTTTAAAAAACTTGCTTTAAATACTATCCAGCATCAATGAAAGTCTCCCAGACAAAGGTGTGCAGGGGCAACATGTAACATGGGTTTGTTTAGTGTCAGTGAGCACGTGGCAGAGGGCAGTGACAGCGCTCCAGGGATAATTAATGTTTATGAAATTAATTATATTAATGTTAATGACATGACTTTCATACAGTATGTTAACATAAGGTATTGGCCATGCTATTATTTAAATGTTTATGCAACCAAAAAAAGTGCACAGATGGTACTTTTATTTGTGGTTTACAACATAAAACTTGGTGGTATGATTTCAGTTTCAGTGCCAACACTTTTTAAACAGCACTTTTTAATAATACTGCAATAATACTGATAACCATGAATTTTGGTCACTATAATAGTGATTTAAATTGCATTACCTTTTCATCCTCACTCCTATCATACATTCATCTCTTGTGAAGGCTGATGTGTGAGTTTACTCGGTGGCACTGAGCCCCCACACCCCCCCCCTCCCTGCCCCCAGGAACCCCTGACTGCTTTGGCGCTGGAGACCTTGGCCAGGGAGCTGCCCTCCTACAGTGATGTGTGCGAGGCCTTGTCAGTGGTGGAGGTGGCTTTGGGCTTCCTGGCCATGACAGGAGGAGAAGCCCATGTGCTTCTGATCCGATACCTGGAGGACGTCCTGCAGATGGGGGACCAGACGGCCCCACACATCCTCAAGGTCCGTCTTATCTAACTTTAGTCTGCTTGCTGCTCACGGGTCATTCTGCGTTCTGCTCCCAGCTTTGGAGAAATTGTCTCTCTTGCTCGAACACTCGATGTCTGTGTGTAATCTCAGCCCTACGTGTAACTGTCCTGCAGGCCCTGAGTAGGTGTACTCTGAAGCACTGCGTGGCCCTGTGGCAGTTCCTCACCTCGCTGAAGTCAGAGTCCATGCTGCGCCTCAAAAGGGTAAGATGGGCAATTCTCAACTCACTGTATTAATCACGTTTGATAGAGGAAATGAAGGTGTGGTCAGCTGGACGAAAGTGTCTCGGCCGCATCCCATCCTGTTAGCTTTTCTGTGCTAAATGCATGGCTGGAGATGGGGCTGATGTTCGGTTCAGTAAGCTGACCTGCTCTGCGGACAGGATCCGTTTGCGGCCATCCCAGAGGCGTATAAGGAGCTCCTGGCTAAGTCAGAGTGTGAGCTGCTCAGAGGGTTCCTCCTCAAGGGCAGTGTGGACCTCTGGCTTCTGGAGACCCATGAGCTTCTGCTGCTGGTCCTCAAGAGTCCCCAAGCTCCCGACACCTACAAGCCAACCTGGAGGTGAGGTTTGGGCCCAGCGGTGGAGCGGGAGGGTCATATGTTCAGCCAGCATATGCAGGGGTGGAAATTCCAGGTCCAGAAAGTTAAAATTCAGACCAAGATTTTATTTCTACCAACCAGTTGAGCATAAAGTGTGAGTCACAGAGTTCTGAGTTGGCTGAAACAAAATCTTGATCTGGATTTTTACTTTATGTACCAGGAATGTCCACCACTGAGCATATGAGATACAAAACAAGTTTGTTCTAGAGCCAGATCATGGTGTAGCCCCAACCTGACTATAGGCTTTTAAACATTCTCTTTGTTTACCGTCCTCTGCAGTTTGAAAGACACGCTGGTGTCGTACATGGAGCGGAAGGACCTTGACGTCCAACCTGATATAGAGGAATTCTTCCCTGAAGAGATCTGTCTCTCAAAGTGTGTAGAGGCCTGGAAATTTGCCGTGGCCTTCAAACAGGAGCGAAGTCTGAAGTGAAACACTCCTTCCACCGAGTACCTCTCTTGCGAGCTTGATGGCGTAAATTTTTTCTCCATTTTTTTTTATTGTTGTAGTATTTCCCTAGTTAAAAACAATCACTCCTTGTGTACACCATGAAACAAGCACCTTAATAAATAATATATATATCACACACACACACACACACACACACACACACACACACACACTTGTTCTTATTTTGTTACCTTTATCCTTCCTCTAAGCAATTACCTTAGAAAGGCCTTGTTTACATATTGCGTTTACACATCTGTGATGACCTCATTCAGGGTCAGGCTGCGCTCGTATAATTCAGCTAGACTCAGGTTAAATGCAGCATGTACTTGGACCAAGAAAGAAAATGGTTCACAGCAGTTCAAAGGATCTTCAGGTGCATCTGCCTTTCCTGCTGCTCTTAGCCCTCAGACAGTCAAGTCTGGCGCCTTAAGCTGCTTCGAATGGACTCTGTGATTTTCATATATTGGAACAATTAATGATTTGTCATTCCTTTAGTGCGGTGCATAAGAAAATCATATCATGTTTAATAAAAAAAAGTTTGCGACAACGCAGACACTGCAGTCAGATCTTGCAAGAGTGGATTTTACGTTAACATTTTAAACCCTTTAAAAGTCCCCTATTCCATAACATCTTTTGTGAGGTCCAGCCTCTGTAAAATCCCTATCTATATCCTGTTCTATGAATTCTGTGAAGCCCCAGAAGGTCCGTGTTGGTGAATATGCAGGCAAAAACGCCTTCCTGCTTCCTGGTTTTCCCATCCTATCCTGAATGTCCACAATGTGTTTCAAGATTCTTCAGATGGTGTCTCTGAGCCACATCGCTGGGATGCTTTTGTAATGTGAAATCCCCCCCCCCTGATTTTGTCTGTGCATCGCTCATTCTGAACATAAACGTTTTTGGCACCTGAGTCCCATGTGGTACAATATCACGCTATCATATCTAGACTGATTCAAAACTCCACTTTGGTTTTCCTAAGGATTGCATGCAGATGTGTACAGGTCCAAAACAGCGCTGTTTCCCAGGATCTTGCCGTTGTCCCATCTGTTAAGAGTAAGCCACAGCAGGTGGGAAATGAGAATTGCATTGGGGTGGCGATAAATGAAGGCCAGACGGGCACTGCAGTGTAGCCGGACCTGTGATATTACAGAAAAAGCCTAACATTATGGATATTCATACTCAAAACCTCTATTGAAGTCAGATGTTTTTTTGCAACCAGCATAAGCACTGGGCATCAACAAGGGACTGGCATTTCATTTTCTGTAATATTTTCAAGTCATTAGCTTAAGACTGAAGCTGCCGACGTTATCAAGTATACATGAGACCTGTGGTAGGCCTACTAGACCAAGCCCAGCAGGTGGCCAGGAGGCTACAGGAGAAGGTGCGACCTCTGTGGAGCGCTATTCACAGACCTGAGTAAGACCTGATACATAGTGAACACAAATCAAATTCTGCTTTTTTGTTAATGGGAGATGGCTGAATTCTAGTCCCTGCAGGTACGTGCTGATGTGCTTATGAGCAAAACACAGAGTATGATATTAACCCCCCACAGTCTGATACACCTGGACATTTTAAAATATTTTACCTATCCAAAAAACATTTATCCTAAAGTGCTACAAAAGCTTTTATTCAGCCCAAACTCAGCACCAACAATCTGAGACAATTTAGAATATCATTCTAAATTTCAGAGGTGCTGAGAAATCGTAAAAAAAAAAAAATCATGTCATTAACCTTTCTAACCAAGATTTTGAGCTCTGGATATAGGTTAGCTGAACATAGGTTATTGAAGCATTTGGAAATTTAATGTCATTTGATTACTGAACGGTTGGAACAGTCAATGACAGTTTTTTCCTTAGTTAGTGGCTTACACAATGAATATTGATGAGATTCGGTAGGTGTCAACACACCTGTAATGGTTTGCATGAAGTTGGACGATGTCACAGTTACTGCCCCCATACCAATCAGTTTGAAATGTAAGAAAGGAAGAGACAATACTAGCCTTTTACAATTTTTCACACGCGATGGATTAAATGTTGAATAAAATGTGTTATCACATCATATTAAGCTGGTCAATGGTTTGAACCCTGGCCCCGGTAGAGTGGTAACATGTCTGTGGGCCCTTAAACAAGGCCTTTAATACCCAGATGTGGGGGTGTTGGCTGCCCCTGTGATCTGATCTGCAAGCTATGAAGAGCAAGATGGGGTAGGTGAAGAGGTGTGTTGCTGTACTAATGTGAATAAAAGTGAAATCCTTAGTTAGGATGCTGGAACAGAACTTACTGTAAGTTTTGATTTGCCCCGTTACACTGGAATGCTTCTTTTCACCTACCCCCATTTTACTCCCCGTAGATCAGACAGCATGCTGCACGGATGACCCTTTATGTTCCTGGAATGTTATGTTGCACTTTTGGACCTTGAATAGTATTATTAAGTTCTTCCACTGTTAGTAGTAGTTGTTCAGTAGCTTTAATGCTGGTTACACTTGTACCTGGGCATTCATTGGAAGCTTAGCCTAGCAATACTTATGCCTAGTTGAATCCTCAACAGCATGTATGTTTACCATGTGCTATTTGCCTTACTTGCTGTGGACAAAAGAATCTCTTAAATCTGTGAAATGAAAACGTGGGTGTAGTGCAGAGTTTTAGAAGCTACTTCCACAGTGGCCGTAAGGTGGCGCCATTTCCCTGTGCTGTTAGCGTGGATCATGGCTGGCAGACTCATGCTTTGAATTACACTTTGCTGGTTCGGGCATCTCGCAGGTCCTGTGCTCAGCAGCACGTGCTGGTGTCCTAACAGATGGAAGGGATTAAAAAGGCAGAGCAACAATGTTGTTGTGTTTGGTATGAGAAGAGAAAATATGATTACTGCCAAAGTGGAAACATACCACAAGGGTGTTATTTAGGGCAAAAGGCTTCTTTTTTAATGATTAAAAATGTTTTTTTTCCCCCTTTTTTTCCAGCTTAATGGAGTAGAAAATGCAAAGAAAAATTGACCTGGTCTTCACTAGAATTCCTTAGAATTTGTTGCTATCTGGTTGTTATATAAATAAATATCATGTTAAGTTTTGAAAAGCAGACAGCAGACACATATTCCTAGTTCTGAATTTCCTGACAGTGCCACAGGAGGTGGAGTGAATATATTAAAGGTCATCTTCCAGTATGATTTTAATATGCATGATGTAGGCATCTCCGCCACATACAGCTGAACCCAAAATGCACTACAATCACCACAGACTCCCTATTCAATGTCCCCAAAGAAACAAGGATCTTAGAATAACACTTTCTTTGCCCACAGATAGCAAAATCTGACAGAGGTGTCAGTGTTTTATACCTTTTTGATAAAGTCCATTACTTCTGTTTCATCGAAGTTCTCCAGAGTCAGCTGTGGTGTTGGCACAGGGCAAAATAGAGTGTAAAAAAGTAGAGTTGTTAGTATGCACTTATGTCGTCTACATTTCTCATAATTTTTTTAATCCTACAGCCGACACGCCTGGCTGACCTGGGAACAAACACTGAAAAAATACACCAGTTTGGATTTCATATTATAGCGATTCGATTTCTGGACCTAGTCATCTGTAATATGCAGAGAGCTCCACTCCTCTGCTTGATAGCAACAATAAAACACAACGAATCGGCTAGGAATGGAAACATGATAGGCTGCTTGGAGGGAGCAGAAATATGTCTTTTAAAATAACAATGCAAGCTGGGCTCCACTGGTCCCTACAGGCCTCTCGTGTTAAATTATGGGTTTCAGCGGGTGAGGAAGCCTCTCCTTAGCACCGGAGATAGAGCCGGCACGTAATCCCAGAATGGGGTCATTTCTTTTGCTGATGCCTGTGATCTTCCGCAGTTTTCTATTCAGAAATAACTACATGAGAATGATTCATTGATGCAAAAGGGGTGGAATGGTGGTGCAGTGGTCAGCACTGTTGACTCACACCTCTGATACCATGATTCTAGTCTCTGCCATGGCTCTATGTATAGAGTTCTTCCTGTGTTGTCATGGGGTGTACTCTGGTCCCTTCCTCCCCCCCCCCAGCCAAAAAATATACCAAGGTTAACTAGGAGTTACCAAATTGCCTGGAGGGGTGAGTAAACAATATGTGAGCATGCCCTGTGATGAGTTGGTGTCCCACCCTGCCTGACACAAGATTAAAAAAAAAAACGTTAAGTTGGGAAGATAACAGTCAGACAGCATATTTTTACGTAGTAAGCAGAGTGTATGAAACAACAGGCAGGACTTATTATGCAGGCAAATATGATCGTAAGATGCATGAGATATAAAGACTTTAAATACAGTATAATAGCTATCTGTATTGGGGTGTCGGAGGCGCAGGGACCCAGTACTTTACAGGGGCTACAGTAGGGGCATGGATACCTTGGCAGATGCAGGGGGGCCAGCACTTTTACAGGGTCCACAGTAGGGACATGGATACACCGGTAGATTCAGGGGGCCCAGCACTTTATAGGGGCCACAGTAGGGGCATGGATACCCTGGCAGATTCAGGGGCCCAGCACTTTATAGGGGCCACAGTAGGGGCATGGACACCCTAGCAGATTCAGGGCGCTCATCAATTTACAGGGGCCCTTGGATACGAACATTTGTGCAGGAGACCACAGAAAATCTAAGTACATCCCTGTTTATACAGACAGTGCTCACAGAATGCGTGGGCTTGCTTCATTCTGTAAAAATGTTGGAAATTTCAAGTTTTATGACAAAAATCTATGGACAACCAATGTTTAACATATCTTCACATACCTTCCGCACCTTCCAACATTTTCTTTTTATTAAATATTTTTTTACTGATTCATTCAGTTCTTTTCTTGCCATTTTTGTTATAAATTAAAATTGTAGTCACTGACTCCCAAAGGGATACTAAGCACAAATGTTTGGCATTTTATGTTATTGCAAAGGTGTTACTAATTAAAAAGCACCCAGTGATGCTTAGCAATGAACATTTCAACTCAGAGCAGTTCTTTCAGAGCCATAATTTGGGTTTCAATTTACTTGAAATGAATATTGTACTTAAAACTATTGATTGATTCTAATGTGACATTTTTTGTAAACAAAGTAATGATTTTTGTTATAAAACCAATAAATCTGTAATATTTTTTACAGAATTAAACAAATGCCCCAGGACTTTCAGAGAACAGCAAACACCATTTCATGCATATTTAATACGTCATTTGTCTTTGATGTTGTCCCCCACAAACTGCTCTTGCTAAAGCTCAAAGCTGCAGGGATTTTAGGAACTGTGGCAGCTTGGATCGAAAACTGGTTAACTGACAGGA
>JAODKF010000050.1:389262-408995 GCA_026779585.1 Mormyrus proboscirostris | reverse complement strand
TTAAAACAAATTTGAGGAAGCACTTCTTTACACAGCGTGTAGTTAGAGTATGGAATAGTCTTCCTGTTAGTGTAGCGAAAGCTAAAACCCTGGGTTCCTGTAAATCAAAGCTAGATAAGATTTGAACAACTCTGAGCTATTAGTTCATTTCTCCCCAAACGAGCTTGATGGGCCAAATGGCCTCCTCCCCTTTGTAAATGTCTTATGTTCTTATTAACATACTGAACAGACGCTTTTATCTAAAGTAACGTACAACTGAGAGAACAGGGTCAGCCAATGCCAGCTGCACTTGGGGTTAAGGGTCTTGCTAAAGGGCCCACCCGAAAAGCGCTTCCCCCAGCCATGGGATTTGAACCAGTGACCTACAGCATCTTCACCCACTGAGCCACTTACCCAGTGTGAGTGGTGAATCTGGGGTTTATTCCACGTAGCACAGGATATATTGCTGAGGAACACCCAGGAAAGGCTGCTTATTATTAACAGCAGGAATACAGTATTTAATCATATTATTATTTATCGTATTATAGAACCCTCTGGGGAGGGGGGTCAGAATGCTTCCTCCGCTCCCCGTGTCATTTGGTTCTCATCCAGTTACTTTGCTGTCTTGCCACAGTCAAAAGGCATACAGTTAACTGAGTCCCTAACCTGCCCACAATGTGTGAGTGTGCATATGTGTGCCCTTTGATAGACTGGTATCCTCTCCAGGGTGCCCCCAAGACCCTCACAAGTACAAGTGGGTAGAAAACGGACAAGTAATACAGAAGTGTTATAGAGATGTATGTTGCTGTAGAGGCCTCTCAGACATACCTGTGTTGGTCTGTTTTTAGGGATTCGCCCCCTGTATTCCAGGCAGCCCTGTCACCTGTTGATTTGTATGACATTGGCAGTTGTACCATACTTCCTCTTTCCCAGCTCTGCAGCAAACTGCCCACTGTGCCCTATAACCTGAGGAACACCTAAATGTCTCTCTAATGCTAGATGACACAAGTGAGAACCGAGCTCATTTAAACATGAAAAAGAAACAAATACACATATGAAAACTAACTGCCTGCTTGGTTATTGTTAATGAATTCATCAAATGGTGGGCAGAATTTTACAAAGCAGTACTGTGCCTGTCATTCTCAAACCTTCCCTGATCTCAAGTTTCATAATCGTGCCAGTAAATGTTGGCATATCTACCAATTCAATTTTAATATTTAATACCTTGTTTAAATTTTTAACTGAAAAATTGGACCTTACAGTTATGATAGTGGCTATCTAGAGATTATCTAGTCCTCTTTATCATTCACAACAGACAGATAGCATTAAAAAAATCCACATGCTGTCTAGTAAAAAGCACACTGAGTGAATCATAAAACTGAATTTAAGCTCAGGTATAGCCATAGTTCATTTCTTTGAGCCCGAATCTACCAAAAACACTAGCAACAACTAAGCTAACCAGCAAGATAGACATTTCAAAAAAATAATAATAATAAAATGGCATTAATTTTCGCAGTAGTCCTCACATCCGTGGGTAGGCTTTGGCGGTAACATCACACCAACTATTTAGTCATGTATTTAAAAAAAAAAGTTAAAAATTTGCACAAACTTTATATAAATTCAATCCACTGAACCAGTAGTTTAAGATGTGTGTCTGAGCCCTGCTTTAGCCAAGGCTCTTACAGTGTCCCAGTTGTCACGGTCGGCTGGCAGGCGAGCGAGCAAGGAGACGAGCAGAGCAGGAACATACAGGGAAGTGGGGTTTATTGGGCAAAGACAGGCAGACAGGCACAAACAACCATGACAATCACAATGACTGATCTGTCGTACTGGGGAGAGACGCGGACTAAATACACAGACTAGTCAGGGATTAACAGGACACAGGTGATCACAATCAGGGTATCACACGAGGAAATGAGGTGGGCGTGGCACACGGGAGGATCGGACGGAGTGGATCATGACACCAGTCATGTCTTAGAATGTTTATTTAGGTTTTTTTTTTAAAAACTTGCTATACTGTAAAAAAATATACAAGCCAATTAAAAAAATACATAAATCTAGCATATCAAGGCTACAAAATATTGCTACTATCTATTCATCTATGCATCCATCAAATCATACATTTTCTATAACCGTATTTAAATGCACGGTCACAGTGATTGACCATAATGTTTTCGTTGTCCATCAGCATTCCTGTGGGCAGCATACAGCCGGAAGGGTTAGGGATCTGCACCTGAGGCCTGAAGGTCATATGTTCTTATCCTGTCAGTAGTAGAGTGTTTATAACAACATTGAGCAGTTTACTGAACCCCAGCTGTCCCTGGTGTGCTGGATGCTGGTTGACCTCAAGCTACCCTCACCTGAACATTGCTTTGGCCAAAAGAACGTAAACAAATAATATGAATTAATAACACAATCCCCCCCCCAATAAATAAAAATATTATAGACAGAACTGATGATGTGGAAGTGGAAAGTGCATAATTTAGCACAGTGATGGGAGCTGGAACTGCCTCACTATAGACTATAGTTCCCTGAATCAGGGCCTCCATTTCAGACCATGACACCAGTTTACACTGACCCTCAGAGTCAAATATCATTTCATCCTTATGATCTAAAAAACACTCATAAATCGAGGGGAGGGGGAGAAGGGGCTTTTTAAAAGAAAATAAAACAGGCATTCATTTCCTGCGGGATTCTTGAGAAGTCCGGCGCGCTCCTGCATCACGCCGTGTTGTGATGGCTTTAGCACGCCTCTTCGATGTCCCCTCTGGGCTCGTTTGTCTCGGTTTCTGAGGCACAAATCGCAAATAATCAGACAGTGAGGAATGCCAGGCCATGCCAGGGGGATGCTGGATGTGCGCCGAAACCTTGGACGGGCCTTTTATCGCCCGCCGCTTCAAGGAGGCCCTGCTAGGGCTCTTCCCACACAGCCTGTGTCTGACTCCATCAATCCCACTACATAATAGCTTCCTTTGGGGAGGGTGCTGGCCAGCACAAACATCTCTTTCTCTCTCTCTCTCACTCACACACACACACACACACACACACATATACACAAACACAGAAGCCACCTCGTGCACAAGATCAGAGGGTAAAACAAAGCCTGAACTTGTCTGCCGTGTGTCACAGGAATGATATGTGTGTGGAATCCAACAAAAGCTAACCGAACACCAAAATCTCAAAACGGACAGATAGTCAGAAGCCTAGTACGCCAACAGAGCCGGGGGCCGAGCCAGCTCGCTGACTGTGACATGGAATACAGAAAAAGATACTTACTCTGTGGCGAAATAAGTCAAGCTTATGTCATCTGGATGACTCTTCGCTTTGAATCCACGCCTCATAATCCTGTTCGGCAATACAGGCAGCAATTGCTCTCTGCAGGTTATCACTGGAGGTCCACATTCTTTTCTTCCAGGAGACCGAGCCTGTGACCGAGGCCAGATTGTGCAGAAAGAATAAACATAACTCAGCGAGTAACCCACTGGGTCCCCCCTCCTAGGAACTAACACGCCATGCCTTCTAGTGAAACAAATACAGGACTCCTGTGATGTTTTCTGTAACACGGATCTAACTCTAGACAATTGCATTGCTGCCACTTTGGCACCATTAGCACTGTCCTGTTGAGGGTGAATACTCCAAACTTTATGACCCTAAGAAGTGAATCAATGAGAATTTGGTTTTCCTAGTGTTAGGCCAAGGTTGGGACCCAATCCCCTTATTGCTATTGGTGTTGCCCTCGACTCATTTTCTAATTATGCCTCTAATAATTTTCAAAAGCATGTTTTACCTCTATACGGGGGATGTAGGCAATCCCTGTCGAATTTGTCAACCCCCGTTTATACACAGGTGTGTTTATCATCAGCCAGCTCCCTCCTGCCCCAGCACAAAGATAAACGCATCTGAATACATGGAGGGGAAGAGCGGCCCACAGCAAATTCTCTCTCTTTTTTGTCCCGTTCTGTTATATGAAACATCCTGAGAAAACAGATTTATAAAATCCCAGAATGCTGGTCTCACCGTGTAGGATGGGTGTACAACTGAAGGCAGCTGCACTTTTAGTAGTCTTGCTGAAGCTTCTTGTCCGTTTCATCAAAGAAAAACAGACTTACTGTATGTTAGCTATCTCGCAATGGCTGAGAGGAGACTATGATTACTTCTTGAATATGAAAACCGTTGATGATTATTGATAGCCACTGATGATACACAAGAACTTCGGTAAAGTCTATTGGCCAATGACAATATACAAGAACTTCGGTAAAGTCTATTGACCAACGATGATGCACAAGAACTTCGGTAAAGTCTATTGGCTGTTCCGATGTTCAGCGCCCTGAGCTCTAAATGTCTTCCTGTGCCGATGACAGAATGGGGCAATCATAACCACCCCAATTTCTTTCCAGAGCAGTCTACATTGGTGAAGAAATTACACCTCCCCAGCGTATCAACGGCCGGCCAGTAGCTGCATTAGCTACGGTTCCCTTCCCTTTGGTGGCACCTAGCATCACATTAAGCTGCATCGGGGAACCACACACAGCTTCAATGCCCAAAACACCCAATCTGCAATGAGATCAGAGGTCACAGGGCATGACTGATTAGCTCATGAGCCCCGGCATTGGCTTCCTTTGTCCCAGAATGCTGTTCTGCTCTGGGTCTTACAAGATTTTAGTTGGCGGGATGTCCAAGAATAACAGCAGGGCAGGGACACGGGTGGGCGACACGCTCCCAGTCCGGCCTGTTACCGCAGCTCCTTGGGTTCACTGGTGTTTTAGATGGAGCCTGAGGCCCATAGATGCGTGTGTCTGTGTGAGGATGCCTTTAAACTGTGCCGTGAAGCCATGAGGAAGCACAGTGCAAACACCACCTCTCAGGCGTGAATCGAACATAAATTAGACTTTTCACGAGGCAGAGCGGGATGATGTGCTTCTCCTCCATGCGTGGCGAGTCCCTGGTGAGCTGGCCCACACGCAACCCTCAGCCCCCTCCCGGCTCAGGGTATGACTGAACTCCTGCGTAGGTCTCCGTCTTATATTGATATCCCACATGAAGCAACAGTTAAATTATATTTAGGACTGGTTAAGTGTATCATTAAACGGTTAAGAATCACCAATGCGTTAGTGTAACTGATTCTCTCTGGATTAGTCATTACCCAGGAGACACTACTAGATTATCGTCTGGATTACTCATATTTTCAGATATCCTTAATTGGTTGGAAAAGCTGCATTTTTATCTCTCTTTGGCAACCGACTCTGCTAATAATAGACTGATATTTTAAGGTAATGCATTTTGAAATCAAATCCACATTTCATGTCAGCCCACTGAAATTTACCTTTCAAATAACGCTGCTACCAATAAATCTAGCAGAATTGTAAAACCTTTAAATAATCTCTTTTTTTATTGAAGTCCCATGTCAAGGCTTGATGTGAAAAATACAAGTTTTATGAAATATTGCTTGCGGTGTCACTATGTTCGCCAAGAGCGGCCCAGTCATCCCATACTCCTTCTTAACTGCAGCTATTTAAACATAAGTCTTTGCCCCGGCCGGTAAATAACGTCAGCCCCATTATGCAAAAGGTTATGGTTAAAAATGTCCTCTGGCGGTGGCGGTCTCAATCATTTGCCCTTTTGAAAGCTTATAGTT
Organism: Mormyrus proboscirostris; assembly: GCA_026779585.1. Taxonomy (NCBI): domain Eukaryota; kingdom Metazoa; phylum Chordata; class Actinopteri; order Osteoglossiformes; family Mormyridae; genus Mormyrus; species Mormyrus proboscirostris. The sequence continues at coordinate 403,381 of JAODKF010000050.1, read as the reverse complement.
TAGTTTGCAGGAGTTAGCGCTGGTGTGTCCCGAGGTATATTTCCGAAGCCTCCCTTATAAACGTCAGCTCCTCCGTCTGGCAGGCGGCCAAGTCCTTCCAGCGATATGCTTCACTTCTGATCACTTTCAGAATCGCTCGAGTGCAAACGGCTGATTCAAACTGCCCCGGGGTCACATTAATCACAGGAATGTGATGCCCCAAAGTCCGATAGTAACAGCAGACCTCTGGACTATTTAAGGAAATTTCTAAAAGACAATGTTAGTTTCAGGCAAAAGCATTCTGACGAGCAACTGCTATTACGGTACAGCCTCTTGTTTAAGTAACACCAGTGAAACGACACTGAACTGCTTACAAATCACTCTGATCCTGAATTGGCACAAGATAGTCAATTATGCTTAGAAAACAATATTTCCTTTCTGACAGCTAGATGGCAGTGGCATCACACTGATCGGAAAGCAAAAAACGCATAACACTTAACATGCCACAATTGGCTGCTTAATTTGTTATCCAATTGAATGTGGCGACAACAATCTTGTGTCCTAAGCTCAAAAGGCATGTGGATCCTAGGCTTCACTGTGCTTTTAAAGAAGTCGACGTAAATTATAAAATTAGTAGTTCGACTACCACAGGTGTAACTGTGACGTAGAGAAAAGATGAGAGGTGATATCCTGTAACCAAATTATTATAGCCAAACAACAGCAGAAATGTGGCCACTTTCAAAAACTCCCGTGACAAAATCTACAGAATGAATACCCCAAAGAGAAATCCCCTGTCAGTCAAAATGCTTTAATAAGTTTCTGTAAGCAAATCCTGGCACATTTAACAAAACTGATAGACTCTATACCAATCTCTCTGAGCCCTGGCTTCTCACACAGGCAGTTCCAAAATCAGCCCATTGGGGGCAGCATTGACCCACCAGATTCTGAGAAAGGCCTGCTTTTCCAAGTCTGGGCAAGGGAATTTAAAAGAAAAATTAAAGAATGTTGACAGCAGACATGGCTGCTCTTGGTGCTGGAGTTTCTGAAGTGTTTTGTCTCGAACTACTGTACCAGTCGACCAGAGACTATATGACCACAGATACACTCCATTAAACAGCTTAATACAGAAAACCTGCTGGCAGCGAGGACTAAATCAACAGGCCCTGATGTTCCTGTGCTAAAACACACAGATTAGCCCCCCCCCGGTATTTCCATCATTGTGTCATACACACACAGAGGTTCAGCCATACAGATAACAGTATTCGTTGTTTGTTTCCTGTTTTGACAATGAAAGGACAGCACAGTAAGGTGCAGAAAAAGGCATCATGGGAAAGAGGAGTAGTCTTTGCTACATCTGCGGCATTGGCATCTGTTGCAGGGGAAGGAAAAAAAACGAAAATATTTCACAGGTCTGCCAAGTACAGCAGGCCTGCTGAAGTACACGTACGACAGGCCCGTGAGTTTGTGTGTGTGTGGGGGGAAACGTATGTTTTTAAACACATGCCAGCTTTTCAGCAGGTAGCTTAAAATGTTTTTAGAGGCGCGGGATGCCATATGTTTACAGCATAGTTTCAGGAACAGTGCATATATTTAACAGATTGAAAAGACTGCTGCTGAAACTATCCAGATAGAATGGATGAGGGAAAAGTGTGGAAATGAGGGCATTTCTGAACTTGTGTCTTAGAACCGAACTTAAGGAAACTTTTCCCAGAACGTAACAGTCCAGGTGATGCATCAGCAGATTTAGCCGCCCCCCCACTGGAAAACGAGGGGCCAGGTTGTCATGTGACAACCAGGACATGGAGGTCAGAGGAAGTGTTAACATTGGTCTGGCATTGATACCCATGGAGAGAATTCAGTCAATAAGTGAATTGATTGGGCTAGGAAATCATTCAAAATAAAAAAGGAACTAATATCTACATAAAATAGTTTGGCACTGAATAGACGCTGTTGGGACCCGGAAGAGAATCACATAAAAAGAATGAAAAGGCCTGAGCTGGGAAATAGCATACATAAGGATTACGCATAAACACGCCCAAACACGTCTGACAAACTAATCCTGTGGCTGCAATTCTATCTCATTTATGAAGCTAGACAGGTCTGTGCAGATGGGATGGTCATGGTAGCTGCTGTGGGGGGGAGAGGGGGTGGTGGTGGTGCAGATTTTAGACAAGAGAAATTCCACAATAAATTACGAGGCCGGGGAAAATCACCGGGCTGATCTGCAGCACAAAGAGTACCGGGCACTGATCTGTGAAACAGCGGCATTCTCCTTTGGGGGGGAGGGGCCTGCTTTCTTTGCTAAGCATGTGTGGAGTCAGGGTACAAATGTGAATCTGGGGGGGTATCTCTGATAAGATGAAAACCTCCGTCACTGGGAGTCATCCACAGACGATGAGCCCCACCTCCTGTCCAGGGGACCCACCTGCGGGATCTGAGAGCTGAGCTTCCCGCGTACATAGCACCACCGGGGGCATGCAGACCTGCTCACCTGTGCTTCTCACCCATTCCCCACTCCCCCCCAAGTGAAAAGTGGGTAGGAACTCCTCACAGACACCCTGCCTCCGTCCCGTCTGCTCTTTCGCATCTAAAAGTGACGCCCGCCCAGGTTAATTTCAGTCTTTATTTTCGCGGCCCCATTTTTCAGCTCGCGTGCGATTTCTTTTTTTGTCGTCTCCGACTGGCGCCAAGATCCACAAGCCGGCAGTGCAGGAAGGCTTGGGGGGCTGACGTTAATGGTGAAAATTAGGCTGCCCTCTTTCGGCGGGCTCCTGGGGCGGGATTACCTGGCACGTTGGTGCCCGCGACAGGCGCCCCGTCGAAGTGATGGACGACGACGTGACTCACCTCTGCTGGCTCCGGCCGGCGGCCGCCACCAAGCCAAAGTCGTACCGGGCCCTCTGAAAGGGGAAATAGGAGGGAGAAGGGAGAGACAGGCAATTAGTATCCTTTTGGCAGGATCCGAGGCTGGCCTTGATGGAGAGGCAGTGAGGCCCTTATTCTCAGGCAGAGCGGCAGGCATATTAACATGGGAAAAAAATTAAACACTAACATAAAAAAATAGGAAAAAGTCAACTAAACTGATTTATTGTAAATTAAATATTTTCATCGATATTTGAGGGGGAAAAAAGAAATTTAATTTATGATTAGCCGCTTACCCATGAAACTTAATTGATTTGCTGCAGGGGGAGATGAACAGTTGCTGTATTATACCCGTTAGGTTTATCAGATTCACGCACTAAAGCGGTAAACCACCCTGATAAAAACTGGCAAATGCCGCGGATATTTACTGCACTCCGCTGAAATATATAGCTCACAGCTTTCACAATTAAAAAAAATCCTTTATAACCATTTTTTAAAGACCCCCCCTCACAATATCTTTGTTTCATTTGCTGTTTCACACAACAAACAACCCACCATCACTCTTAATGATCTGGTTGTTAGTGGGAGTCATGTGGCCAGTTGAAGTTCAGTTAGGGAAGAGCAGGTGGCTGCTGGGGGGAAGGGGGGAGGGGGAGACAAGGGGTCTGTCAAAAAAACTTGGCCAAGGTTGAAACGGCTACATGGGCCCAAGGTGCCATTAGTGGCCGGGAGCAGCTGGAAGTGATTCCAGAAAACATGGCGCAGGAGAAGCAGTTTGAAAACCACATGGCTGGGCTGTGTTTTCACACTGTTCCTAGCAATTTGCTCTGTCTGCCTGTGGAGCAACTCCAAAAGCTCGCCGTTCCCAGATTCATTTCGGGAATGACATGGAGGCCGGGCACAGACACCATATGGTGGTTTTACAAAGGATAGCGACTCATTAGCCACAGTGATGATGACAGTGTTAGTGCTGACAAGGGATCATTTTCTTTCATGAATGGTCGGAGCAATCTGGGTCGGAACCTGCTAGAAGAGGCCGGGTTAAGGTCAGTGAATATGCAGGTGAGAGGCCTTTTATACTAGACTGTAGATTTTTCTCACAGGCGATTGTGTTATTAGTACCCTGAGGGGCACGTTTTGATTTCATGACCATGAAACAGAAATCAAATTCACCATACCCATCCAGTTGTTCTTCGGGATAATATTTAAACCTCTTCCTCTCCTCTGGATATGGTAGACTATGGATTAACCAGGATTTCAGACCCTTGGAAATGAAATATATACTTGGATCCAGTAATATCCAGGGCATTTGGGCAAGATTTTGTTTCTACCAACCAGTTATGCGTAAAGAGGCACACAGCCACAGTCACATTCACAGTGTACTCACCTGGTTGGTAGAACAAAAACTTGTATCCTCTGGATCTGAAATGCCCAATGCTGCAGTTGAAGTTCACTTTTCAGACCTTTGTGCTTGTCAGAAATATGTCTCAGGTTGGTTCTCCAGGAATCCCATTCAAGATCACTGCCTTCTCTCTGTCCAGGGGAAACCTTTAGCTCTGCATCTGACATGAATGCACACAGAGTGGCCTCAGAAAGGCAGTACCGAAGACAGCTATTGAACTCATGCATCAAGTGTATTCAAAACTAAAATTAACATTTTACAAACCTCGCTGAACACCTCACAGACTATACGAAATGGACACTTTAAAATTGTACTATCCACAGATGTTAAATTAACACTGTACAGACTGAATCAACAAATAAAGTGTATTCAAAAGTATTATTTTACATACCTTAAACAGCTTACAGAATTAATGATTTACAGAAAGTACGAAATGCACACTTCAAGACTATTTACAGACTGTATTAAATTAACATTTTACAGACTTAATAAAGTGTCCTAAATGAACAAACGAACAGAAATGAATACTTTTAAATCTATACTACATTAATGATTTACAGACTGCACTAGATGAACTCTTTACAGGCTGTGCTAAATGTTCACTCTGACAATTGTAAGAAGGTGCCCACTAAAAACAAGAATACTTTTAGGGAAACAGATATACTTTTAGGCAAACTGAAGTTGGGTTTCCCTTCTGGTTATAAACAAAGTCAAACCTCATAGAGTTCTCTCTTTTGTCCATTGTCTGAGCAGACCACAGTCATCTTTTCTGTGACCTGAAAAAAGTGCCTTCACTGCCCAACCGATGTTTATCTCTGTTGTGCTGTTAGACCTATTCCAGTCTTACGAGAGAGGTGTAAATTTCATGATCCATTTGTGCTGATGGTAAGTAGGGTCATTTGGCCTCCCTGCCCAGCCTCTGCATGGAAGTTGAGGCCTACGTCGGCCATGACGAGGTTTCCTCAAGTGCTTGTATTGAATGTAGGCCAAGATCTGCACCATAGTAAATACAGCCTCATGAGATAAGACACAAATAACAGCTTTATTCTAGCTGCCCATAATAATGTTTTTAAAACCCAAATAAAAGAGAACAACAGGAGCATGAACCAACTCAATTTTAAATGTCTTCTATTTGCTAAAAACTAGAGGCATGTCTCGGGTCCCAGGCCAGTAATCACAGTGTAACACGTTGCTGTTTTTTTAGGATGGCATTGTGACAGACAAACGTCCATTGAAGAGAGGAAGAAACATTTTTTTAAGCCTTTGGCGTACTTTCACTGGCTTGTGTGTCACTAGCTGTGCCTCATTCAGTAACGGAAGTGGTAGGACCCAGCCTCTGAATGTTCAGAGTGGTCATCAGCTCAATTTAGGAACTCAATTCATCATGGAAATGGTCAAAAAAACCTGGCTTGAATGCAAACCGAGAAAGGAAGACACACCTGTGTTTGACACAGAGCTTACAATTCCCACCTAATTTCCATTTCCACAATTGTGTCTAAAATTGCTTTGAAATTAAATTTTACCATACTTTACAGAACTCATTCAGTAGGAATTATCCTTCCAACCATTTTCTGAAACCGCTTGTCCTATTAAGGATCGCGGGGGGTCTGGAGCCTATTCTGGAGGTTATGGGTGCAAGGCAGAAACAACCCAGGGTGGGGTGCCAACCCATCGCAGGGCACACTCACACACCGTTCACTCACGCATGCACCACTACAGGCTCACCATGGTTTTGGACTGCAAGGGGAAACCAGAGTACCTGGAGGAAACCCCACGATGACACAGGGAGAACATACACACTCGACACACATGGAGCTATGGCAGAGACTCGAACCCAGGCCCCAGAGGTGTCAGGCAAAATATCCTATAAAATGCTTGATGCCCTTAAATGTTGCGTCTCTCAATTGACCTGCGTTTGCCACCGGCTCTCCATCGTGAAGCGACCGAGACCAATCGTCAAAGATATTCACATCCAAAAAACACACATACAGCAACTTTGCCAAAACTTATTTTTCATCTCTAAATTCCACAGGTTTACCTTTATGGACAGTTACAACGATTTATGGCCCTGTTTAAATAGAAAAGTGAACAATCTGAAAACTTAGCACAAACCAAGACAAATATGAAGCTGTATTTTAAGGAAGCAAATTATTCTACTCATGACAAAAATTGTACAATGACTTCACCAGAGAACATGAAAATATAACACAGTAACTACCTGCACTGCACTGCCCAAAGGAAAAGTTTCAATATCAACATAATATTACAAGAATAACAGACTAAACTACCCAGTCGTTAGTGTCGATTAAACACTATACGTGAGGTAAATTGTGCTATGTCTGGCAACCTCTGAGAGAGTAGGATCGATATTACATTATATTGCTAACTAAAAGGTTCTGGATCCTGACCTGAATCCTACCATGAAGATTAAAAAGCAAAATATATATACACATTGTTCAGGAACGAATGGCAGGCAGGAGTGTGCAGTGAAGATGCACTTGGGCCTGGATGCGTGATTCTGGAAGAGCACATATCCAGCTGTTGAAATGGACCAACGATAAAATGGTAGACGCGTGCTGTGCCGATCTTCTAAGATGAAGCAGTCTGCTGCAAAAATAAATAATGTGACGTGATGCAGACGTGCCAAACAATAAAAAGTCACGAAAAGCCATATAAACTGTTAATATGTCTGCATTCTCAGCTGTAGTCGCTGATGGTTTTACATCACATAGGCGATGCACACAAAGTGAAATGATTACAGATAAAGCGACACACAGCGTACTGAGTTCCAGTGTTTTACTCCACTTTTACTCATTATTGTATGATGACACTGTCATTAACCAATGGAAAAATCCATCCTTTTCACAGAAACTACAATATAAATGTAAAACAACATAACAAGACACACTCAGCACCACAAATAAAAACGATCATTCGGTTACGGTGAACAGTTCAGTGTTTTAATTGGACTTACATAGACCATCGTCAGCAAGGCAAATATGAAAATGTCAACATGATACAAACTAATCTAATTTATAGTATATTCACAATTAACAATGACGTTATTAGTTATCAACATCAAGTTGTTAACATTAGCGATATAAAGTAATCTTAACGACCATCATGAATACAGATACCAACTAGTACAATTATAAATACTCATTAAAAAGATGCCGTAATAAAACATGTTTTCATTGGTCAATTAGATCTCAAATGCTATTAGTAGAGGAGGGTGTATTCAGTCAAAAAGTGGACACACTAGGACGTACAATGATTACCTAATACTGCTTCTTCTAGCCACCATTTCATTTTGCTTTTCTCTCTATAAAAAGCCATATTTTAAACTTGGCTTAAAAAAAAAAAAAAAACAGGCATTTTCATGGACAGCGTTTCCATGCTTCGCGACCCGTCGGACAGGGGGGCCTGACTCGAGCCGCGCTGGCCCACGTGGACGAGATTGGGCTAACAGGCTGCCGCTTGTGCTGCTGTTCTGCGGCTGCCGCAGCCTCCCTGTCTCCAGGCCTGAAGCCTCGGGGAAAACTCATATCGGCAGGGCCCGGGTGTCGACAGGTTCTTGGCTCCTGCTTTGCTTCCCCACCCAGCGAGGTCACGTGGTATTTACAAACCGCCAGGGTGGCGGGCGACCTGGCCATGATGGCTCACCGCCCCCCCCCCCCCGCTTCTGTGCGGCACACTGAAACACCTCACTGCATGAAAAACGGGGCGACTCAACCAACGGAAGTTAACATTCATAAATGGTCCACCAGGGGAGCCACTTCTACTACATATTTGTACTTTGCACTATAGTACTTTGACCTATTTTAGTACTATTTTACTGCAAAAGTGTCACTAGAGATTTATAAAACGGGGCTAAGCCTTTACTGGGGGGGTCTGATTTTAATGAATGAGAACACAGTATTTAAACTAATTAGTGTACATTTATTTTGGGTTGGGGAGGGGGGGGGGACAGGCTAAAAGTTCCCCTGAAACAACCCCCTGTCTTACTATGCTATCTTCTGCCATAGTGAGCAGTTCTGTAATTCGACAAGCAGAAGATTGATCTGAAAAAGGATCAACCACCGGATTAAAATCCAATGTTTACATTTTGGACTGATGAATTCAAACATCGATACTGTAGAAAGAACACTTTTAAAGGAAGCAGCAATATTTAAACACCACTTAGGGACGCCAAGTACAGCGAGAACATGAATCGCCCGCGTGTTTTTGCGGCTGCGTTACTGGAAAGTGTCCAGTTTCCGTCTCTGTCAGTCCCTGCCTGAGCAGTGCTTCTAATTTATTCTACTTTTCTCAAAGAAATTCCCATGTGGGGCTCGAGTAAGGCTCTAATTGTAATATGACGCTGGAAATTCTGTTTGTGGAGGGGTACGGAAAACAAATATCCTCTAAAGGAACTGGTCAATGGCTAGAGCGAGCAATAGGACGTGGATTTGGGAGCACTTGTGTACTTATAAATATATTATAATAACTTAGCTATAAATATAGATAATATATAAACCAACTTCTAAATGATAATAGGTCTCTTAGAAATGAAGCATGGGGGTGGGGGGAGGGAAATACAATGTGCCATAATTAAGAAATGGAAGATTCTTCTTGTTTTTCCATGTTTTGATTTTGAGGTTGAACATCAAAATTCATACTCTAAATTTAGGTTTACGAAACACAGACATGTCCATCACGTTTCCGTGCATACAATTTTTTTAACCTTTTTGAATAGAAGTTTTTCACAGAAATGCCTGAAGCATAATGTACTGTACATGGCCATCACTGTCACTGTGTCAGTAATCAAACAACATTTGTCATACAAGATAATAACTTCTGTCACAAGATTGCTATGGATGTACTGATACTGCCCATAAGAGGTTTGGGAATTATATCATGATAAAGTATCCCAAAATGTTAAATTAGCTGCCCACAAATGTGGATACCAAGTATGAGCATGTTAAGAATGCACACTAACAATGCATATCCATCCATTTTCTGTATGTGTTTGGTCTATGCAGGGTAGTGGAGGTTTGGAGCCTATCCTGGAAGTTATGGTCACAAGGCATGGAATAACCCAGGATGTGGCACCAACCCATTGCAGGGCCCACTCACCATTCATACCCATGGGCAACTTGGCAACTCTAAATCACCTCAGCATGTTTCTGGACTGTGGGGGGAAACCAGAGATCCCGGAAGAAACCCCACGACGAGACAGGGAGGATATGCAAACTCCACACACATGGAGCCGAGACAGAGACTCGAACCCTTATCCCAGAGGTGTGAGACCACTGTGCTGCCCCCATAGCTGCATATGCTTTATACAAATTAAAATAGTTTCTCTGCTTAGCTCAGCACACTAGATGTGCAGCAGGTAGACACAGCTGCCTTAGAGATACAGTTAGTCATTTTCCCCTGGAGGCAGAGATGTGGGCTTGCATTGCGCTCGGTTGCTAGGTACATCTTAAATATTTAAGTTCTGGATTTATTCTCCACCATGAAAGATGTGTAGACTATAAAGATGACAATCATGCAGCATAGCTTTACGGCTGTGTAAAGTGTGAAACTACGCCGGCCGATTTATTTAATTTAATTTCCTCTGTGGACAGTGTGAGTCTCGAAGGGGCTTACAGAGGGATGTTTTTGCTCCGTGTCTATGAGCCGGCCACTGCTGTATGAGATAACAGGACAGGAGAAAACCGAAGTGTGCTAAAAGAGCCCTGAAATATGGGCTGCTGAAAATGCCCTTTCGCTTCGAGCCACTGCCTTGCTTGATATATGAGCAAGCAGAAATCTCACTCGACTCAGCATTCAGCTACTGCATCGAAAACAGCCTTATACCAAGTAGAACTTTTTTTTTCCCCACTGAGTAAAAGAGAAGTCTGTATTTTGGATCTGTGAAAAGTTCCCCGGTGGTCCCAGGTCATTATGCAATGCCAGATGGCCCAGGGTAATGCAGCGATGAGTGGTGAGAGCGATGCCCTCGCTGGTCGGAGCAGTTCTCAAGCAGATTAAAGAGTTAAAGCTGGAATGACCAGATAATGACATCACTCTTTGCTCTAGCAGGGGCCCACGCACACTTCTCTAATGCCTCTGATCGAAGCAAGGGCCTGGAATTTCTCAGCCAACTGTCTTCAATTTTAATTTATGGAATTCCCAGCATGCCATGGGGCTTTTTTGTATCTTGATAACTATTGGTCAGTGATACAGAGAGGGTCTTTGTCTACAACTAAACAAAAGTATGTTAACATTGACTCCACTTATTCAATAAATAAAGTATTCCTTAATCATAATGCGGAATTGAGTTTGCAGTGACACTTTATTTGAGGGGCACAAATAACTTAGCAACTCAGTTACTACTCAAGTACAAACCATGAACAAATATAGTAACTGCATGAAATACATGAACCGATAATATTGATTAATGATGAATGAACACGGGATCAGTATGTAACTAATACTTAATTATTGGTTAATTAATGTATTAAGCATGTGAGTACTGATAAAGTATTCATGCCCCCTCAAGTAAAATGTTACCAAAATAACTAACTAAATTCCCCAATTTGACTAAGAATCAGTGGAAAAACTAAATAGTCATTGCTGACAGCAAGACAAAAGAGTTTGATTTTCTGATTTTAAATCAGAAAAAAAGTATTTAATTAAACGCAATAAAAAACAAAACCACCAACAAATTTCTTTCCTGGAAGCAGTGCAAGTATTGCAATTAATAAATCACTGCTGATTGTAATGCTAGGTAAATTGCCAATATTGTAAGTGGTACATGGAGCAATTAGCGTCCTGGGGAAAGGTGGTGTCATTTATATAAGGTGGGTGACATATGGCAGGATCTTGGAGGGTCAGAGGTCAACAGAGAGTAGAGATCTGGCTAGTGGGAAAGACCCATGTCAAGGCACTCAGCGAGACGGAAGTGACAATGTAATTTCCTGTTCTGTTATTGACATAATTGATGCAAAATTGTTGCTGGAACCGCACACTGAGTAGCTCACAGTCCATGTGGCTTTTTGTGGATGTCTGCACCAGGTTTGACCCCAAATCCATGCTATCTGATGGGCTGATTGCCTGATTGAAAAAAATCCTTAAATATTATTTTGGAAAATTTGTCCTTTCGAGGGTATTTTCAAAACAAAAATCCTCAATCCCATGTTGATTATAGAGCAAATTATATGGTAAAATGAAATGGATTTTTATTTCATGGTTAAAAAAAAAAAAATCCTTGAATTATATATTAAACTTGGGATTTTTGCTTGTTAAAACAGATACATATAAAATGAACATTGTCATCAACAGCACAGAGCAACCAAATATGAATTTTCAGAGAATGTATTTGATTTTAACACAGTGGAGTTTCTACATCAGGGGTAGCCAATCTTATCTGCAAAGGGCCGGTGTGTATGCAGGTTTTCGCTGCACCTCCCTAATTTGATTACTAATTAGAGGACTGATTGGCTGAAGAGTCCTCACACCTGGGTTTGAACAGCTGCTCTACAGGTAATCCCAAAAACCTGCATACACAACAGACCTTTGCGGATAAGATTGACTACCCCTGTTCTACATTATTTCAGCTGGGGGGCAGCCTGGAGACAGTTGTTCTGTTAGGGGGGGCAGATGCATTTGACCTTCATGTCCTAGTATTCCTTAGACTTGACTGCCAGTATTAAGAAGCAAAAGAGAACTTTGAAAATCAAAAAGTTATTTATGCAATGCTTTGCATTTACATTCTACTGTTTTTACACATGTATTACTCACTCTGATTACTTGTTTAGATGGTCTTGCTTGCACAGGCTTGATTATTTCGTTGCACGTTGTCAAACGGGCACCTGCCCACCCCAACCCTCCCACCCTCCAGATCCATCCCTGTTTTTACATCCATATTTCATAAAATCTGGAATAAAAGTGTTTAAAAATTTTTAAAAAGCACATTATAGCTGTGGAGGGTCTGACTGGGGGGGGGGAGGGGTACGTGTAGCTCAGCGTGTTCGGACACTGCGACTACGACTGGAAGGCTGCCAGTTCAAATCCCAACGTCAGCAGACTGATGTCACCATCGGGCCCTTGAGCCCTTAATCCCTGTTGCTCCAGGGATGGTCTGACCCTGCTTTCCCAAAAAACTATACGTCACCTTGGATGAAAGCATCTGCTAACTATATGTAACTGGCAGCACCGTTGCCTGGCACATAAAGAGCCGAAAGATTCAGTGACCTCGACCAGGATAAGAAGCTGGAAGATGCTGCATTACATCTTTTCATAGTCTGTGCATCATTTTCTCTTTATTTTCCTCCAACACTATGTGCTGCATTTCACTAATAAAATGTGTGCACAGATGTGATTGGAGACAAAAGGAGAACACTATCCAGATGTTTTCAGAGAAGACATCTTTCTGAACACATTACCTAGATGTTTGTAAGGACCGGCGATGACGGGAAAAGGACTGGAAGACAAAGAAAAACAGGAGTGAAAGAGTTTGGCAGGTACCGAAAAAAAGGTGTGGCGGTAAATCGGGTGACAGTGAGGGACCAGAGGTACCAGAATGTTCCAGAAGGACCTACATGACTCAGAAATAGCACGTCCTGAAGCAGGAAGACCCTGCTGGCCATTCGGCTGCCAAGCTTGGCGGTAGTTTAAGACAAAGCCTGGGAGAACAGTCCAAACCAAACATGGAAAATTAACAAGAAAAAAAAGACACAAATGAAACAGGCCCCAGTGGCCCTGACATTAATCACAAACAGTCACAAGAACTGCATCAGCAATGCAAGATGGATGTGGCGATGTAGCTTACAGAGATAATGTCATTCAGCCCTCTGCTGGGGATTCCATGCGAGGTCACCTTGGCTCTCCTCCGAGGCCGTTTCGCTGTCCCGAAGTCTAGACGAAGGGGAAAAAGAAGAGGAGACCTGCCAAGGCATGCGTGTATATAAGAAGCTGGTTCTGGAGGGGTAGTCAGTCTCTGTGTTCTGTCCAGATACATTCCAATTGATTTTGGCACTTAATCCTTCCAAACCAAGCAGACAGGAGGTTTCCCCATTCTCCCTAAATATAGCTGTAGAGTCCATAAATGCGTCATAAGGGGGAAAGGAAAACAATATGGGGCAAATAAGAATTTATGAAGCAATCAGAATTCAGCTGACATGATGCCACTTATTTTGAAAATGGCTGAGAACCAAGGGTCTAGACTCTAGAGCAACATTACATGAAGGAGAATAAGTGAAGAGGTAATGCTGTGATATACTGTTGAACAAGGTGGCCAATCAGCGGATCTGACAGAGAATATAGGCCAGAATATCCTGCATATCTTATTAAGCGAACATGACAACTGCATAAACTTTCCTGTAATACGCCCCATGCTTTTTTAATATAAGCAGCAGATTGCTATTCTATCATTAGCAAAGCGAATTGCATAATCTAGCCGCAGCCAATTGCCAATTACAAAGTTTTTAGTTGATGATTGGTTCCTTATGTTAAGGAATAACTTGGTAGCTTTTAATTAGCATCAAATGCTGGAGGGGGCGGGACATTTGTGGACTTCATGCTTTACGATGATGCTGCGTCGATTCTCTTCATGGCAGTCATGAGGTCGCAACACAAGTAGGAGGACCAGCCTGTGATTTACAAACAGCAAACAGGCTGTTTCACTCGTGTATCTAATGTTACCAGTACGGCTCTGCCATTCTCCCAAAGTCATCTGTGTAGGTCCCAGATTGCAAGCCCAACTACCTAATACCACAATCAAAAGGGAGGCTCCAGTCTCAGTGCATCCTGCTAAAAATCTCCTCAGATGCTAAAAAAAGCATGTATTAAAATATAATAGAAGCTTAAAAGCGTGACACTTTACTGGGGGGGGGGGGGGGGCAAAAAAAA
>JAODKF010000050.1:369163-384231 GCA_026779585.1 Mormyrus proboscirostris | reverse complement strand
GAATGTCTTATGAGGAGAGGTTAGCTGAGCTGAATCTGTTTAGCTTCGAGCAAAGGAGACTAAGGGGGGACATGATCTAGGTATATAATATTCTAACAGGTCTGGATGCTGTTCAGCCAAATGGCTATTTCAATATTAGTTTAAATACTAGAACTCGTGGCCTTAAGTAGAAATTAGCCAGAGAACATTTTAAAACAAATCTGAGGAAGCACTTCTTTACACACTGTACTTTTAGTTAGAGTATGGAATAGTCTTCCTGCTAATGTAGCAGAAGCTAAAACCCTGGGTTCCATTAAATCAGAGCCAGATAAGATTTTAACAACTCTGAGCTATTAGTTAAGTTTTCCCCAAACAAGCTTGATGGGCCGAATGGCCTCCTCTCGTTTGTAAATTTCTTATGTTCTTAAATCAATACCGCTGCAGTTCAGGGACAATAATAGCACCCACGCGATGCTGCGAACTTTGTCAGCTGTCACACGCACCTTCTCGTTGTCCCACTGTTGGACCTCAGCGCCACTGAAATTCAGTGTGATGGAGGCTGGGTGTGTTTTCATGTGCATTTCACTCACTTGGCAAGCTAGTGGCGTTAAAGCACACTGTCATGTGTGTGCATGTTTGTGTGTGTGTGTATGTGTGTGGTGTGTTATTGGGGGGGGATGGGGGCACATGTGCTGCTGATGACACATTTAACTCCCTGCACACCGAGCTGTAGAGGCTCCTGCACACCCGCTGTGGCAGTGTGTGTGCCTTCCACTGAGACCCGGTAGTGGAATCATACAGAAGCTATTGCACCTGTGCCACAGGACAATGCACCAGAAATACATCATGTGGTCTGATGTTAGTCAGGGGGTCACGGTGTCATGGGCTGGTAATATAAGTGGTCATCAGTATCTCTGTGTTTGGGAACTATGGGTTAGATAAAGATCATTTTGGACAAATGAGTAACCACCCCCACTTGACCATGTCACTGTGTTCCCATCAGCTGGTGTTTTTCAGCCTACTTGGCGGTTGGGGGGTTTCTGTGAATGTGAGTAGGCACTATGTTTAATGCTTTCAGACAGCTAGCTGTGTGCCATTAAGGTAACTAATCCCCCACCCTGGACCAGGAGAAACACCATTTCCACTGACTGTAGCGTATTGTGAACTGCATCCATCTCGGCTTTCATGGATAACACACATCAGCGCAAGATTAGATAAGAGGTAATTTTTTTTTCCCCGGAAAGACTTTCAGTATGAATAAATACTTAGCCACATTGCCGCGGTCCAACCTGGCTTTTTCCTGTCATTATCCGGATTGTGGGAGAGCGAAGGTCTTTCAGGCAGAACAAACTCATGACGGACTCCAAATTCTGTCCTTGCCGTGATGCGATTTAAATACCTACAGTACAAGATTAATGAGCAAGATCTAAATGCTGTGATTTCCAGGCTAGGTGTTTAGGTGTTTCAGTCAGACTGAGAAACATGACGAGACAATTCTGTAATCCTTTTGTCATATTTTGATAGATTCTTTGGGTTGAGCTGAAGACTCTCCCTTTGTGGCACCACAATAATGCAGTTACAGCAAGACGGCTCTCCCACGTGGTGTAAAATCCCCTGGTTCTCAAGTTAACAAGATTTTAGATCACAGACATTACTCTGGCTTTGGGGCTGCTTTGACCTTCAGGCCAGCGTGAGTGATTTCCAAATCACGCACGCGGCCCCCGGGGGCACTACTGGGGGGTGCGCCCTCCCCAGGCTAGCCTTCCAGAACTCCTGTGGCTTCCGGAGAACCCGAGGGAGTCAAAGTTCAAAACCCCTACGGTATTCAAGGCAAACCTCAAGAGATAGGTCGTTACGACCCCGTTGCTCACAGAGCAGAAATGGGAAGCGGAACCATGATCTGTGGTTGAAAGGATGCATAAAAAATATGCACCTTGTTTAAACAGCTGTAGGTAAAGGTTTGTTTGCCAAAATGCACAGCAAACCTACCAGGCTCAGTCAGTAGGTCACTGGGCTACTCTGTTTTCAAACTTTTGATTGTTGACCAGCTTAAGGTACGTTTATGCATGATGGTTTAATGGTTTAGCTGAAGGGTGAGCAATCTTATTGGCAAAGGGCCAGTATTTTTGGGATAACCTTTAGGTCCACCTGGTGTGAGAACTCTTCAGCCGATCAGTCATCTAATTAGTAATCAAACTAGGGAGTTGCAGCCAAGCCCAACATACACAATGGTTGGTTCTCGATAAGTTTGCCCAAACCTGGTTTAGCTGGTCATACAAGCTTCCACTGGTCATTCTAGCTGGTTTGGCTGATCATACCAGCATGACCAACTAGTGACCCACCCAAGTAAACCATCAATGAGCAGCAAGAGCTGGGATATAACCATCTAAGACCCTCATAAACCATCTTAGACCAGCTAAAACCCATCACCAGCATAGGCTGGTTTTTAGTTGTTTGCTTCCAGCAGGGTGCATCGGAACAGGGCTGAAATCTGTGCTTTTGCTTACAGAGGGGATGGAAAGCCCAAAGTCTACTGTGTACAGGTATGTTTTCCTTTAATCAGTCCTATAAGCATTCTCCAAAGATTAAAATGCCAAAAACAGAAGCTGATAGAATTTAAACGAAGAGCGGAGACAGGGGTCTCAGGTGACATGAAACTCGGCTGTCCGTTTGAGTAATTACTCGCTTTAAAGCTTTAAATGGTTCTCACAGTCCACTTATGTATCATTAAATGGGCGACATCGCTCCGCACACGATAGGGCCATCTGCAGATGTAAACACGTCGGTCCACCCTCCACGTCAGGCCACAAGAACTTGTGAGGACACCCAGGTAAGCCGTTCATCTTCCAGGCCGTCCAACTCACAGGTTCCTTCAGGACGCAAAAGTGTAAAAACACAAATGTGTCTCCTGGCCTGAATCCAGCACCAGGGGCAGCGAAGGGGTCTGAGCGTGACGTGTGATTCTTTGGGGGCGAGTCGGAAAAGACGGATGGATGCACCTGGATCCTTAAATGCACCCGTTGACAAATAAATCTGATATATGGCGAACTCACCCCCAACCTGGCTTGGCTTCACCTTTAAGTAAAATGTACCGGGTCCGCAAACTGAGCTGTTATGGGTTCTGTCTCTTCTTGTAGGGGCAAGGAGATCCTAGTTGAGAAGTATCTCTATGCATCGTACTTGGGTGCTTTGAAATTACATATCTCCCAGGGAATTTGGAGAGAGCAAAATTGTTGACCGTCCGGGGGTCCCTGAGGATTGGTTTGAGAAACACTGACATATACAGAATCCTAACCCACAGAGCCACGCACCATCCAGATCATTTTTTGGTATGATTTGATTGCATAGATTGTATTTTTATCATTATTATTATTATTGTTGTTGTTATTGCAGCAAACTGTTACTATACTGTTACTATATAGAGTTTAAATGAAGTGCTGCAGGCCCCAAAACAGTTCTCAGGCAGTTATCAAGCTGCAGAGAAGATGACAAGCGTCTGGGCCTCGGTTAACCAGCGGCGACAGCTACGGGCCTGAAGCGTGCAGATGCTTTGGATATTGGCGTGGAATCCACACTTAAATCCTGTGTCTCGCCCATCGGAAGTCCCAAGGCAAGGACGCTGAGATTGACCCCGGGAGCGAACTGGGGGTCGTAAATCTGCGGGCCCGTATTTATGGGCAGAGCGCTTGCTCTTTAAGCATTCTAGCAGATCAGACATGGAAGCTGGAAGATTGGGGATGGGCCTGGCGAGAGTGTGGCGCTGTCTGACTCCACCAGAGAAATATTAAATTGCACGATCTCATGTGCCGGCTGCTTTCAATTCTGACGGTAGCGCGGCGGATTTCGATTGCAGATCCATCTCTGTTTGGCATCGTCCTGCCTGGGAGCACCTGGCTCTGATTAAGTGGCAGATTGCATTGGGGAGGAAGCGGCAGCACTAGGTGACCCAACAGCACGTAGCAGAACTTCAGGCAGTGAGCAGACGCCATGTAGGTATGACCAGTGAAACTAGTAAGAATCACCATCACAAGCTAAACCATCAACCTATCATGTTAACATATCTTGTACTGGTCAATTATCATAAATTGGTCGAGTTGTTTTTTTTTTCAGCGAGGAACCCAGAATGTTAGGCGGGGAAGGGCCAGAGCAATGCACCAGAGGGCTGGAAACTGGCAGGCTGTATATGAACGGTGAGCAGTAATGCCTGTTATACGTCTGCCCACAACCAGCGGGCGACTAACCCAAAGTTTTGTCTACATGCTCCCCAATATGGCCAAGACAACCGTTCACAGTGCCAGCTAGCAGTGCAAGCGGGGGAGACGCCGCACACGTCACAGGGTTCTTTGTGGGAATCTGTGGCTTGGAAGGCACAACCCCCCCTGGCCAGACCCCACACGGCCTGAGAGCAGACGGGCCCGGGAACCCCCCGCGGCATGGACTTTCTCCCAGAACCAACGCTCGTTACAAATATAAACCGCGGGGCCGCCCTCAGCAGCTCCCCGCCGCTCCACGTCCCCAGACGGCTCTTGGAAAAATAATTTTCGAGAGGCGTGTGGGCCGGGCCGTGAATTTCAGCGTCCTGTTTCCTAACATGACTGACATTTTGATGAATGACGCCTCCGTAACCCGTGAATTAAAAATCGCTGACCGCTACCTCGGCCGGTGCCATAGCACACGCTCGCCGGCACGTGTGTCCCTTGAGGTCACGGACACGCTGCCGATGCTGGCAACAGCGCAGCGGTATGATCCTGCGAGGTGTGTTTAAATGTCACTTTGATGAATGAGTTCAGCTGTGACGCTGGACACACGGGCCTGTTCAGGGCGGCGTGTGCACTGCATGATGACACAGGGGGCATGTTCTCAGTGTGTTCACTTCCTGTAAGGTGGCTTCACCATGAAACCTAATTTGCTCCAGCCTGCTGAATTACTCTAGCATCACTTTAGGATGAAGTTAAGTAAAGTACTATGTCCATCTTTCTAATTTATATTCAGATATAGATATCTATGCTCCCCTACAAAGGCAAACCACTATAAATTTGATTTTTAAAAAAAGTTATGATCAACATCTGGCTTTATTTCTTGACAAAATATCTTAATTTGACTATGCTGGGTTTTTGAATACACTATAATTTACCGTCCTACTACTAATATAGGTGGACAGTCAAAAAACTAGTCACAGAGGAGCCCTAAGTAATCCATCACAGGGCACATGCCCACATACACACGTTTGTATTCATATCTTTATGATATATTTATGAGGATCATACATTCATTTCTATGTGAAAAATGCTAATGCTAACTATGACAACCTGAACCCATAACCAGCCCTAACCTTTACCATAAGTAACCAAACATAAGTAACCAAAATATAAGAGTTTTTACATTTTTAGTTTTTTAATTGCAGTCACAGATTTTTATAAAAATTTCCCCTTGTCGGGACCGAAAAATTGGTCCCTGTAATGTCAAAATAACAGATTTTTATCCCAGTGTAACAATGTAATATATACATAACCCACACACACAGGGGCGGCAGTAATCGACCCCCTCAACCCTGGAGACACGAGGCAACAGCGCCACCCACTGATCCTCTCTGCATGCCATCCCACAATCCAAATTTTCACCTTTGGGAAAAGTTTGTTTTGCAAATGAGAGTGGCGGAGAGGAGGGAAGCAGAAACGCCCTGTGTGTGGGGCTTTATAGCCATGTGCTAATTAAGTGTAACAGGAACTGCACAGTTTCACTGCAACTGAAACTGAGGCCGGTACAGGGCCTGTTCGCAGCTGCCTATAAATGCGAGTGCAGCTCCTGAGCGGGCCTTCGACTGGTCCCCGCTGGTATAGGGCTTCAAACAGACACATGCGACTGTGTTAAAGAGCTGCTGCTCTACAGATGGAGGAAATCTGGGGGATTATCATTTATTTTCGAAAATGCAGGCAGGATGGAGTCCCTTGATATGGACCTATGTTGCAGTTCAGTATATCAGGCTAGTCTGTGCTGCAGGTGACAGTGTGTGCCTCAGCAGGTGAGGTCTGCAAAACCTTTCCACAGTGGAATAATTGAGGTCCTTGATCCCCTGAAATCCACTTGGACCCCAAGCTTTGCTCTCAACTGTGCGTATGTCTCAAAGCACAGCTACTGTAGATGGCATATGTGGAAACCAAGGAATTCCAAAGTACTTGTGCAAATGGCAAATAAGGCATAATTTCTGTGTCAATTTTTCAGTATTAATTTTGCACTAAATGGGAATGACAGGCCAGCAAGCAAATGTATGATGTGGTCCTGGGCTGTGTCACCTAGTACTACGAATTTATAAAGCAGCACGCTGTTTTCAAAATGCTGCCGGTGTCACTCTCACTGTGTTGGCCTGTGGTCGGGAGGCTCGTCCTATCCGACTCCACCAGGTGGGACATGATGGACGTCTTTGGACTGGAATGTCTCCATGGTACAGGAAAATACAGATAAACAAAACAGGTGAGGACCAAGCCCTCTTTTTCTCAGCAAATTTAATGCATTTCGACTAACATACTAAACATTAAATACCATGGACAGCAGAAAAGCAACTCTTTCCATAGTAAGCAGTGGCTCAATATTTATATTTAATTTTAGACGTTTTATTCTAGTCTGACCGATGACAGACTTGACTGGAACCGACTGAAATTTATATGTCAACACCTTTCTGGTAAACAGTAGATTTACAAGAACTACATAACAGAGATATGTTTGAGTCACTTAGGCTACGTTCAGAAAACCAAGCTGAAGTCACCCAAATCTGATTTTTTGCCTGAATGTAACTCAGATCTGATTTTTTTTCAGGACTCTGAGGACACACAAATCTGATCTCTTCAAACCGCATTTCAGTAACTTGCATATGTGGTCCTAGATCGCAATTGTGTCCAATTCGTCTCCATGCCACATGAATATGAATGATCAGATCGGATATTAGCACTTAGGACTCCTATCGATTTGCAGCAGCTTAGTGCTTAATTTTCTTAATAATTTAAGATTCACATGTTATCTAGAAAAGCACCAAATAATGGTCATTTAAGCACAGTAACGCAACTAAATGCAACCACAGTAAAACACTCTACATATTTAGACTGCAGTGGTAGCTTAAGTGGTTTTTAAATACCTTTGTCCTTGATTATGATTGTTACCATTCAGTAATTACACTTTGGTAAATCACATGTGACCAGCAGTTAATCTTACAGAAACAGAAGCTGGGAAAAGTGAGAGGATACAGAAAGAAACAGGCGCTTCATTTACTGTGGGCCCCTTTTCTCATTCGTTACTTTGAGGACTTTTGCTTGGAAATACTGTACTCCACAAATATATGAGTTATTGGTTTGATGGTGTAGGGAAATTTGCATGTACTTGGACTGTAGATAAAGTGAGTCTTAAAAACCACCAGAGATCTTTTATTTTAGCTCCAGATGAGCTCTCTGTGAGATTTTCAAAAAATTTCTCATGAGAAGTGTGTTTGAGATATGACCAATGCTTGCTGCATTGACTTGATCTGCTTCAACAATTCTATACACCCTTCTTGCAGTTTTTAT
Organism: Mormyrus proboscirostris; assembly: GCA_026779585.1. Taxonomy (NCBI): domain Eukaryota; kingdom Metazoa; phylum Chordata; class Actinopteri; order Osteoglossiformes; family Mormyridae; genus Mormyrus; species Mormyrus proboscirostris. Next base: position 376,699 of record JAODKF010000050.1, on the reverse strand, counting down.
TTAATAAATAATGTCCTCTATTTCCCCTCTGAAGATCCCTCAGCATGTATTTAACATCTGTTTTTACATCCAAACGTAAAAGACAAGCATGCCAATATGTGGAAAGAAATGCCTGTTAAATCGAGTTGTGTTCATATCCACCAGATCTCATTGTCAGCCATCTTGCCATCAGTAGATAATATAGGAATGATTGTAACCGCTTCCCCCCAAAGATACTGCATAGAGTAAGCTTGTCTAAATAAATCTGAGCCACTGACCCCCAAAGCTCAATCCTCTGCAGGGCATTAGGAGAATCAAACCTGCCAATCAAGTTGCAGATGTTCTGTTTATGTTACAAGTTCTAACCCTCGTGGCCAGATCCCAAAGCAACAATAGCTGAGAGGAGCCGAGATCCAAAGAACACAAACAGACCAGGCGGAATATTCCGGACCCTCTCTTGGCACTTCCAACAGTTTTACCATGGTGACGAAAGGTGTCATGTTATTCAATAATTCTGAGATTACGACTTCTGCCTCGCCCATCCCCGTCAAACACCCAGTTAAACAGGGCTACCTTTTCAAAGAAAATAATATGTACGCTGTGTTTGCTTGACTGTAATTAGGCCATAATTTAATAGTGTCAACTCAAATTGGGCCCTTAATTTTTGAGGTCAGAAGCAGCCAGTGGGTCTGATTGGCAAGTGGAACAACCCACAAGAGAGGTGATGGAAGAGAGATCAAGGGACATCAGTGCAACAAACACGGACAGGCAGAATGGTGTGAGAGGACACAGTGGCCGATTCATTGAGAAGAAACTGCGAGACCTCTGCTAGGCACACCCATAATGCAATGTGACGCTACACTGTTTTGGGGTAAGGACATTGGGACCAACGGTGGCATGGTGGTGCAGTGGTTAGCACTGTTGCCTCACACCTCTGGGACCAGGGTGCAAGTGTCTACCATGGTTCTATGGGTGTGGAGTTTTGCATATTCTCCCTGTATAGTCGTGGGGTTTCCTCTAGACACTCCGGTTTCCATCCATAGTCCAAAATCATGCTGAGGTTAATCAGAGCTATCAAATCGTCTGTAGGTGTGCTCTGTAATGGGCTGGCACCCTGTCCTGGTTCTTTCACCTGCCTTGTGCCTGGAGACTCTGGGATTGGCTCTGGATCCCACGCAACCCCGAATAGGTCAGGCAAATGATGGCAAAATACCATCTTTATGCATGATGGGGGTGTGGCAGTGTAGCATTGGTGTAGAACCACTGGCCATAAGGGAGCTTATTCTGACTCAGTTCCCCAGAAACCCACATCCTAGAACAGCATTTATGGTGACAGGACAGTGCCTGCAATGCTGACATCCTGACGACACTACAGGTGCTTCTTGACTTAGACGGGATTAAACATTGTTGGACACCATATGAGATACTTATACGGGAGATTGTTACAGAGACTGGAAGCGTGACTGGGTGGATGCTGACATCACCGGCATAATGCTGGTGACTACTGAATGCACATCGCTATCACACTATCGCGAAGTGGAAATATCGCAAGCTAAAGCATCATAACACATCTGCAGTTACTATGATGATCATTTTCACCTTCCGTACCCGGCAGGTACAAAGTAACATGTCCCAAACTGATTGGCCATTTCCCACAGTCCACTCTACAGGGCCAAGCTGACGGCCCTGTAAAGCTGTCAGTGACTGCAGAGGCCACTGGAAGCCTGAGGTGTAAGTCTGCATCAGGAGGGGTATCTGGATTGCATCTGCGGAGCTTTTGTTAATCAGCTCAGGTGAACTGCCACCTTATGGGGTCAACTTTGCTATACTGGATACCATTCAATCGCTTACTGTTTAACGATTATTCCTTCTCCCAGATTTTGTTATAGCAGGAAACCCATGCAAATTGCCTTAACAGTCTTCTAAGTATTTATGACTTTCTTGGTTGATGTAATGTAATGTGTTCCCCCCCCCCAATATTAACACAGCAGGGAAACTGATTTTAGGCTGATACCCCAGCTAAACCTGCATGCTGAGTAGCAGGGAGCCAAGGCAGGGCAAGCATAACATCGAGACGTCAAAAGAACCTGAGAAACACTCACTTGGCTGAGTACATAATAAACAAATAAATATGACTGAAAATCACATATATTTGAAATGATCATAAGAAAATATTGGCTTTGACTGAAATATTCTCCCAGGCTGTATATTTAAAATGAGTGGTTATGGAATACAAAATGAGAGTAGAAAATGACGCATAATATTGATATTACAACCGTAGGCACGTCGGGGACAAACAGAAAATTAGGGCTGATTGCCGAAACGGACCGAGTCGCTGGAAAAAGCCGGTCAGCCCCATTGCCGGACGGCCCGTGATGTATTACCCTTGACAGAATGGCAACGTGCATTTTTTGGGCATGGCGCCCTCCCATTGGAGCTGTGAGCCCAGCACGGAGACCGAGGACGGCTCGGAATCCACGACCCTCCCCCTCTGCTGGTCTGCACCCAGAATTCAGGGATGCTAATAGGGTCACATGGGTTGTAGCTTTTGATTCACTGCACCCCCCTCCCCGCTTGGTCCCCTGCTCGACAAAAACAGAACACAGTTAATGCATACACTGTGGTGTCACCCAAACTCACACGCTCCAGTCTCCAGTGGAGAATTCAATAAACACAGCAGCAGCAGAATCTGATGTGCCCTGCATATGACCGAGCATGCTCAGAATGATCATACAGCAGGCATGTCCATCCATCTTCCAAGCACTTATCCTGGACAGAGCCACTGGGTACCTGGACCTTATTCCATGCAGCATAGGGTGCAAGGCAGCAGTACACCCCGGATGGCATGTCAGTCCATGACAGACCACACTGAGGGTAATTCAGAGATACTGTCTCACCTTTGGACAGTGGGAGGAAACTAGCACATGCAGAAAACCTGCATAACCCGAGAATTCCACGTGCACAATTAGCGGAGCTACTTTGATCCTGCAACTCTAGAAGCACGAAGCAACACAAATGCTGAACCACCACACTATCAGATATAACTTTCAAGACAAACAATATTAGGCGCCTGATCTGATCTGAGGCCAGGATGGCAGCCGTCTGTCAAGGTCATTTACTTACATTATAATCAAGGGAAGACATTGATATGGATGTGCAAGACGACTATGAGGGCTGTAAAGGATTGTGGGTCTGTAACCCAGACTCCAGCAAAAGACCCTCAAGAATCTTTCAATTCAGTCAGTTGTCTTTTCAGAAATGATGCTATTAACATCTTGTTCGTGATTTTTTGAGACAGAAATAAGACAAACTAGGCAGAGCCTTATTGAGTTTCTGTAATGCAAACCTGTTCCAACAATAAAAAGCACATTTCTGGATCCACCGGCACCGCATGTGTGATTGAAAAGGCTACCAACTCAGAACTGAGCCATGCCTAGTGCACTCCAGCTACTCCAAACAGATGCTGGGCGGAGAGCCATGGTGGAAGTGCGGGGGGGGGAGGGGGTAGGGGGCAGTAACCATGCTCAGACTCCCACCCACCCCAGCCGACAACCAAGTAAAACAAAATAGCTCAACTTAAAGCATCCCCACATCACCTTCGTGCTTTAGCAACAGGTACAAGGTCAGCACTGCTGACCCTGTGGAAAATAGTGGGAGCAGGGGCCACGTGAAGCTGCTGGATCACGTGTTGACTTTCCAAATCTTCTACCAGTCCCAGCAAGGATTGTGGGAAATCCATCCTGTCACTCTGGCCCTGCAACAGATTTATGCATATCTATCAGCCAACACCCTCCCCCCTCTGAATGACCAGTGGATTATACCATTTACAAGTGATAAACACCAACCCAAGTTCTGTTCAGTTCATTTAAATCTAGCGCCTTCCACAACACTCCAAAGCAGATTACGCGAGTATGTTGTGATACATTCCAGCAAGTAGGCTTCTAGGGACCATGGAAAATGTTGCCAACCTCCATACGTTTCAGCCGGAAGTACTTTCTCTCTCCGACAAAGGCGGCATCAGTTCCTTTCATCTCACTCTGATACTCAGAGCTCCACAGATCCTGTGCTCACCTATGAATATTCAGAAGAAAACTGAGTCATAGTATATATCAGTGGTGGCTGGTAGCTAACAGAATTGAAGTGATAAGACGATAGTACATTTTACAATAGCTGTTTATAATTTAATCTTAAAAACAGAGGAGGTACTACCTTCTCTACCTCTTTGGAACGGCTACCTCTGCTATATATGGTTCCAATTGCCTGTTAGCATAATTGAGTCACGGTCAGCATGAAAATCAAACACATGAATATGCGAGGAGCACGAGATACCCATAAAACCGGGCAAGGTACCACTACACCACCTGCTTAAACAGCCACTCCGAATAAACAGAGTTGAAAATGCGATCCGTTACTGAGGTCTTGCAAAGTTTTTTTGTGGCATATCTACATTGGCACAGCTATGCTCGGGATCCAAACATAATTGTTTTCTGTAAACTAGAGCAGACCACATTTTGGCAGAGGTAGCTGGGCCAGCCTTCGACGGGAGCACTCCGGCGCTGCAGGAATTCAACTTCTAGTTGGATGTGTGGATTTTCCTGCCTGGTTTCCGCTCACATTGGCTGCTTTGCGGAGCAGACGCTAATGCATCCTGGCACAAGCAGGACTTTAAACTCCATTCGCCTCATCTGCTCAAGGCACTGCACATTTTCTGCAACGTGACTCTGACGATAGGCACATTTACGCACCATATTTTAGCCGTGGGGTAGCTCCAAATAACGGTCCTCAGGAGAAACACCGACAAAACCCTTGCCCTCTGCAACACTGATCCAACAATTCTGCAACATACTAACCCAGCAATCTGCAAGTGTGATGAGCTCTAAATCCATAATATTTGTCTTTTATTGGAATAAGTGATTTGCATTCCATGACTTGAAGCTAAGTTATGGGGCTCATTATTCAAATACCTTCAGTGTGAAACCATGTATCAACCTCCATAAACATGCCCTGAAATTGCTTACGACCAACGTCAACCAAATGCAAATCTATTGAGTATTCATTTTCAGTGAGTAATTTTCCAGTTATTGCTGTGGTTTTCCTCTCTTCAGAATTACAGGGCACGTGCCAGAGAAACGCCCTTGGTGGAAGTATTTTCTTAACATAAGCTTAAAATTGCATTCGATTCCATTAATTTTAACGTGGAGAACGACTGTCTCGTGTTCAACCACCTCTTCATTTCAGGGCCCAGGGTCTTCTGAGGGCAAATCCTAAGTACATCGAACTCCAAGGAAAATATAGTATTTCTTATAAATGAGCACAGAATGTCTTATAGACTAGAAGAACCTGTAAATTCTAAGTATGGCTTCTATTTCATCATACAGGGATTCTCCGTTCATCTTCTTCCAGAATATCACCCTATCACCCTGCATCCTGTGGGACAGCCGCTGGAGGGTTGAAGCACAAACCTTCTCTGCTCATTTAAGGCACAGAAATCTCTGGAAAAGCAGTCAAACATCTATACACTCAGCACAGCTCCATCAGGCACATAGCAAGTAGACATTCAGTCACATTGACCATAGAGCAGCACCCCATTTGTCTGACCAATGCTCTCTACGACCAAGCAAAATGGCATTAAAGTAAATGTTCCTCATTCACGGTAGAGTTAGGGCAGCAGAAAAGATCATCAGGCCCTCTCTCCTCTCAGTCGCAGCTGCATCTGCAGAGCCACCAGCATTGTGGACAACTCCACACACCCCTCCCACACCCCCTTGTCCCACCTTCCATCTGGCAGAAGGTTCCATAGCATACAGACCTTCACTGACAGGATGGGAAACAGTTGCTTCTTTCAGGGCATCAGACTTCTGAATCAGAACTCAATCACAAACTGTATTTCATATACAATTTATTATGTACTGTATACTTTCCCTCCTGTAGCTACTATTGTTTGCATTTTTATTTATTTACTATTTATTACTGTCTTGCTGCTAAAATACACTGTAGGTCATAATACTGTATCTGCAATAATACAATTTATTTAATATACATTCAAATCAACACGGTTACTACTATTACCACTGTTCCTACTGTCGACCGCACAGCATGTTCTTCTGTCCTGTACATTGCGCGTGTGTGTTATAGCTGTCCTTTTGTTTTTTTTTTGTGCACCTTGGTTCTGTAGGAACAATGCTTTGTCTCACTGTATACCGTGTATATGGCTGAAATGACAATTCAACCCACTTGACTCTTCATATGCTTAGTGATCATACTAATTAATTTTAATTTCAGATGAAAACTCTGCTTGCCGATCTTTTGTTTACATTAAATGTGTCCATAGTACCATTTACCTGCACTTTGGAGATGACCCAAATCCAGAACTTCTCTTACACTGAACCATGAACTGTGGCTAAGGGCTGGTTTATTGTCCCAGGACCTTGTATTGTTCTTCTAGAACCAACAGTTGCAGCTACTCACTGAACAGCATAATGGACTTGAACCATGACAAGGCAGGAAAGGATGCTCCAGGATGGCTGCAGTTGTGGCAGTACAAGCAGTGAACCAATGGTTAAGCCTTGCAGGAACTGACCTGCTCATTGCTGAATGGGCTATTAGTTAGCAATTACTACCTGAAAATTCAAATTTCATTCAAATTTGCAATGAAAGTTAAAAAGCAGGAGCCAGACATGGCTGCACAGTTTTGATCCACTTGTGAATGAAGCTCCTTTTGGATGTCAATACGCACTCATTTACATGCACACGCTGCACAGTAGCAGAGCGCTACACTGACGTAATCCGTTACTAACAGGCAGAGTGAATGCCATTTGCACTTCCGTAGATAGGATTTGATGCTCAATGGAAAACCATTCGTACTAAAAGTGGCAAAAATGGAGCAAAATATAAAGGATCAAGCTCAAAAATCAGAAGCCCTCTGCATCTTGAACGGACTAACCAACCTACATGAGTTCTTCATATGTAAACCTGATATCTGGACTAGGTCTCTTTAAAACTGTACTCTGTGCTTCTGTAATCTTGTTACTAACTTCAGAGCACAACAGCATCTGTTAAACAGGACTGTTACTACAATCAGCTACATTTCCTCATGACAATTAGTGGCATGGTCGCGGTTTGGCCTGTGAGCAGGGTTTTGCGTACATATCTCATTGGCTAAGCTTTGATACAATATGATGTCATCCTTCAGTTACGGAGTTCTAACCATACAAGGGCTGTGAGCCCAGCCTGGATTGTGATTAAACGTAACGGCCTGTCTGACTGTGTTCCAGCTGGCTATCACTGCTGGTTGAATCTCCAGGAGAAAAGATGAAACGAGTCATCATTTGTGCAGTGACTACTGCAAAATTTAAAGGTCTTGTTTGTTGTTGATTAAACAATGGTGAGAGTATCCACCACTGATGTAAAATGCAGGCCATTACGCATTCAACACAATAAGGAATTATCATTTAGTTATCTGATGCATTTGTTCAAAGAAACTAAGGGTGTACTCACACTAGGCAATGTGAACCGTGCCCGAGTGCGTTTGACCACCAAAGCGCGGTTCGTTTAACT
>JAODKF010000050.1:340523-369063 GCA_026779585.1 Mormyrus proboscirostris | reverse complement strand
GAGGGGGAGTGGGGAGGGGGGACAATCGTACTCGGGCGCGGTTCATGGCAACCATGCCTAGTGTGAGTACACCCTAAGAGTAGTGCCCTGTTCCCTGGGCTTGGAAGTCACAGCCTTTATTTGCATTATCTGTTAGCATAATGCTCTAATTATTGAGCTACATGATGCATCACCACTGATCACCAACCTCTGTGTGTGGATCAGCACCATCACTCAACAGTCTGCTGGTAAATCGTGTAAGGTCGACACTCCGATTTCACTCCAAATGCAGCCGTTCTGTACATGGATGAATGTGGGCATGCAGTTTATGGGATCCAGATATTTTCAGATGTGGAAAGAACTGGTAGAGTCCGCGGCCAGGAATTGAAATTCCTTCAATCAGTGATAAGGTAGATATAGGTACGTTTGACATATGATTGGCATGTGAAAAAGTGATAGAGCGGGAGGGGCAGGATTAGGACTGCTGCTGCCTTGCTCCGCTGAAGAAACTGGCATCGCACTGGGTCCATTTGTAGCCCAAGTTTTGTTTTTACGTCATGATCTGGCCACAAAGAAAATGGTCTACTGTGGTATGTTTCCTTAATAAACCAAACATGCGTGCTGACGGGCAGGTTCTATCTCTCTCCCTATCTCCCTCCCTTTTCATCTCACTCTTTTCCCCTTCGCGCAGGACATGACGGTGCAGCGGTGCGGCCCCGCAGTCCCAGGGTTCTGGCCGGTCACAGGCGAATGGAAGGTTCTGGAACACCAGAGGCCTGTTGCCATTCACTGAGAGATTAATGTCAGGGAAGGAGCTGTAATAGAAAAGATCCAGAGTTTGTGGGCCCGTGGGGGATATGCGGGGGTTCTGGGGATCTGAAGCGCAGGAAAGCGACAGATACGTTCTTCAGATTGTGGAATTTCTGCTGAGCTTTTTTCTAAGATGCTGGGGATAATCAGCATAAGATGCAAAGAGTTATGCCAGAAGTGGGAAAGACGGTAGGGCAGTTATACACAGCCAGACCGAGCTGTATTAAATTCCAAAGTTGCACATGTAGTCAGTGAAATAAGTTGCCTTGAATTTGAGCTAAGCTGCTAAATATAATATCTTTGGGAAAAGGGGGGTAAATATTAATTCAGTAGGCAGGCCTGCGATGCCGCCAGCCTTGAAGGCCATACAGGACTTACAATGAGCAGAAGACAGGGACTGTGACAGTGCTGGCAAGCTTCCACACAAATAATATTACAGGAGACCCAGTCGTAACAGGCAAACCTTGTAAGCCCTGTTGTCAATCTTAGACTTTTCTCATTTCCTGAAATTCAGAGAAGTCTGAGGAGGGCATTCAACTAATAACATAAAGACTGTTATTACACAAAAAAACTCTGTCATTAGTTTTAATATGCTGATATTTGCAGTCACCGGTTCAAGCTGACAATATTACGGAGGCCATTTCTATTGGCAGACAACTGAACAATTGACAAGACAGACATGACGGAACCGAGAGGCTGAAAAACAATTATGAGTGCAGACAGGAGAGTGCAATAAACCAGTGTTCCCCAATCCGGTCCTCGGGGACCCACAGACGGTCCACGTTTTTGCTCTCTATCAGGAGCTGGGAAGGAGCAAAAATATGGACTGTCTGGCAGAGAGCTTGGAGGGAAAAAAATGTGGACCGGCTGTGGATCCCTGAGGACTGGATTGGGAAACACAGCAATGAACTATAAGTACCAGAAAAGCCTCATGGTCACTACAACCTTGCCACTACAGTTAGTGCCAGTTCTTCTTGGCTACCATGTCTTTGATGAGCCTAGACTGAGCCCAATCTCATGCAGTTGGGGAAAGTTGTGGGAGAAGCCAGAGATGTTAGAGCTCGCCCCCATTTCATGGTTCCATTTTATGGTTCTATGTTTGTACTTGAAACATCTATGATGCAGCCTAATAAGTCATTCTGTAATAGTCAGGTAATGCAAGAGGCTAAAGGTGATTACACCCCCTTGAGCGCGATGTATTTACAACCCTCTTCCTTCAAAAAACGAATACCTCCAATGTTTTCATTATCAGATGCTCCGTGATAAAAAACTAATGAGCTAAATCTGTGTAATGAATTTCCCTCAACGAAAAAAATACTCTAGGAATTCGGTTAGGTGTCCTGGGCCCCCTCCTCTGTACATGCCGAAAATAAACAGGAGGATAGCAAGCAAGCTCTGTTTTCCTTACAGCTGAAATGATTCGGAATATATTTGTGTATGTTACGGGAACGTTAGCTGGTGTGTTTGGGTCTGTAACCGAGCGGCAGTCTGGGACAGATTGTTTGCTTTGCTTTAGTAGAAAGTAGCTTTAACAGACAACGGACTGGTGGGGTGGCAGGTGCTGAGAGACTCTCAAGGGTGATACACCTGGGAGAGCGGCCAAGTTAATGAGTACTCAAGTCAAGGGGTAACAGCCTGCTAACACCAAATTCCCTGCCTCCCTGACACACGCCTCCAGGGCATATAACTCTGAGACCGATTTGGGACATTTTCTGCTCAGAAGAAAGATGACAGGTTAAATTCAGCGATTCACAAATCTTTTGTCTGGAGACCCCCTAAAAAACACTGGTCAAATCTCGACACCCCTTTCCCAACCTATCCATATTTGATGAATGGGAGGGTGGTCCCCGATGACAAAATTTAGCAAAATTTGCAAGTTGCTAATGATAAAATTTGTTGTGCATGGGGCAGAAGATGTGGGGGTTGCCAACGATAATCATCTTGCAACACATTGTTTGTGATCCACCAACTCAATTAACGGTTACTTCGTTTTAATTACAAATAAAACACTTAGCATTATGACAGAAGTGGCTGGCTGACTCTCCCTTGCAGTGTCATGTGGGTCTTTCCATAGCTTTTACTTTCTTCTGCTCCATAAATGATTTTAAAATAAACACATCTTTGATTTGTGTGGAAGGCAGAGTCTATGATGTTACTTATGATACAGAAACAAGTACTCACTATAACAATACAGTTAAGTGAGGCGAGGTTTCCTCGTTCCTACAACATGCAAGTGACTCACCATTCTTGTGTTTTCTTTTGCTGATTAAGCACTTTTTCTGTAGGAAACTGAAATGAGCTGGAGCCGAGGAAACAAATCCTAATGTTTAATTCGCATCAATTTATTATTCTGTTTTTACAACTGTTATTGTTACCTAGGAAACGGAAACATTTGGCAATAAACTTAAAGCATCAGCATTGATGAAGGTGCCTAGCTTGTTTATAAAAATGGCCACTTTTATTTAATGTGTTTAATTTCGCAAACCCTGTTTTACTAACCTGGGCACATACAAAATTGGAATATTAATTAGCGTATGCTGACTTTTGGGCCGGCAGGCATAAAATAAACGTCAAAAGTATGGGATTGTTAAAGGTTTATTACTTACTGTTACAAATAATGTTACCTGTAATTTTTCATTTCTATTAAAATGGCCCAGGCCTTTTCTGCAGTGATTATTGTTCTGCTCTTGCAAAAACAAGGGAGTCTGCATGCATGGTATACGGCTTTGCCATCTGCTCCGAGTTTAGAAAAACATCCCTTTAAATGTTCCAAATGACACAAATAATTGAAACATGTTCCTTTGTTAGCCCATAAATGTTTATTAAATAAAAGACATTGCATGAGCATTTATTTAATGGTCTTATTTAATCATGAGATGCATGTTGTTTTTTAATATCTTACAGGTAGCTGTTGTGGTACCAGTTTTTGCTGTCAGTGAGTATTTTCCCTCCAATGAAAAATCAGTGGACATTTTGAAGAGGATTAGGAACCAATGGATGGACAATCAGAAGATCATGACCTTTACTGTATTTATTCTGAGGTCACAGCTGCAAAGGCTGATATAAAAATGGCAATGAAAAATTATCATGCACACGCAATTTCCATTCTGATAGTGTATAATACAACTTTTACTTACAGAACGTTTATAAAAGCCACCTCGGGGCAGAACAGCGACTCTACCTGTGTGGAGTGCAGGATGAGTGCCTACACTGAACAACCCAGAATATCAGTTAAACTTAATCATCTTCCATGTGGCTTCTGTTCATCATGTATCAAGGTCCTGCCTCTGATAATTGAAAATGTGCCATAAAAGTTTTACAGTTTTACAGGCATTAAGAATAACAATCCAGTGACATTTTGTGCAGTTCATTTCTGTAAGTCTGCTCGCGATGTTGCATAGGCTTACTCTTTTCGTCTTCCGTAACTGGAAATCCGTGCTTAAACCACTCATCATTGTTTACTTATGGTGTGCGTCACCACTTGTTACATCGTGCATTGATTGGCTGTAAAGGCACGTGTCTCACATAAGATGCCAAGCATGTCCGTGTAGCCGGATGAAATTAGAGATCTGTACCTTGAAAAAACTTAGTAATAAACTGACGGAGTAAAACTATCATATATTATAGGATTTTTGGAATTATTGATCATACATCGTACAGAGGGTAAAATTGTCATACAAATACGATAATTATCGTACATCTGGCAACACTGCGCAGGTGTTTCCTGACACCATAGTTCGAACTACGGAGGTAACGATACTGCAGACTTATGTCGTACGATGCATCGTTAAACAACGCAGGTGTTTCCTGAAACCATAGTTCGAACGAACATTCATAAACACTGTTGTTAAGTTGTGTAGTTCGAACTATAGCTCGCGGGCTGTAGTTAGAGGCTTAGTTCCGGGTAAATATGTCAGTGATGGTGGAAAATGCAGTCTAATAAGGGTATAGTCACCATGTAAGTAAGAAATGTAATAATCTTTAATATCTAATAAGAAATAATTTAGCTCTACGATCGCATATAATGTGAAGTCTGAAAATGTAGTTTGAAACGTAATTGTTGTGTGGGTCTCTTGTCATAAGTACGGTAACTGTCTGTAGTGAGCAATAGGGACAGTTCTCAGACTGCAAAGTATTGTATTAGCACAGGGGTGGCTAATTTTATCCAGAAAGCACCGTTAGGCATGCAGCTTTTTGCTGCAACTCTGTGCTTAGAGTACTACATACTCAAAATTTGAGTTCTAATTTGTCCAGCTTTGTTTAGTTTGCATAATTGGACTGAATTAGGTACACAGCATGTTTTAGACCTATAAATGCATGACCATTTTCAACCGGCCTTCTGCAGATGCATGTCTGCTCCGCAGCTCCCTAACACCGTCCGTCTCCATCTGCAGCCCCATCAATGGCTGATTATATACTTTCCATCCATTCATCCCTGAAATCCATCCCACCGCCTATCCTGGACGGGGTCTTGGAGGGGGGTCCTGGAGCCCATCCCAGGCACAAACCACGAGGCAGTCTGCCATTTTCCAGCGTTATCTCATTGCGGTTTCTATTAGGTTTCCAAATTCACTCCGTTCGCTGCAAAGGAACACGATAAGCTCAGGGCAGACTATAGGCACTGAGTACAGAAGCCTAACACAGCTTTAGATAATGAAAATTTTATTCACATAGACTTAAATTCGAATTAAATCCTGCAGGTTTTACTCTGTAATCTCGTGGTCGCCACAGCAATGTTTGCAACAGCCGATGTGTGCCAATAATCGGATGTCTGGCATGCATATTCTCGTCAGTCAACGGGAATTCTGGGAGTAACATTACGAACTCGGATAGATTTCCGCTAATGTGGATCTTTTTTCTGCGATATTGTAAACAGAGCTGAAATATCGAGCTGCTCTTTCATAGCTCTTTCTATTTCCTACGGCCGAACACGCTGCGCTTAAGGCGGCGGCCTTGGAGCCAGAGCCTAAACAAATTCTTGTGGAGTATGGTTAGGGTGTTTCCTTTCTGGAGAGCGAGGGGTCCCCGAGCTCATTCCGAGTGGAGCAGGACAGCTCCTGGAAGGTTGGGGGGGGGGGGGGGCGAATCTGAAGCCCCTTTGTGGCCGTCGCACGTCTCCTTAAACCGCAGGTGAGCAGGCAGCCTGGCTGAGGCGTCGGACTGTGGAACAACGGCGCCCAAGCAAACACAGGCCAGGTCTCAGCCAGCGGGAGGCTTGTACTGACCTTGCCATGCAAGCCTAGAGTGGACTGCTGCTTCATGTTAGCCCGCCGGCTATCGGCCCATTTAGCCTTTTAGACGGAAAGTATTTCCTGCCCAGATTAGCCATGTTAATACGTTTATTTTGAAGCTTCTGTTTCTATGCGTCTCCCATACCATCCCCCCCACCCCCGTTTTCTCCCAGCTTGACGCAATACAATATTTTCAAGGTAATGGAGAGAGGCCTAAAACAAATACAGCCAAAATCCGTCTGTGTGTGTTTTTCTTTCTGCCCAGAAGTCACGCATACGTGCTTTTACATTTCTCTGAGAAAATATTATTTTAGGGTTCTTGGTTATTTTTAGTTACCATCGAGTTGTTTCAATGTATGCAATATAGTGTGCCTTGTTCCATTTAATGAAGTTTAAGTCCCATACACAATTCAAATATTATATATCCAGCCCAAAATAAATCATCTTTCATAATGTTAATCAGCTTGATTTTTACTAAATTGACCAAACTGTGTATAATGTATAAATAAACATGGTTTTGCCCACACAGCACAGAAATGTTCAGGACTTTTTATAGTCTGTACTCAAGTTATAGTGTCTAGACCTGAGAGTTTATAGTAAATGAACCATACAAACTTTGACATGCACATATAGAAGTCTAAATTGAATCGTTTTCACCCAAGCCAGTGATGAACAGCATATAATGTCATTATTTATAGCCTGACCTGGCTGAAGGAATTGATGTTTTGGGGTACTTTTGAAGCAATCATGAAGTGAAACTTAATTGAAATATCTTTGGCGAGATATACAACTGTGTCAAGAGACAAAACTGTACATGACATTCCATAAACAGCAAAAACAGCTAAATCAGCCAATAAAGCATATCCGTCTCGTTAAATAAATAACATTCACAATGTTCATGATCTTATCGAGCTGTGTGATCTTGTGTGATCTTGTAAATGCTTCTTTTGTAAAAAGATGGTCCACCCGAGTGCGATCTGCAGTTTGCCCATAATCGTCCGTAAGTGATTTATGTGAGTGCATGTCTGTATTAGTGTGTGGTGTGTGCGTACCCCAGTACCAGGGATTAAGTGGAGGCAGCTGGAATCCTTGTGTAAATAATCACACTCGGGCAGTGGGGTCTTCCTCATGCTGGTGGGCCTCCCTCTGGCCTGGCTTCTGGCATCTCTGTCCCTTTACAATCGGGGCTGCACTGGAGGAGCTCAACACAGTCGCACAATCGATTTTCAGTCATCTGGAACATGCGAGAGTGACACCCAATGGGGCCAAAAATCACGTATACAGCAAAAACAAACAAAAAAAGCCTCGCATTGACGAACAGCATGAATGGAATGGGTGTGAATGATTAGGGTGCAACCTGCAGCATCACAAGGCAGGCAATCGCTTCTGGAACCTGAGTAACTGTGCGCATATTCCTGACCTACACGCCAAATGAACATGTCTAGTTTGGCTGGTCTCAAGCAGGGATTTTTTTTTTTACCCACTAGAGGGTTATAATAAATACCAGGCTTTATACCTTTAGTAACTGCTTCATGTTAAAAGGTTACCTTGGTCATGGCTGGGACCTGCCCTGCCTCTTTAATGAGAGAATGTGTGTTGTGATGGCGCCTACATGCTCAGGTCCAGCAGCAGACACTCAGGAACCTGCACACCTCACACTGTTTCTCCATCGTTTTCTAAGCACACGGAAACAAAGGCCGGCCTGCCTGACGGCCGTGTTCTCCATGAGGTCAGCCGTCTGCTACATCCCAGAGGCATCATGATTTACAGGCCCAGCCCAGAGCTCCTTGTATTTCAGACCCATTAAAATGAAATCGGCAGATTACTACACAATAAATGTTTGGAAGACCGTCACCAGCCAATTGGTTATTACACCCTGCCATTTTTCCCAAGGAATAAGTAGGTTTAAGGTATATCTCTTTTTATTACTTTAAGGTTTACTGAACTGGAGTAAATCATTTCCTTGCCTAAAAAAGCTGATAAAATGAGAAAAAAAACTGCTGGAAAAAGGACAGAACTGCACTGGCAGGAGAGTAACAGAAGGCTGTTTTCACCTAAAGATATTTGCAATTAATGGCTGATTAGCACTGGTGGTCATGATAAAATTGACCTACAACATTCTGCATTACGCTGGTCCACGCTTGGCACATTGCCACAGCTATCCCTATCGACGTGGACCCCTTAACCTCAACTAAAAAATATGCAGCTGTATACCTGCTGAAACGCTTAAGCTGTTACGGAGGTAAGTTCGACATCAATAATTAAATTAAAAAATGCAATTCAATTAATGGCACCCAAACTTTGTACCTCTCACATCCCCTCTCTGCAACACCTCTCCTCTTTCCACCGTCAACGCTGGTATTAAAATGTACCATTTCCAAGAGTCTTACTCCCAATTGCAGGCTACCAATTCATAATGTCTGTATTGTTTGCTTATTTCATTTTGTTGTTTAAAATTTTTATTTGCTTTATTTTGTTTACATTGTTTTTTATGCATTTTCGCAATTTTGTTTTGTCATAATTTATGTGGTCCGCAGCTAATAAAAATAAGATAATTAGCTGGACTTTCATGCAGCCCAAGAACCTGACCAGCGGTTGGAAAAAGGACGGACAGATGAATTTTTACACATTTACTATAATCCATAATAATACTTCATGTATTTTGTGTATTAGAAGTTTATATATAGCTATTTATATATTTACAGATTTTTTTTTAAATATTGTAGAATGAATCTTCTAAGCATCCAACCATTTTCTGTACCCCTGTGTCCCATGCAAGGTCTTTGAAGTCTGGAGCCTATCCCAGAAGCTACAGGCATATGGTAGGGAGGAACCCAGGATGGGGCGCCAACCCATCACAAGGCAGAGACATCATTCACACCTATAGGAATTTGGCAACCCCAATTCACCTTAACGTGTTTTTGGACTGTGGGGAGAAACTGGAGAACCTGAAGGAAACCCCACGACGACAGGGGAGAACATGCAAACTCCACACACATGGAGCCATGGCAGAGGCTCGAACCCTGAACTGCCTAAAGGTGTGAGGCAAAAGCACTAACCACTCAGCCACCAAGCTGCCCCTGTCTTATTAGCAGGGCACCTAAATTTCATAATTTGTTTCTTCCTAATTTCTTTAAGGTTCATGGCGGAAGCAGTCCAAAACAGGCCTGATCTCGCATCGCCACGTGCCAAGTGCCTTGCTATCCCCCAGCGCTGTCATTTTCGGGCCACCCCCTCTCACCCCACATGACCCGGGCTTTTCCTGTGGCCCAGTCCAGTGAGGTGCTGATAGCACCAGCGGGCCACTCTGGCCCAGTGGTGCCGATTGACGGCAACCCGGAGAGTCGCTCTGTTTACACTGAGGCAACTCACGTCAGGTCAGAGTGCAGGGCACTGGGGTCTCGCCCTAGGGGTCCCATCATCGTGGCCAACCTGCGAGCTGTTATCCCCATCCATTAATCATGTGACTAATTTGTTTTTATATGGTCATGATGACAGACAGGGACTGTTAGTACAGTAATAGTTCCAGGGCCATTATGGAGAGCAGTCTTTTTTCTTCATTTTTTTTTTTTGCAAGCAGTTGCTCTGATTGGACTCTCATCACACAATATTTTATGTGTCTTAAAGCTGATCATCACCTGGCTTTTGCTGCTAATCTATGACTCAGAAGCGCATGTATCACAGGACACATGCAGAACAAATGATTATGGAAATCATCATAAATACAGACAGGACTCCAGATTGCATAAAAAGCAAAGACTATATGAAAAAATCAGCAAATCCAAGACATGCAGTTTAGGTCTTTTAACGTCTCCAAATGTGATATTGTGTGTCTGCGTGATGTCATAGACAGGCATCTCATTCAGGATACCCCTTTCCTCGCCTCCCTCTGCTTGGTAACAATATTTAATAGTTATCTTCATTATTGCTACTGTATTATCTTTCTTAAATCAAAGTGTAGCTCCTTGGTCCTAAACATGACGCTACACATTTAGACCCATATTCCAAAAACTCCTTCAGCACAAGCAAGATAGAGGAAAAAAACGTGTTTAAAAAAGTGACAATTTACAAGAAATGTGTGCTTCATTAAGTGCTCTTATGTTTGCTATTACTGGCTACAGCGTCGCTCATTAATCCAAATCAATAAGGATTTAATATACTTTCAGTTGCCTGTTTTCACTGTTGACTCAGTATCGTTCTTCATCAAAACATGCATCACAGCCATTCCACAGTGCATAAACACACAGATGCACGCCAGGATACGTCTAATATTTATGGTTAAACAGCGAGCCCCGCGTTCGATTCTGGGCAGGCAGAGAGAAAATGGAGCATTTACGTAGGAATAACAGGGATCTGAGGAAGTTGGCAGATTTTTGATGAACTCACTGAGAAAAACAGTCTGAGCCCCATCAGAGAAACCCAAAAGCAAGGCACAGACAAGAGTTATCACACTATAAAATTACGCTCATTATCCCATAATAAAGAAGTGTTGTTATATCTCAAGTGCAAAGTGACGTGTAAAGTCAAAGTGTTTATTTTGGGCAAGTTTTTATTTAATTTAATTTTGAGCTGCAGCACTTTAAAGCTCTGTCATATTAGTTTTCCTAATTTAAGAGTTTTTAAATGTGAAGACACTGTATGTTTTCAGATGTTTTTTTAAATGATGAATTTTTTTCCCCCCTTTTTAATTCTGTCGCTAATGTACAAATGACCCAGTGTCTCCGGCTGAGAAGGAAGCTGAAAGGCTTTTTTGTTTGACTGCCAAAAACCGGTAGCAGATAAGGCCAAGGGTTACTATGGAAACTACAGCCTCCCGGAGCCAGGATCCAATTTTGGAAACCACAAAGTAAACTTTGACGTGTGCCACGTCGGAGGAAACGACGGAGTCACGGACGGGTGTTCTCACAGGCCTGAAGTAGGAGGTGACCTGTAAACTGAGTTGACCTTGGAAGCCGTCGTCCTCTAAACTAACCTGAAACTCACTGTTGCCATTCACTGATTGATGAACATATTTTCAAACAGGCCAGCGGCCGACTGGAGTAAATTCATTGGCTTGATAAATTCAGAGGTAAAGACATTAACTGTTTTAGAAACTCAGTCTTTAAATGGTGCCGTATTGATCAATATGCCAGAGACACTATTGTACTCTTCAAATAAACATCCAGATGCAAAGCTGTTAGGGGAATGATAGTATTTCTGTTGCTTTGACTGACATTATTTCTCTTCTTGAGTAGGTGGACTGTCTAATTTATTTTGAGTTGTAGTGACTTCAGCAATTAATACTTAAGAAAATCATATCAGGTAAGTTTTTCTCAAGTATAATTAACGATATAAAATTAAGGCTTACCTAATCAATAGCAGATTCCATCTCCACAGTCCACAGCAAAGAGGAGTGCATTTGGCGAAGAGTAAACCAGGCCGAGGGTAACATTACAGATGCCTGAAAATTACTGATATATTCAGAGGTTGTCAGCCATTCAACCTTACCAGAAAACATCTTGCTTGTGTCATAAGGCTAACTTCTGATCCGTTGCTTTTGCAGACTGGATGCTGTGCAGACCTGCATTACGCAAGTCCTGGGTAAAGGAAGAACTGGAGTTAACTGAGGACATGCGAACAAATTAAAAAGTTGCACATTTTAAGGCATCCCTTATTGAATTAGAAAACCCATAACACGTGACCCCGGCACTGTCTGGTACAGGACTACCCAGTGATTGGGACCTCCTGGTAAATGAACCGGCCCATCAGTTTTTTCCTCTGTGGTGTAACTATTTCTAAATTCATTTCTTTCTGCTACTGTGTCCACACTCCACAGACAGCCCCAATGGCTTATATTCATTTTTATTTTTTTTCTGAAAGGAAAACCCAGAACCCAAGCTAAACACCGATTTGGGGATGTAATATCATTAAACCGTGAGAAAGGACGGGGGGTTGACTGTTCTGTCCTGCAGAAAGTTAGGGCCTAGAAAATGGCCCAAAAAAAATGCACTTATTTTTTCAAGGTCAGATTTGAGAAGTAGAGTATTATATATGTATGTGTGTCTGTTGGCGGGGGCAACCGGGGGCAGGCAGGCTTTTTACGATTCGGAAGGTCTTATGAATGCTGGAATTGTGAGGGAGGGCAATGCTTGATTTAGAGATCAGGAAGCAATTTTAAGAATAGCAGATCAATTTCTCACTTCTGAATATGGACAGCTTTGGGGAGGGGCTAATGGAAAAGGGGTGGGTGTGGGTTTTTACGCTGAACTTTCAGAACAGCAGTGTAGATATAAGGTCAAAGCCAGATGAGCAGCATACACGCACACACACACACACACACACATAAACACACACGCACACACAGACAATGACAAGCTACTGTATAAGGCTGTCATTTTATCTGAACAGCAACTTTAAGTCCTTCGATAGAAATTGAATACTACGGTAAATAAATGCCGCAATACAGACTGTGTAAAATGTACACTGGCTGTTTATCTATATAAGTGACCTTTTTCCTGGCAGCCTCTCTTGCGCTTTCCATCCACTGCAGCAGTAACCTCAGGAAGTATCAGCTGGGACACAAAAGCCATCACAAATCACATACTGTAGGTCCAATGGACCAAATTACCAAAATGTACTTGTAGGGGCTTCATGTTTGTTCTGACCTCTGGACAACTAGAGGTTAACTTTTTAAACACAGCCAATACACTTACAGCTGTAATTCAAGTGAGCGTTAGCATTTTTGGTGGCACTTTACTTGAAACTGTCATGTATAATGCATTATACATATCTTTATGATGCATTATGATGGGCGTGTAAAAATTTATGAAGCACTTCAGCATCTTCTACTGAAAGTCATGAGGCATTATAGTGTTTATTATAATACTTAATAAGCTCCAATGAAGCTCATCTATATCTTCATAATGCATTATAATGGTCAGTATACGACCTAATGAAGCATTGCACTGCAATATGAAGGTATCTATAGTGCATTATAGAAAGCATCATAATTGCTTTATCAATACATTATATTGTGTTATGAATGTGATTTATACAGCAATGGCATTCATAGAAAATGTTACCACATTTTATGATTTTTATTATATAATGTTTAACAAAATAATTGCAAATATCTGCATAATCACTTTTAACGGATGCCAGTTAACTTCACAGCACCCTTAAGCTATACTTACAGCTTCTGAGGTCAGGGCAGCAGGGAGCAGCACCAGCCAGCATATGCTCTGTGCCACCCTCTAGCACTGTATCTCCAGATCCCCTAGTTTACATTAGGTGGCCGTTAAATGGAAACCTGGCATACGGACCCAAAATTTTTCAATATATGACTGATCCAGATTATCTGCACCTGACAAATACACCTGGTATATCAACCCCCCACCTTCAACGTTTCTATTCAGGTCTCCCCCAGAAGGTTTTCTTTCCCTGTTATTACATCGCATTGCACCTGTGTTGATGAAAAGATTTTTAAAACTAAACTTGGTGGGAGAGTGTTGTATACTTCAGCCTGTTTGCCCTCCTTCAAAATTTACTAAAATTCCAATTGCCCTGTATATGTTCATAGCAAGAAGTTTTTGACTTTAGAAACGTGACGTCATCAGTTACATGCCAGTGAATTGATGCATTGTAAAAACATTATTAAAGATTTTTTTTAAGTAAAGCATTTATTATGATTAGTTATGAAACACAGACCTACATTTACACTTAACATGCAGTAAAGCAAATAAATATCATTAGACTGTTTTAATTTTAGTTTTTGAATATGATATAATTTTGAACCACTGAAATATCTTAATAGAATAAAATCCAGCAGTTCATTACACTATGATTATACTGCCTAATAAAAACTGTTAATTTTGTATTCAGCGTTCCTTCAACAAAACCAGCCCACCAGTCACGTATCACAGCCGATAACAGATAATGTCAGCATACTCTTACCCGTATTTACATTTACTGTAATGTTTAACAGATGTTTTTGTCCAAAGCTACATTAAACGGATATTATGTAATAAAAAAATGTAACCATGTTTTTACAAATATCATGTTTGGGTGAAATCACCACACATTCCTACTTAACGACATCGTATGGGATTGGTCGACGGGATTATTGCAAAAGCAATGGTGTAAAAATGGTTTCACGTGCCTAAGACAAACGTTGGGTTATATTTACCATGAGCTCTAAATACTTTGATTTTGTTTTTTACAGGAGCACTGCTCGATATTTTGCACCTCATGAAAGCATATCGTACTCCCCCACCCAAGTTAACCCTGACCACATGAATACATAAACTAATCGATATTGGCACCTATGATTTTAGTTTATGGTTTCAAGTTAAAACAAATTTAAAATATGTGCTCACCCATCCAAGCCAGTCATACCTTGCGATACCGCACATCCGGGTTTCCCCTCCTTTTGGGTGCCTGTCCTGTGTTCTGTTGAATTGAGCTACTTTGTCGAGGTAGGCTACCGTAGTGCTAATCGATAGCCCTAACCCTAACCCCCCCAAAACCCCTAAAACCTAACCCTATCCCAAACCCCTAAAACCTAACCATAACCTCAAAATGGTGGAACTGCACATGCGAAGAAAGGCTTGATAGTACGTCTCGATAGGTAGCTCAACTTGACAGAACACAGGGCGTCCGGGCGGTTTTTCAAAAATCAGCGGTTTGTCCGGGTTTAGTACTGCAACCCGTATGATCCAGCGTTGCAAGTTACAGTGCATTATCAAATGAGGGAAAAGGCATCAATTTTCAACATACAGCAGCAACTCCAGATCAAACCACAGCGTTTTCAAGGATCCTGCACATGTTTACTGTAAAAAATTAAATGATAGGCATATCCCTACCTGTCACGGGGCTCATGAGTAACGTCACCTTCGTGCCACTTTATTGCTTTATTTGCTTGAAGTTTAACACATTTTAGCTTAACACTTCATAACTTTTATTGAAAAACATTTTATCACGTATTTGACTATTTTTTTCTTATCTAAAACATCTGTTCTTTTTCTTAGTTTTTATTAGATATTACATAGTATTTTACAACTATGGCTGTTCGCATGGCAAAGGCAGATTTTTTTTTAAAATTTCTTTTACATTTATAAAATTTTGTGGCCGACAGAGCGTCCTCCGTTTCGTCTCACCAAATATGGAGACCCTAGCCTCACCTAACCACCCCAAACTATTGGCTCTATCACACATCTATGAGCTTTTGTCAAGGCTGCAGGTCTAAGCCAATATCAAATATATAAAATATCTGTTTGTCTGCTCCAGTTCATTGGAATTGAATGTCACCTAGTCTACATCCAAATGGGTAACACTTTATAATACTGTTCCGCAATTAACAGGTAAATAAGTAGGAAGTAAGCAGCAACAAAGGAGTAGTGCTTCATTAACACCTATGTTGACACTATGTGTCAATGGTTTTGGACTTTTTGTTTCCTACTTTTGGACTTGTTTCTTCCTACTTGTTCGTATGACATAAAACTTATTCTACAAAATGTTACTGCCTAAAATATGTATACAGTACCTGCATTTTAATTGTTTACCTCACTTCAGTCCATGTGCCAGTGCTCTTCAAACTGTGCTTTGAAATCCAACTGAAGGGGTGATCAATCAGAGACTCATGTTTTGCCACATGATGTGGCAAGATTAGAAAAGATCAACAAAAGATTGTTGATCTTTTCTAAACATTAAGAAATTAAAGTATGCATTTTAAATAAGGAGTGGTATTAATAATGACTTAAATAAAACTAATTGTAACTCAGTACTGACTTCTTCAATCGGAGTTACTAAAGATCAAAAACAGTATTATAAAGTGAAACACATTGTAACTCATTAGTAATGAATGTGGCGTTACTGACTTCTTCAATAGGAGTTACTAAAGATCAAGAACAGTATTATAAATGATATTTATACATGGTAATGAATGTGGTGTTACTGAGTAAGCTTCTATTTTTTTTCACTTAAACATTTACTAAGTTCTTTTTAAGGGGTTAATAAGAACAATGAATGTTAACATGGCTTATTTGCTTCACTTAAACATTTATGTAACACTTCATGATACAACAGCTTAAGTTCATTTTAAACATGTAATTTGAAGCACATCTATGTTTATATTAACATCACAACTTATTTTTTTTAATCAAATTACTTTGCATTGATTACACATCCATTAAAACTATTTACACAGGGTATTGCTTTCTGATGTCCTTGTGTTTTTGCCCCAGCCAGCAGGTTATTGTTTTTTGTTTGAGTAAAATTTGTTTTATTTAGGTCATTATCAAGACTTCACTCCTTATTTAAAATGCATACATTAATTTCTTAATGTTTAGAAAAGATCAACAATATGTGGTACAGCACATCATGTGGCAAAACACGAGTCTCTGATTGACCATCCCTTCAGACTTCAAAGCACAGTTTGAAGAGCACTGGCACACGGACTGAACTGAGGTAAACAATTAAAATGTAGGTACTGTCACACCCACTAGAGCGGATTCCCCCAGCTGTAAGCAATAAAGCGGTAACTGAGTTTGCTATATAACCGGACCAAGAACAACCGAACAACGCAAGGTATTGTTGCCATCTTTCTCCTGAGACCCTGACCCGACGTCTTCCCGTGTCCCCCCCCCATTCCTCCGAACCTTCTGTCTCCTGTGCCAACGTCTTCCCCTCGGATTGATTTACCTGGCTTAGACCTATCGCTCCGGAACCCGACCACGTCTCCAGCCTACCGTCTCCAGTTTAGTCCGCCTGCCTCCCCTGGAGAGAGTATCCCGCTCTGGATCGGTTCACCTGTCCCGTAACCCATCATCCCTGTTCCGACTATCGCTAATAAAGATAGCTTCACCCTGCACTTCTGGGTCCGCGCCTCTTGCCTGGTCTCATCGTGACCGAATACTTCGCCTCGGGATGGATCCAGCGGGGAACCTGGAGACACGAGTCACTGCAATGGAACAACTGCTCCAGTCTCATGCAGCACAGGTACCTCTGCCTGAGCCACCGACTCGCTCCGCCACCGCTCTACCGATCGCCATGCCTGAGAGGTATGACGGGAACCCCAATCAGTGTAAAGGGTTTATGATGCAATGCGGACCGTCGCAAGCAGCGGGAGTCCAACCCCATGCATCGGTCCCCGTACCAGCCCTCCAGAGAGGGTCCCAAACCCATGCAACTCAGGCGGTTGCCTCTTACACCCGCCGAACGCCAGAGACGGATACAGGGGGGACTCCGTCTATACTGCGGAGAAGCGGGACACGTGCTAAGCTCCTGCCCTAATCGGACAAGATGGCTCAGAACCGCGCTCCCGGTAGGTGGGTCTTCCATACCTTGGGCTGTAGCCACGCAACTGACAATGCTGGTGTGTTTGGAATGGGAGGGGGTGGAATTCCCCGTACAGGCTTTAGTCGACAGCGGGGCTGCCGGGAACTTCCTGGATATTCACCTAGCCGCCCGGATGAACTTACTGCTGCATGCACTAACTCGTCCCCTTTCAGTACTAGGAGTAACCGGAGAACGCATGGAGAAAGGCAGGATCTCCCATCGTACCGAGCCTTTCCGAATGCAGGTGGGGGCCTTGCATCAAGAGATGCTGGAGGCGTTGGTGTTAACCCAATCGAAAGACCCTCTCATCCTCCCCTGGTTACAACAACATAACCCGTATATGGATTGGACAACAGGTTGCGTGCTTGAATGGTCAGAAAGGTGTAGGGGAGAGTGCTTAAATGTTCCCTTTAAAGCCACTGCAATAGAAAGACCAACCTCGGGTAAGCTGGAATCCCTTCCAGAGGAATATGGTGAGTTCAGAGACGTGTTTAGTAAAGAGAAAGCTTTTGGCTTATCTCCGCACCGTGACTGTGATTGTGTGATTGACTTACTCGAGGGAGCTCCGTTGCCCCACGGTCGGCTATACCCTCTCTCCCTCCAGGAAGAAGAAGCCATTGAAGACTATATCCGTGAAAGCCTGACCCAGGGAATCATTCAGCCTTCCCCGTCACCCGGTGGGTGATGTGGATTACCGGGCATTAAATACCATTACCATAAAACGGAGAGAACCACTGCCTCTAATCCCCTCAGCTTTGGAGCAATTGCGAGGGGCAGGGATCTTTACTAAGCTTGACCTTCGCAGTGCCTACAACCTCGTGAGGGTGAGGAAAGGAGACGAATGGAAAACTTCTTTCATCACCAGTAGGGGGCAATACGAATATTGCGTGATGCCGTATGGGTTGGCAAATAGTCCCTCAATATTTCAATCCCTCATGAACCAGGTCTTCTATGACATGTTGTATAAATTTGCTATCATGTATATAGATGATATTCTGATCTATTCCCCCTCGAAACAGGTGCATAGAGAGCATGTCCGCCAGGTCTTGCAGCGGCTACGGGAACATCGACTCTATGCCAAGCTAGAGAAGTGTGAGTTCCACCAGGAGCGGATAAAGTTGTTGGGGTATGTGATTCGTCCTGGGGCAGTCGCCATGGACGAGGAGAAGATCACGGCGGTACAGGAATGGCCTCGTCCCAAAATGCTAAAAGAACTACAACGGTTCTTGGGTTTTGCTAATTTTTATCGTTGTTTTATTCATAATTTCAGTCGGGTCGCTGGACCACTTACCACTTTAACCCAGGGCAAACCCACTCGCATCCCCTGGACTTCCGAAGCCGAGTACGCCTTCCGGCAACTAAAGGAGGCATTCTGCACCGCCCCAGTCCTAAAACAACCCTGTCCTGATCTTCCTTTCGAAGTTGAGGTAGCCGCATCGGAAACCGGCATGGGGGTGATCCTGATACAACGCCAATAGGACACAGGTAAACGGCACTCTTGTGCCTATTTCTCCAAGAAATTGTCTGCAGCAGAGCGAAACTACAGAGTAGGAGACCGAGAGTTATTAGCCATCAAATTTGCCCTGGAAGAATGGCATCGTTGGTTAGAGGGAGCTCCGCGCCCTTTTCTGGTATTGACCGACCACCGCAATTTAGAATATCTGCAGACTCGACAAGCACAGTGGGCGGAATGGTTTGCTCGGTTTTCCTTTCGGGTGAGTTACCTGCCGGGCAGTAAAAATGTGAAGGCTGACGCTCTATCTAGACAGTTTGCCTCATCAGGGCGAGAGGGACAGACTGAACCAGTGTTGGATCCAGCATGTTTCATTTCATCAATTACCTGGGACCTGGATGGAAGGATTCCATCAGAAAATGAGGGGCACCCCGTAACTCCAGGTTGTCCTCCCGGTCTGACGTACGTGGCCAGTAAGTACTGGCACGAGCTGCTATGCTGGGTACATTCACAACCCGGGACCGGTCATCCTGGGGTGACCGGTACACAACTTATCATAGCACGTTGATACTGGTGGCCTAAATGGAGAGAACAGGTGAAAGCCTACGTGGACAGCTGTTCTGAATATGCTAGGTGCAAGTCATCACCGCTACGGCTAGCGGGACTACTCCAACCACTCCCGACGCCCGCCAGACCCTGGTCCCACATTGTGATGGACTTCATCACGGACCTGCCCCGTTCGTCCGGTAAGACCGTAATACTCACTATAGTGGACCATTTCTCCAAAATGTGCCGGCTTATTGCTGTCTTGAAGCTCCTGTCGGCGATGGAATTAGCAGAAAAACTGGTGCAAGTCCTGTTCCGATACACTGGAATACCTGAGGATATAGTCTCAGATCGAGGGCCTCAGTTCACATCCCAAGTGTTCAGAGCATTCTGTAATAAGATGGACATTTCCCTCAGTTTAACCACTGCTTATCATCCGCAAGCTAATGGTTTAGCGGAACGCACCAACCAGGAAATTTCCAAAGCTCTACGCCTATTGTGCCATAGAGATCCCACTAGTTGGGCGAATCATCTCATATGGGTGGAATATTCGATCAACTCCCGGGTAAATCCGATAACCAAATTGTCTCCCTTCCAGTGTATATTAGGTTACCAACCACCGTTGTTCCCGTGGGATTCCCCGCAAGGTGAGGTCCCCCATATTGAGACATGGTATCGCGATTGCAGACAAGCCTGGCACAGTGTGCAATCTGCCCTGCACACCCAGTCGGAACGTCAGAAGGCACAGGCGGGTCGGCATCAACGACCCGGATTTCCCTATCGGGCAGGACAACTGGTTTGGCTATCGACCAAAAACCTCCGCATTCCAGGGTGTCGTAAGTTGATAGCCCAGTACATCGGGCTGTTCCGTGTCTTGCGAAGGGTCGGCCCTGTGACAGTGCATCTCCAATTACTCCGAGTTTACCGGATCTGCCCCACCTTTTATGTATCCTTAAGCACTGTCATATCCGTTCAGAGCCACACGAAGACGAAGAACCCCCGCCGGTCACAGAGGAAGACCCTCCCACTCATGTAAGAGTGCTGTTGGACTCGCGGAGACGAGGCGGTAAACTCCAATACCTGGTGGACTGGGTCGGCAGCCCTCCTGAAGAACGCCGATGGATCTCGGCATTGCCGGATTTGGATCCCCAATTAGTGTGGGAGTATCACCAGGCTTACCCCGACAAACCGGCACCTCGGTCCCGGGGTAGACCCCGGAAGCGTCATCGGCGGGGGGTAATGTCATGCCCACTAGAGCGGATTCCCCCAGCTGTGAGCAATAAAGCGGTAACTGAGATCGCTATATAACCGGACTAAGAACAACCGAACAACGCGAAGTATTGTTGCCATTTTCTAATGAGACATACTGAGCGCTTGTCTCCTCATTACCGCCCTGCTAGTCATTGCTCCGTTTGTACTTACCTTGCCTGTTTCCTAATCCCTCCTCAGCTCCCTGTCCTGAAACCCTGACCCGACGTCTTCCCGTCCCCCTCCTCCTCCGAACCTTCTGTCTCCTGTCCCAACGTCTTCCCCTCGGATTGACTTCCCTGACTTCGACTTATCGCTACGGAACCCGACCACATCTCCAGCCTCCAGTTTAATCCGCCTGCCTCCCCTGGAGAGCGTACCCCGCTCCGGATCGGTTCACCTGTCCCGTAACCCGTCATCCCTGCTCCGACTGTCGCTAATAAAGACAGCTTCACCCCGCACTTCTGGGTCGGCGCCTCTTGTCTGGTCTCATCGTGACAGGTACTGTATATAGTAAATTTTGTAGAATAAGTTGTATGTCATACAAACAAGTAGGAAGAAACAAACTTGTTTTTCCAAAAGGAAAAAAATGCCAATAACCATTGAGAACAGTAGCCTATACATCCCAGTTAGTCCAAAAAAAGCACTGTTCATTTGACAAGTAATAACCTAGTAATTAGAAATAATCCATAGTTAGTAGATAATTCCCAATGAGACCGGCAATACTCAATAATTCCTAATGAAGTACTATAATAATTAGTTCACTATTATCTATTATGTAATTAAGCATAGTTAGTAGCCTTAGTAGTGAATAGTACTAATTAAGGTGTTAATAAAGCACAACTCCTTTTTTTCTGCTTACTTTCTGCATATTTACCTGTTAACTGCCAAACAGTATCATAAAGTATTACCTGCAAAGGTCTACGAATAGTATATGGCGTCATGTCTTTAAAACAACATGAATTTTCAAAGACATGACGCCATATATTATTCGTAGACCTTTGCAGGTAATACTTTATAATACTGTTTGGCAGTTAACAGATATAGATACAGATGAATTCTCTTCGACCATTGCTCTATTGAGAAAACTAAAACAACATGAATTTTCAGTTTTCTCAATAGAGCAATGGTCGAAGAGAGTTCATCTGTATCTATACCAGTAATATGTCATAGCTGTCTTAATCATCGCGCTTTCACACAGCAATCACTCAATGGTGTGTGGGGAATATATTGACCTGAATATGGGTATTATAAAAAGTACGGCCCCATGAACACTGAAGTTCACCATTGGTGTTTCTTAAAAGTAAAATCCCTCTGTTGCAAGTTAACTCTTGTTTAATGAGTGTCCGGAGTGTGCTCTGTCCAACGATGCCTTGTACATTCTATTACTATTGTTAACTCAGGAAATAAAGCCAAACTTTACTGAAGGAACAGCCTAGTGTTATTCAATTCGCAAGGCTGAAGCGTTTGATTATTCAGCTGGGAGCATTTTATGACTATTCCTACGCCTTTTGTTTTTATGTTGCAGTTATCTTTTCTTAGCTGACTTGCTTCACTGTATACTTTGTTTGGGATCAATGACTTAAATAAAACGCACAATATCCTGTGGCATGGCTGTATCTAGAATTCTGACATAAATATTATATCATGTGGAAGCGTGCAATACATATGACATAATTATCCTGACCATCAGCTTGGCATTTTTTTTCAGTTCATTTCAACAATGCATCAGGCATGCAGTTCACCTCTGTGCTGGCCCAGGCTCTGACCATAAAGCCTAGCTGTAAAACTTTTACCACAACTTGGTTTTATGAACAATGCTCTCATCAAATTTAACTCGATATAGGAAAGAGGTAGTAGAACTGCTTATCTTCTTTATATTATGATGTGTAGACTTTATTGATTTTAGAATCATAAAAAAATTTAAATGAGAGAGATTGATTTTAGAGATTATAAAAAATAAAAATGAGAAAGATAAATGTAAACTCCAGTCCTGGGGGGCCAGAGCCCTGCACAGTTTTTGGTTTACCCTCATTTAACACACCTGATTCAACTCCTTGTGCTAATTACAACGCAGCTCTTGAGCTGAATCATTTGTGGTGGATCAGGGAAAGAACTAAGCTAGACTGGGCTCCGGCCCCCCAGGACTGGTGTTTGACACCCCTGATCTAAACAGTTATCCAAATGCCTTTGGTATTGTAAAACTTTTTTTATATTTTTAGAAGGCAGCAGCTCAGTTGAGACCCTGATTATTATGAATTTTATTATATAAAACATCCCTTAAAGCAAAAACAAAAAAGCCTGGGTGCAAAGGTTATTGATGCATTATGTACTTACAGTACTGTAAATGTATATACACACAGCCCTATGTATACCATACCATTTTGGGTAGTACTTTACCATGTGTATCAAACACAAACCATGTTTCCCCACATCCTTTTACCTTGGTTTTTGTTTATGCAAAAGCTAACCTTAGCTAAGGCTAAGGTTTTGTAGTCATAAGTCAGCTGACCTTAAAAATGCTTTATTAGTGTCTGCCTGTTATTGGTTAAAACATTTATTTATTTTCCTGTTAAAGGATGCAGAATTTAAAAAATCTTTGCCAGTAAAGTGCAGTCTCATTAAAGTCAGTTTTCAGTGTACAGATTATGTTTTATTTTTGCTTTATGGATTGGAGATATGCTTTAGGTTACCATGTAAAGTGAAATTGTATTTAAAACACAAATCCTAGTCCCTGAGTTATGTAATTAATCATAATTATGTAATAAATACAGAAAGTTCAAGATCAGCTTTTATTTGCTCAGACCAAACAGTAGTGAAGTGGGAACTTGGAGCATAGAGATTAAAGCAGTGCTTCCCAATCTGGTCCTCGGGGACTCAGAAATGGTCCATGTTTTTGCTCTCTCCCAGCTCCCTGGCAGACAGTCCACATTTTTGCTTCCTCCCACATCGACTGGCCGACAGGCATGTGCAAGAGGGTTGCCCCATGTTGGGGCAGCTTCAAGATGGCGCCTCATGGTCGAGAATCCCCGGCAGGAACACGACACGTGTGGCTCTGCGGTGGCACGGTCCCTGTGGCTCATCACGCACGTCCTGGGGTTCTGCACGCACCCCATAAATTGCAGTGTAAGGAAAACAAGACGCATGATATATTACGACCTAATGAACATAAGAAAATGAGAGGAGGTGTGTCTGTGAGGGTGGGAGGTGGGGGCAACCAGACGGCCCCAGACAACACCTCAGGGGCGAACACGGACGCTATTCACAAGGGGTTAATTGTAGGTGTTTTAGGAGTGCCTGCTGAGAGAACTCAGCTCATGGAAAGAAGTCTATATTAATACCCAAGAGGTAATGAGGTGAAATTGGTCTGCCAGTGACGCGGGGGCCTGGCAGCCAGAGACCAGGACGCTCCCCTGCTTCAGGATTGTTTTCATTCAAAATAAAATGCCTGAAATGTAACCGTCCAATTAATTCACATCTCCATACTCTCCGCTTCAGTTTCCACTCAGGCTGTGCAGAACGCCTGTCAGACTCACCGAACGATTATTTGATTGGGTAATTAATAATTCCCCCACACTGCAATTAAATTGAAATGAGTGTAAAGACCACAGAGGGTGGTGCACAGTTTTTTGTGCCCCTGCAACACCCTCCCCCAACACACACACACACACACACACACATGCCTGTGAGCAGTCAGACTAAGCATTGTTCTTCTGTGGGTATTCTGGTGGTAAAATTCTCGTCTGTTTGGCAAAAGGCGGTGCGTTTCCAGGCTTGTTTTGTTCTTCACCTGCTCCTTTAAAAGAACGCGCTGAAGGGGTTTGATATGTACTCCGTTTTACTGAATGCAAGCTGGCAGGGGGCCATACGCTGCAGCTCAGTCAACAGCTGAATGCAGTGTGATGCAGTACGGCCTCATCGCAGTGCCAACCTGAGCTGCGTCACCCTCACAGGGAAGACCCAGCTGCACCGCAATACTCGGCGTGTCGAAATTCATGCATGGATGGTCCAGGTGGACAATGACAGGCAGTCGGCACCAGCCATGGCAAAACACAGCTGCCTGATAACAAATAGTCAATAACCGATGGGTGTTTGGGTTACGCAACACACCTTTGGACACTGCACTTTCTGTGGGAGTCTGTCCATTAACCTATAGTCTTATACATTTATTATTTGTTCTACCATGTTATTTTTTTAACAGATGCTTTTATCTAAACTGACACATTTTACGAGAGAAAGCAGGGTCATATAGTCCCTGGAGATATTGGGGTTAAGGGCCTAGGTCAGGGGCCTAACGGAGATGTCACTCTTCCAACCCAGGGATGTGCACCAACAACCTTCCAAATACAGACATAGCATCTGAATATAGACTTTGCTACAAACCTTATCAAAAATTGTTTAATATCTCCAAAATAAACTTTGAATATGTCTTCTGGAAAATTAAGAAGAAAACACAATTTTAGAGCCAATCCTAAAAATCTCCCTTGTGATTCCAGTTTCAAAATAGATATTGTTCTAATGGAACAGCATGATTCATTCTTCCTTCAGTGTCTTTCCTTAAAGAGGCAATTCTTAGTCATTCCTCTTCTGTGAAGCTACATTTATTCCAATAATATACTTTTTCATATAAAAGTTTGAGGTAAATATAAGTGGACAGAACTAAAATACAGAAAACCTTGATTCTCTTCAGCAACACTGAGGCCAACACTTTTGAAAGGTTGTCAGCACACTCTGTGGCCACAAGAGGGGGCACAATCCTCATAAGGGCAGGCAGATGTCATGGTACGTAGGGACCCCAGGCAGTTAACCTGCATTTAGTTACTTTGTCATCTCAGTGTGTTCAACACTACTTGCCTCCCTTCTGCCACACACAAGCCAAGTCTCTTGTACTTCAGTACAGTTCAAAAAGCCCATTTTCTGACGTCCAGAATTTTGCAGTCTTCTTAATGTCTTCTATAAGTAGTGTATATATTTCAGGTGCTTATCAATGAAGCACATAGCTGGATGGAAACCATATTAGCCGAGATTAAGCAATTCTTATACTAAAGCTGTTTGTATTCATATCTTGATGGGGACTCTCCGCTCATTTCTATATAGGAAAACTCATCCAGCAATGATGACCTTAATCCATACCCAGCCCTAAACATAACCAGAAAAAAAAACAAACTTTCTGGATTCTAAGCTTTCTGATGGCATCCACAGATTTTTATAAAACTAAGGTGGTTCTTGGGGGTACCGAAAAAATGTCCCCACAAGGTAAAAAGTTACAGGTTCTTATTGCATAGTGGGGAAATGTGGTCCCCGCAATGTAAAAATCACTAAAACACATTAACAATTCAAAATGATACCCAAGGTGACATGAAGGAATCACTGACCATGCAGTGTTTAGCTTGATTGTTGAGCCAGAGAGAGAGAACGCTGAAAGGAAGCTTTGGACTTATCCATGCAGGTGTTCAAAGGTCTCATTAATCAACCAGCGACGAGCAAGTTTCTCTGTAGGGCTGGCCGGCTGGTGACCAAGGAAAGTCTTTCGCCGTACGGCACGGCACGTGAGGCGGGAAGCCGTCTCCTGGGCAACAGCGAATAACACGCTGCTGTCAATGTTAGCGTTGATTACCATAGGTTTCATGGCCAGCTTTCAGCTTAGACTGCATCTGGCCGCAGTATAATGCAGTCTGGGGTGGACGCCAGCCTCTCTGTTTCAGCAGGGGCATGGATGCCAGTGGCTCTGTGGTCAGGGAGAAACATCACCATCCACCGTAACAAGTTGCCAGTGTGATGATGAGCCACAGTGCTGCTGTATCTCTCTGACTGATACTTTTCTCTCTTCTCTGCCTCTCGCTCTCGTTCCCAGAGCACCAGTCGCATGGAACATCTGCAGCAGCGTATAATTGGTTCATTGAGCATCATTAAAACACTCCCCTCATCTCTGGCGCAGCTGAGTGGTTCTTTCTACCAGCCATCATTGAGCCCGACTGCGCCACGCAGCTGGACTTGCAGCTGTAATTGAAAGCAGTCAGCATGTCTGTTGTGCAGGTATTCAGCGGGTCAGTCTCATTCTGTGAGTGACGGGAGCCACATGGACATTCCAGTAAGAGTACCGCCCTGAATCATACTCAAGATTGATGGATGGGTTTCCATTCTACATGTGAGGCAACAGCAACTTGGTCCCTCAAAGTAGTTTAAAAAGGCACCGGTTTGCTAAAGCCATGAAACTGTTTGTTCTAACAGCACAAATATGTGGCCGGGCCCTTGAAAAGTTCTATTGAATGCCACCCCTTCACCAAAGCTACCGTTATCCACACTCACACACTCATGGACGCCCCCTAGTGTCTGCACCCCTGAGAGTCTTCCCCATTCTCCTCTATTAGAGGACAGCCCTGTGTTCTGATTAGTGTTGGACTGGCCATCTGGTATACTGGACATGTATATTTCCTTTTGGGGACCCCAAAGTCCAGGGCCAATTTTTAATCTCAGTCCAGCCCTTGTTCTGATACATGATTTTATTTATTTATTTATTTTTATTAAACACGCATTTTAAAATGTGTAATATGGTCTCTTCTATCCAATGAGTTCACAGAGACTGCAATAGGCCATCCGCGAGGTTGCCAAATTATCACACCTTTTGTTGAGCAAGATCTCTCTTCTGGGGCCTTGTGGACCCCCCATGACAATGCCGGTCCGGTGGAGGGGGTGCATGTGCAGCTGGTGGGGGAGGCTGGGAGTCTGGAAGAGCCCTGTGGGATTCATGTGCACTGGCAAAAACCAGACATGAGTGAGGGGTTCCAGCCCAATGAGTTCGGCCGCGTGTGTCTGGTGGGGGAGCCTCATGGGACCAGTGTGCACTGGCCAAAATCAACCCCGGTGCCAGGGTTGCAGTGCTTACTTGGCCTTAAATGCTTGCTAACTTCACAAATAAGCAGCTCTCTCACACATGAAAACAGGCAGTGATTAGGAAGCCGATTCCCCTCTGTTAGGTAAATATGACTCCTTCCATCTCACTTCCTTCCTTTTAAGTCCATTTGATCTTATTTAGATTAAACCATTTTGGAAGTGAAGAGGTTCTGATTAATTTAAGGTGGAAGCTGCTTGTACTGGGCCCCCTTTCTGTCCAATTCTGCTGGCAGAGTGTGGAAGAGAGCTGCTGGTGGTCTGATGATGAACGGGAGACATGGTCTGGCTCGGAGGCCTCTGTGGAACCTTGACGACCAACAACGCCAGCCCAAAGCACAGGAATAGTACAAAAAGCATTTTTTACTGAGCAACTATAAAACAACTCAGGGATTTTTAGAATAGGGAGAGCAATGTAGTCAAGTTCCATTTTACACGACAGAAATGGTCCTGGATTACTGTAGCGAGGCTGCTAGAGGAAACGGAATATTTACTCTATTTTAGCATCAACTACTGCAAGGAACACGGGCTTCAGACAGAAGTCCTGTGAGGAGACCGGCGCTGAAAAGCCGCCTGCACAATGTGCTCCCCTGGAAGAGGTGAAGAAGCAGGAACGCTTGCTCTCTGTCAACGCCGACAGAAAAGAAATTACGGCGAGTTTTGGTCTGTGACCAAGAGCAAGCCAAAATGACATAATTTCATACGTCCTAGATTGCACTTGCTTTGATTTAAACACTGAGAGGAGACCCTGGGAGGACGAGCGTGAATCGTTGACTCGCGTCTTTTGTGTAAATATTCCCCTTGGCGTCTTCCTGCTCCCCATGTCTTGGTAACGCTTTCTCCAGGACGGGAGGCTTGCGGCCGGCCCCGCTGGTGCGGTCTGGACCCCGCTCCCTCCGTTAATTCAGTTCAGTGAAAGAAAACATGACCCCGTCACGATAAAGCTCCCTTGTTTTAAGGGACGGGTGCCTCTGAAGAACACACAGGGCTACCAGTACATTGCCGAAACAAGTTTCATAACATGAAGTGGGCTACCTCTCTCTCTCTCTCTCTCTCTCTCTCTCTCTAT
>JAODKF010000050.1:319422-340385 GCA_026779585.1 Mormyrus proboscirostris | reverse complement strand
ATATATGTGCTCTTATCCAAAATTAATTACGGTACAGGGAAGGGTTACATGGTGGTCAAATCCTAGAGTGCTTATCCACCCATTTGTTAAACCCATACGTCCTATGCAGGATTGTGGGGGTCAGGAGCCTATCCTGAGCACACAAGCATAAGGTAGGAAATAACCTAGGATGGGGCACCAAGCCATCACAGTGCACACTCACACCTATTAGCAATTTGATAACTTCAGTTCACATGTTTTTAGATGGGGGGTGAACCAGAGAACTTGGAGGAAACTCGATGATGACACGGGGAGAACATGCAAATCCAAGTAACGATATACAGAAAGGATCAGGAGCATCCACATTACAAGAAACTAAGCAGATTTCTGACAATGGTGATTTCATCCTGTCGTGCTGGGACAGCAAATTGAGACCATATTTCTAGGACTGTGTTATTGAGGATGATCAGCAGATGCTGTTATGTTAGGTATGAAGTGAGACCTGGACAGCATCAGGATAAGCTATCTGAACAGTTAAAGACATGGTAGAGTACCACTGCATTTCCCTAAAAATGTATAATCATGTTCTTCCTCTTTGCAAATGTTCCCACAGCCAATATGGCTTAGCACACCGGCTTCTCTTCGTCTTGTAAAAAAAAAAAAAAGAGAAACAATAAACGAACAAGCAAACAGAAAGGCAGACAGACAAACAAACAAACATGCTTCCAGGCTAAAATAAACTATTGCACAGTATGACAGTCAGATTTGTCTGCATTCTGCAGTCGATTCATCCACGTTAAAAATATTTCCTGCTTGCTGAGAAAATACATTTTACATGAAGCATAGATGCATAGGTCCTGGTGGAAATTACAATTATAATTTATAAGTAATTAAAAGTGCGCCTGAGTTTGCCAGTCCAGCCTCCAGCATCATGGGCATCTCTGTGGTGTCACTGTTTACCTCCGTCAAGCTGGACAAGTTCTATGAGCTGAGGTTGTTCAGAGGAATAAAAAAAGGGATGTGTAAAAATAAAAGACGTCACCGGTCAAATCACGTAGTTTATTTACTGTCACTCTGCGTGCGTCACAGATTAAAATAAACATTGTGACGGAATGCAAATGCGCAAATAGGTTAATGTGCTTAGCTGTAGACAAAGAGAGCGTGACTTTGGCCAGTGGAGGAGGCAGAAGTAACCATGAATGTGTCCCACATCTAGACAATACCTCTGGTCCCACAATATGTTTTACCCTGAAAGTTATCACTTGACAGGGGCATAAATACTCAGTAATAACTTAGTTACTACTGAGGTACAAATCACGAAGAAATATAGTCACTACTTGACAAGATGTGCCCCCTCAAGTAAAGTGTTACTGAAAAAACGAATGGGATAATAACAAGGACAATCACTCCGTGACATAGGCAATTGCCTAGGTCGCCGAATTAGCAAAGCAACTTCAAAATGAAGTGATAATTTGTTTACCATTTGCACAAGTACAGGTACACTTTTCACATATCCCATCATGCTCTGCTTTGGGCCTGTGGGCGGTGAGGCTCGCCTCGGGCTCCACGTGGGCTCCAACTGGCACTGAATGTTTGGATAATGCACCTCTGTTTCTTTGGTGCATCAGAAGGTCAGAATGGTTGAGGATATGATTAGGCAGGGCGGCAAATCGCAGCAGAATGATCTTTCATTCCTTCATTTTGCAAGCGCATCACCCATACCTGCCATAACACGTTAAGATGAGGAAAATACAGAGCCCTTTGAAAACCTCTCGGCGTATTATTTCTTAATGAAGGTGAAATCCGACACTCGTGTTGTGTTAAGGATCCCATCAATTGCAGGTTCCTTTGAGGGTCAACAGGTGTTTATTGGAAAACACGAGCGGGCAATCACAAAGGTGAATTGGTACAAGATCCAGGCGCCTTTCAGGCGCAGACTGTCACGGCTGCCAGAAGTACACAGATTTATAAGAGCCCCGGAGAATAGGAGGCAGTCTCTGTCGATTAAAGAGAGAAGAATGTGCCCTGCACTCTCCGTGATTAGGGGCCGGACCCCTTAAACAGCAGTTTTTAATAGGTGCTGGTAAACTCCTCTGTTGACCAACACAATACCGATACTGTACCAGGAAAGAACCAGTAAAGAAAAAAAAAAAACAAAGAACAAGTCTGAAAAGCAATCATTTCAGTATATTTGTTTTCCCTCCAAGTGCCTCTGGTTTCTCTCCAAGGACATGACAAAGTAATAATAATAATAACAATGATAATAATAATAATACTGTTGTGTGTGCCATGTGATGGGCTGCTTTATGCCTGTAGTTTCTGGGACAGACTCCAAACCCTTACAACCGTGCACAGGACAAGCAGATATAGAAAATGGATGGATGAATGGATGGATGGATGGATGGATAGTAATATTAAAAGCGTAATCAGTGTTTAAATTTGCCATTCTGCTCATATTTCAGGAATCTGGGACACATTTAAAAAGCAAATGCTGTGACAGCAGCAAACGCGTTGCGCTTGGCAGTTTGGGAGCCAGCCAGAGTTACCAAGCATGCAGTCCTTGGTCCGGATTTTTCTCAAGCCTTTATGTTGTTCCGCCAGCTTTTATGCATCCATGTGCGGTTCTTTGCACTGGCCTTTTTTATAATAAAAAAAACAGGCAAACTGTGAATGAAGCAGTTGCCGAATTCTGATGGCATGTCAGGTGCACTGCTGAGACTGTACCTGCTTTAACGGGTCCAACCGTCATGTGAAACAGCCCTCTTTGGATTTCCATGTCCAGGCCAATAACTGGGTGTAGTATGTAGTGGCTCAAATTAGGCTGAGCTTATAGGATAGCAGCTAAATCCTGTGTCAGAAAAAGCACTAGGGTAGCCAGTCAGACCTCCTCCTCCAGACATCTCCGTACTGTCACTGAGCTGTTAGCAATAGTCAGTGTCAGTGTCAGGTCATTTCAGATGGCTCACTGGCTCCTAGTCTGGACTTGCTCCATATTACATGGCTGGCTAAAATCCCTTAATGTTACCTTATTAATGCTAAATGTGATTGTAAATCGTCAGATGCTAATAATTGTAACTGTTAAACATACCCATATAAACCACTGGGGACATGGAGGTCCTTGGTATTTTGGTCACAGAAATTGTTTTTCAAAATGATTATTGTTGCTCTCGGAAACAGGTAAAAATTTATAACTTACACTGTAGTTTTAAAAGAGCATCTCGGGCCTCATGGCCTTGAGCTCCCTGAGGATGAGGCTAACACTTTTGTCCTAAGTATTTTAAAACTCCTAGATATGGCCCTGATGTTAAAGACACTTATAGGGTATTTACCCTCTGCGAATGTTTATATACATATATCCTGGGAGCAAGCATAAGAAAAAAACACTATTTAACCATTAGGTCATATGTAAATTAGCAGTAAGACAATAAAACAAAACTAACAAAACTTTCAGTTCCCAAACCTCTCCTCAGGGGCACCTCAGCCTTTCCATGTATTTGTAACTTAATTAAACAACTTGCTGAGATATATATTAGCCAACTATGTTGGTAACGATGCGGTTGAGCCAGAAAATACTTTACTGTATTGGATGGTTGCTGCAAATGCTGGGGTGACTTTGGGAATGATTAAGCTAGCACACATTGGCAGACATAATATCACAGATTTCTGCAGATGTGAAGATCATGTAAACATCATTTTCTAATTTTTGCACAGTAATGTCTGTGTGTGTCTATATAGCCAAAATATCAGTGCTGAGATTGATGTAAGGAATAGTGTAAATTAAATGTCAAACCAGTGAGAGCGGAATGGTTGGCCCAGCACTTTTCTGCAGGTTCTCCAGCACAGGAACACTGGACAGTAGGGTCACAGGGAGTTTCTCACTGATAAACCATCCTCACTCACTCCAGTTTCTGGAAGGCTCTGTCACTGGCCCACGAGCAACTCTATAAGGAAGCCACTGGTTCACCTTGGTGGTGACCCATCCTGAAATCAGAATGGTGCTTTTTTAAATAGAATAATGTAAAGCACACCTGCAGGAATAACTGACCCCCCTTACGTAATGCACAGGGATGATTCCTTTGGGGGGGGGGGATAAAGTCCACGTACTGTATCCACATCCTGAACCAAAGTAATATATTAATATAATGTGATACGTATCAAATGAGATTTCCTTGTTCTGGAAATTTTTTTTTTCCCCAAATATAGAAAATGCTTTTAGAGAAAGAAAAATTACATAATGGAGTAAACAGTGGGGATTTGTGACTTAATGGGACGCATAATTCGCAGGTTAACTGACAGCTACTAGCTACAGCAACCAGCGGGAACTGCCATGTGCGCCTGCTCATTACGCATTTATGGTGCCGCCATTGTACCCTTGAGCAAAACAGCCATGCTGACAAGCTACAGAGTCCAGCTAAGCAAATAATGGACGACGTCTATCAGTTTGACATGATACTTAGTACTGCAGCAAAAACCAAAATCAGCACATCTTTGAATTCCTTTAAAAAAACAAAAATCACTTTCCCTATCTATGTAACGCACTTCAGCTCCCAGCTACAAGTATAAATCAAGCACCTCTGGGACAGTCATTTCTAAATGCTGACGTGCCGCTTCCCCTCTTTGATTGCAGATTAACCCTCTGAGTTTTTCTTTTTTTAAAATTCAGCAGTTGCTTCCAGACGGCCACGAGGCAGAGTTAGGAAACCTGAGAGTTATAAATTAGCCATATATTATGTCTGAGTCCAGCCTCAATCCACTTATCACCTTCTCTTATGGTTTCTCTGTGTGTAAAACCTTCGTTGCAAATGGCACCAGAGAAGGCAATAGCTTTAGCAGCCTGTGCAGGGCCTGACTCTTCCTAGATTAAGTCGGTGACTTAGCTTTGCACAGCTGGCTTTTCATTTAGTGGGGAAACAGACGGAGCTCAGTACAGAGCGGTACGTAATGAAAATATGAGGAACGGCTCAGCCATAACCACGCCAAATCTCTCCACACAGGTCACAGACTTCTGACTTGCAATTTTTCTTTAGCTACACTCACATTTAGTGTGTGAGAAACGACAGCATGAAATATCATGCTACTGTTAAAAGTATTAGATTTTGCCCATAAATAATTTTTTTTTAAGTATTATTTCTGGAAGCAGAAACATGTTGAACAAAGTAATCAGTATGAAATATTTTCTATTGCATCACAGCCTTGAAGTATTAAACAAAAATAGGTTATACTCACAACCCTGACCATGATACGCGATTAGAAGACGGATGGATGGATGGATGGATGAATGGATGGATGGATGGATGGATGAGAGTTACATTAATACGTTTATGATTTTTAAGCTTATGTAAATTGATGGTTCACCTAAAAGGTGGGTGGGTGGATGGATGGATGGATGGATGGATGGATGGAAGGATGGATGGATGGATGGATGGATGGATGGATAATCCTCAATGGATGGAGGCAGATTGAGTCCTGAAAACTTCATTGCAGGATTTATTGGGAGTTCTCTGTACATACCTGCCTCTTGTATAGCCCCTTCATCCAATAAAATTCCCCCAAAAGTCGGGGAGGTACACGTACACATAAATCTTAAATGGCAGACACCAAGGAACACCAACATTCAAATAAACAGATGATACTAGTTAATTAATCCAACCATTCCACTAAAATGATCTTACATTCTGATGAAGTACATGTACATTTGAGTTCACACAAGGCTACAGAAGGCAGGTCTGCTGTTGATTACTTTGCAATATTCATTGCCACATTATCTGTAACAAACAATTATAAAGCAGTAAACAAACACCATCCATGTTCTGGACCTACTTGTCCTATTCAGAGTTGTGGGGGGGTCCGGAGCCTATCCCGGAGGCTATGGGCGTAAGGCAGGGAACAACCCAGCACTGGGCGCCAACCCATCGCAGGGCACAGAGATCATTCACACACATGGGCAATTTGGTAACTCCAGTGCACTCCAGGATGTTTTTGGACTGCAGGGGGAAACCGGAGAACCCGGAAGAAACCCCAAGATGACACAGGGAGAACATGCAAACTCCACGCACATGGAGCCAGGGTGGAGACTCGAATCCTGGTTCAAAACGGCACAATACAAGAGTGCTAACCAGCCTGCCACCACGGTGAACAAGCACATGTTCCTTCATCATTTTCTATACTCACTTTTATCCTTAATCGTCATTCTATCTCCCCATCATACCTTCATACGATCTGTGTGTCTGTGTGTGTTAAATGCATTACTCAGTACATTAAACTGCGTGTGGATCAGTGCACATTCCTGCAGATGAAGGTCAGGCCGATGTGTCAGTGATAACTGCGCCCACGCTCAGCTGCCTTCCGGGGTCTTCCATGATGCTGGCCCCTGATAGCTGCCTTGGCGGGGGGAGAGGGGGGGGCAGTCAGACTTTATGTTCTCAGTTTCCACCCCCCTTTGTTTTTTTAAGGCCCCCAACCTGCTTCAGATCCTTTAATGATGTATGTCACAGATAACACAGGATAGAAGCATGATGACTGCGTTCTGAGAATGATGACTTTATTTGTACCAAGATAGCAAAGACAGTAAGCCTGTCTTCTGTCCATGGCACACGGGAATGCGGAAATAAATATTATTTGTGACTACAGGACACTTTGAAAGACTACTGAGACTTAAAATCAGCCAACGCATGGTGCAAGTGCTTGCGAGTGCGTCCGAGCCTGTGTGACTAACAGATTTCATCTCATCAAGTCACTCACGTGACTGGCCGGTCTTAGAGGCTCTTTACACAAATCACTCTAGTCCAGAAGGAAAACAACAAAACCAATCTGGTAACAGCAATAACCTGTTTTTAATTAGGCATATTTATAAGACTTATATTTATAAGTCCTTGCATGATCTCTGAGCGTGGAGAAAAACAGGCAAGATATTGAAACTAGAATAAGGGTACCAGTGAAATTGGCTGGATACATGGATATATCAATAAGGAGTAAAGCAACACAGTAAAATCAGTCATTATTTTAAGGCAAGGTAAACCATAGAAAAATATTATTACTATACTCTCCATTCTGCCCAGGGTGTACCTCAGCCCTGTGCCCGGTGCTGCCTGGGACAGGCCCCAGTGACCCTAACCAGGCTAAGCGGTCAGAAGATGGATGGATGGATGGATTACTATACTCACACCACATCCAAATACAACCCAAAAATAAAGCTTCCAGTCATAGCCTTTATTTTTCCATATATTTGAACAATAATGTAGCTGTAGCATTGGGAGTGGTTTCTGAGAAGCACAGGGGCTTGGCACCATGAGGAGGTCCCGCCCAGGGAGGACATACATGCCAGCAGTCATGCCCAGTAAGAGCAGCAAACAAATCAGCCTTGTCAGGATGACTAATAGCTTAGGGCAAGGGGTCTCCTGACAGCACTGAACAATAAAGCAGTTGGAAGTCAGGCATTTGACAGCAGCTCTCCAAGCATGGAAAGACACCAGTTTGCCTGTGGGGAACACATCTCAGCAGAAATGATAGCAGTTCCAAGGATTGCTATTGGTCCGTGGTTTAGGAGGTGGGCTTATCTTTAGCCAATCAGAAGTCTGATACATAATAATGTCACTAATATTAAGAAGTAACTAATAAAAAGATAAATTAGGAGTACTAATAATAAAACATTACTAGAAAAAAGCAGGCAAAAAGTACTTACACTAGGATTTAGGTGCCGTCAAATGAGCCGATACAAACCCTTGGGCAAGCTGCATCAAAGCAAGTAGTAGAGAAAATATATCTTAGCAGACATATTGCCAAGATCAGTCCAGCCCATAACTTCAGAAACGGGGGTGCAGTTATCAAATGGCCAACAAACAGTTTCACGGCTGTTTGGCTGCAAGAACACGGGCCAGCAAATTAGCAGCGGGAGGTGCCCGTGGCCGCAGCAACTGGACGTGAACCGCCGAAGGACATTAAACCGTTTGCTAACTTGATTTGGGAAATAAGAGGCGTTATGAACAACACATGTGGATGATAAACAGGCCGCCACTCTACGGAGAACTCTGTGTCCTAAATTGTAAATGACCCGGCCCGTGTTGGATCCGATTCTGTGCCGCACGCTTGGTAAACAGCAATGTAATTACGCACAAAGACCAGTTTACGTTCACATTTGCCATACTTTTTTTTTTTGGTAATTACTTGTAGCATGTGTTTTTTTTAAATCGTTTAATGGGTCCTGACATTCAGAATGGAATGTGCCGGATACAGCTTTGGGGGCTCACCAGGTCAGCGGGACTGGCGATCAGCCTGGGGCCATTTAATCCACTCTAAACAGCCCTGTGGGGGTCGGCTGTGCCGCTCAGCCATCACAGGCCAGTTCCACAGCCCCCAGGCCATTGAGGGACAGAGCGATGAAAAGCTCATCCGTCTTCCAGCCACACAAGTG
Organism: Mormyrus proboscirostris; assembly: GCA_026779585.1. Classification (NCBI taxonomy): domain Eukaryota; kingdom Metazoa; phylum Chordata; class Actinopteri; order Osteoglossiformes; family Mormyridae; genus Mormyrus; species Mormyrus proboscirostris. The sequence goes on along the minus strand of JAODKF010000050.1, from coordinate 331,996 downwards.
ACAGAAAATCAAACATGCAGCGCAAGTCTCATTCAGGGCCCCTTCATTTTCTTAACATTTTTTACATCTCTGTTGATGGCAAGATGCCTATTAAGGTCCTTTAAGCCAACGCTAAAACTGAAGAAGAAAAAAACCACAACAGGGCTGATTATAAAGGCCCAGCTCTGCACCGGATGGAAATTGAAAAAAACCACAACACACACCAATAAAGCGTAACCAACTCAATTGTACCGACAGTCATTGAGTTGGTTATAACCTGATATTTTTGTGTCTGTACCCCATGCTAACAGAGAACAGCATGTTTCTGGGGTCAGCACCATTGCAGTGCTTCCTGGCAGTTGGCAAATTCTCTGTATTTATGTTTTTGAATGGCTGGTGATTGAATAGATGAATCCTTGTGAATAGAAAGGTACACTCAACAAGATGACCAACATCTAACTCGTAGCCAGGAGCTTGTCATAACAGAAGCAAGAGACAGGGTCTACTGGATGCAGTTTCACCTTCATCTTTCAGCCACTCAAGGTTCAAGGAAAACCATTTATTTTGTAGTTTACTTTTCTATGGAATGGCCTCATTTAGGAAGTGATACATGCAAGCAGATTTATGGACCTTTCTTAATGCGAAAGGCCAATAGTAACAGTAAGAATTTATTCTGATCTCAGTGGTCGATTCTTTCTCCTTGTGGTCAATGGTCACATCCATGTGGTCAAAGCGCACAAATGCAGAAATGGTGTGCTTTACATACTGCAATGTTATATAACTTTACTTTCTTTATTATGATTCCGTGTTCCACTGTGAAGACTATTTGGAAAATATTATTGAACGTTTTATTTGAAGACTGATGATCCTAGACTGATGGTCCTTTCCTTTGCAGAACATTGACGCATTCAACTGCATTATGAAATGGAAAATTACAGAATAATACACTGTAAACACATTACTGTAAGTAAAGACAAAAATAGCCCCCTTAAATACAGAAAAAAATATAGTAGGAAAATGTTTTTAGCTTTAAACAGGGGCTCAATCTGTCAAAAACAACTTGAACTGATTATTGAAATAATTTCTACTGTTGCATAAGCAAAACACTCAAACACCACAGACTGACAAGTTGTGGTGTGACATGCATGGAAAGGGATTAATATTTAGAGAATCACAAGAACAATTAAGGTCCTCATTAGATTCCACACAAACATGATCCTTGGTGCAAAAGCTTTCAAAGTGGTTCAACGAGCCTGAGTACTGAGCAAAAAAACGTTGGATGACACCACTGTTAGTACTGTGAGACTTCACTTTGTTTGGCATCTGTATCCATGGTGAGACGACTACACATATGAAGCCCAGTCTGTGCCTGTTCTAATCACAAATTCAGTCAAACGTAACGACACTCCCTGACATCTATAAACACGCTGCACATTACACATTGCAACATCCTACTTGAATTACGTGATCCAGACATACATACATCTCAAGGACAATCAGGACACAAACAGCTGCAGAAACGTTCACATCTCTGTTCTGTCAACGGGATATTTGCTGAAATGTGTGCAACTTAGGCCTTACTGTAGGTGGTAGTCTAACGTAACATTGTTAACAAGCCACATGGTTATTTGCAACTCACAGAGGTTATGAACATGCAAATCTTTTGCACACTGTCATGTGCCTAAAGGTATTACGTAGAAAAACCAGACATGAACTCAGATATCAGCTTTGTTTGTGTCATTGCTGAGTATATTAAAAAAACACTAAACCATGTTTAAAATGTTGATTTGGCATTCAGCATGCACATTTTTCAAGAAGAACATGGAACTCAGCTCATTAACCATGGGCTTTCAGCATCTCTGACAGTGGTTTTTGGCGACTTCCTTCAACTTTACACCAATGTGTGAGGCCTAAGATTGACTTGGTAACGCTTTCTATGAATGTCTCTCTGAAATCTATAAACACATTCATAACACATTACATGCATTCATGAAGCATTATTAGCATAGCTATAAATATTTATAAAATGGCATAACACATTATAGGCCTGTTTATTATGTATTATGAATACTGAAACTATCATCCATAATGCACTATAGATACCTTCACAGTGCAGTACAAAACATCCTTAATACTGACAATTATAATGCACTATGAAAAAATATATAATCATTATAGATTAGAACTTGAGGCAAAGTGTTACTACAGATTTTACTTCAGAAACTGTAACAGCTGAGTTTGGGTGTTCGTGCAGCTACACGGTGGAGCTAATCATCAAACCAATGAGCCTTGCCACCCTGTTATGGCACAATATGTATGAGATAAAAGATTGCACAATGATGATACTATGAAAGTAAAGACAAAATCATTATAATGGAATGACCGAATAGCAGATTCGTAGGAAGTTAGAAGAGGAAGCTTCTGGTTGACCATCATGTCCCATGAAAACTACACTGCAGCAGGCCCTAGCTTGGTATTGGATAGGTTTCCTGCACCGTCACACACACAGGGAGGTTTATTTTAAATCTCCCAAGTACTCAGTATGCTATCAAGCTCAGAACGACAGGCATCGGGAGCCTGGCAGAGATGTCAGGTTCGCAGGAGAAACATACCAGACTGGTCCAGCACGCATCACCGATTTCTAAAAATAAACACGTCGAAAACAGAAAGCCACAATGATTCGGCTCTTTCAGCAAAGAAATGAACTCATCTTTGGTCTGCTGAAGGAGAGAGGAAGATGTATGTATCATTAAAATCCAATAAGATGCTTTACATGATGATTTATGTGGAGGGAAATAACCGTTAATTACTGCTGCGTGTTCCGCCATGACTGGACAGAACAAGCTTAGTGGCCTACGTGCATGGATGTCTTATTTTGACTACAGCTGTTATTATTTTCTAAAGAAACCTCAAGCATCTTGCAAAACACTGTAAAAAAGACTATATTCCTATTAAAATACTTTTCAGGTAAGTCCAATGGGAAAACTAACATGGAACAATTCTGTATATATTTCCCTATTTCTTATATTTGTACACCACTACTGCTTGTGAAGCTCGCACACAAGAATTTCACTCACATGTACTGTACCATTGTACCAGTATTGTGATGTGACAATAAAAGTGATTTGATTTGATTTGAACAGTCTAGTAAAAGACATGTATCGTCATACCGATGAGCCATGCCATCCTTTTACGGCACAACAAGGCTTGCTCTCTCATCAGACGACACGAGTGATACCCTGTAATCTGGAACACGTTAAAGTCCTGGCCACGCACAGGTGAGAGCCTGCTGGCAGGACTGTAACCCAGAAGGCCTGACGCCCCCCCACGGGAACTTACCCAACAGCGCCTGCATATGGTCAGCCGACCGTAACAGCATTGTCAGTTTTCCCACTGTGGGCGGCCTTCACACATCTGACTCAGTCCCAGTGGTTACAGGCCTTCCATCATCGTTTCCAGCCCTCGGACCGCTGAGTATGGCACCGTGCCACGCCCCATAAAGGGGGAGGGGCTCCTTTGAGTGCTGTGACCATCTGCCACTCAGGGAAAACAAACACACAATTAACTAATTACTACAGTCATAAAACACTAACGACATCCCTGCTTCTCAACAGAAGAATGCAAACGTGATTATTTACTAGGTACAACACCGGTTGTGCTGTAAAAAACAAAAACCAGCCTCGAGACTGAGAGACAAGCCAATTATGATGGAGACGATCTCTGTCATGGTCGATTAAATTGCGTCCCGTTGGTGCAAAACAGAAAGCTGTTTTTCTTGGGAAACAAACTGTTCATCTGCTGACATGCGTTCAAGGACGATTAAGCTGTGACAGGCAACCTAGTGTTTAGAGGAGTAAGATGTAAGCCTTGGAGCGTGAAATCTGGGAATGTTCCTCGTAGACAATGCCCATCAGTAAGTCTTGGCAACAGATTAATCTTTTTTTCTTTTTCAAACGGCACAGCAGCTATTTGTTTTTATCTCGCTCTGTAATTATGACTCGCGCTCAATCTCTCTCTTTCTCAGGACCGTCTGCTCCTTGCATACCTTTGATCTTTTTTCATACCATCCACTTTCTCTCACCTACGCAAAGAATGCTCTACATTCATCACTGGCGGGCTACCATGGGAAGAATGCTCAACCTGTGTCTAATTCCCAAAGTTAACTTTAGGACCTTTAAAAGAACAAATGAAAACTTTTTATGTTAGCTCTGTTACATCAGTATTGCATTGTGATGATGATACATATTAAACTAATTAAAATAGATATTTTACGTTGAAATTACACTGCAAAATACATCATTAATTGATTTGCTAATTTATGTAACCAATTACACATCCAGGAGAGAATTGGTGGGTGGAGCATTTTCCTGGTTGCCTAGCAACACAAGGAAAGGGAACACCCAGGATGAGCTATCAGAAGATTTGAAGCAATAATTTGTCCTACAGAAGTACAACTTGCATTTGAATTAAAGCAGACTCAGTCCACCTTCTTTAATTTGCTGCTGCTTGAACTATCTGCAGCCCGGATTATTAATTGCTCCAGCCCTACCATTCAAAGTTAGCTTCAGGACGGGCAGCTAATCAAGGGCTTCCTGGGGGTCGTATCCAGAGGCCATATTTCTTGAATTACACAATTTATCTATTGTTATTTCCCCAATTTCTATTATTATTATTATTATTATTTTTATTATTATTATTATTATTATTATTTTTATTATTATTATTATTATTATTATTATCTAAGTTATTTCTTTTTACCTCGGCTTTTGTCTGTGCTCTCACCAGGGCGAAGTGTGTCGGTGACCTGTACTGTTGTCGGTATTTTGCTATTACTCTTTTCACTGAGGGTGCTGTCTCAAGGTGTTGTGTTTTGTTCTGTGTTCTCTTCCATGTAAACAAATAATTGTTAGATGAAAATTTGATCGCAAAAAAAAAAATTAATAAACGATGCACTACAAACATAGAAGTTAAGCAGAGACAGATTAAAGCTGTCGACAGCCTCTGTACTATTGCAGTGTGGGGTTAGCGCTTTGAGGTGATGACTGGATTTTTTGGCACATGAAAAACACACGAATGTTGTTTCCTCATTACTGAAAGACTCTCTGGAGATGTGGCAACCAAGAAAAGCTAAATGTACCATTTGATCTGCTGGAACAGAGACAGCGGTTCGACTCATGAGGTTTCATCATTCTGTCTGATTCATGATGGGCATCTGTAAAAAAGCATGAGGAGAAAAGCTGTCATATGAAAGCACAGAAGTCAAAATCAACTTTATTGTCATCGTATGCATGGACAAGAAAATGAAGTACTGTACAAGGGTTTCTCAGGGATCGACCATCTGGGATTCTGGGCATTTTCCCAGTGGGCTGCTGGCTATGTGGACTGGCAATATTTATTGTTCGTGGGGCCCTGGGGGATCCCCCCATTAGAGTCAAGGGATGATTATTAATCGAGTCCAACCCTATATTCTCTTCATGCAAGCATCACGCATAGTGGAAATCAGCAAAGCGAAAGACTCCTCTAGAAAAGTGTTGCCTAATCCGGGCCTTAGGATCAGACAGTCATCGATGTCTAGCAGGGTTCTGGGAGGAAGCAAAAACATGTAAGTCCCTCAGGACCAGATTGGAAGACACTGTTCAAGAAGTGTCAAGGCAATTCGTGAGGAATGTGATTTCCCCAATAGCCTTCCCTTGACCTTTTTATGGCTACCAAACTGAGGATTGGTCATCTGCTCGGAAAGACACCACGGAGACACTACTGACGCCCATCTAGTGTATTACTGGTACCTCTGTGGTCTGAGTGCTATTACTGTGTTCAGTAAACACATCCCCAGGAAGGGCAAATGCACAGGGGCAATGAAGCAATGAAGCAGTGGATTAATCCGATGAGGTCTTCCTAGTGCGCAGCCTGAGGGCGGAGGTGCGCCTATCTCAGCTTTATTTATACATCTGTTGGTGCCTGGATGACAGACTGTGTTTTGTTCTCGTGGTTTTCCGGTGCGATCCTGGGCTCCCCGTGCTGGCACTTGTCAGTTGGTGCTATGTCTCTACCTGCTCCATGGTCACATCTCATAAAAAAAATAAATCCCTCCCCAGGCTGGCTGTGTGCGCAGCAGATGAGGTGATATTGTCATGGCACCTGGCAGGACAGGGGATGGGGGGGTGGACACCGGGCAGTGCTGCTTGAACATTTGGAAGTGCATTTTGAAGAAGCACTTCATTTTCTTGTTCGAAAGAACATAAGAGAAGAAAATAAGAAAAGCCGACCATCCTTGGAAATTTGTGTCTCTGGGGAGAATAAATAACTGAGTGTAACATTTATGGTCTTGCAGAAAGGAAACTCTGAACATCACACACATCTCATTTCTCCGGCAAGTTCGGCGACCACGTGTTTTTTGAGAAAATAACATGGGCGAGTTATTACGGAACTTCTAACCCCTGAATGGCTGTAGACCAGCTACCGGGTACTTGCACAGCTGACGAAATGGAGTACTTTGTATTGAAAAGGCTGCCATACCACAACCTACGAGATTACGTCACACAGGCAGATTCACCAAAGAGTCTAAACTTTAGGCTTCAGACTGACAGCTTCCAGCTTCTCTGCTGAAGGGCCTTCTTTTCCTGAAGCCCAAGTGTCCAGAAACTCCTACATAGCTTCCATGTTCCTTGACCTCTTCTGATACCTAAACAGGTATGACATCATGCTGGCCAAGCCTGAGGTCTTCAGACATCGCAGCGAAGGTGCTCTATTTTTAGCCCATTGCCGTCACTGATGTCACAGGGATCACCATGGGGACCTCAGTGGGATCCAGTTACACCAAAGTGTGAGAACAGAGCTAATCTGTAATCAGAGCTAATGGGGCCAGTACTGACAAGACAGCAGGAAGATAGAGACATACAAAACAGTCATCATTGTGGGTTTCGAGGCATCGCTGATAAAGTGACCTAATGTAACGTTCCCAAGGTCAACGAAAAGTTTATCCGGATGGTACCTTAACAATCTTAGTAGTTTAGTTGTTTTTTTTCTCCAAGAGATCCATCCACCGGTCTTCAAATTGCTTATCTAGAGCAAGGTCACCATTTTTTAAGAAAAACCAATTAATCTTCTCATTCATCACTGAAGGACAATGGAGACATTTTCTAAAAAAGAGAGATGATAGTTTAAACTGATGGTACGGTTCGGATGTTGTGTGTAAATAAAAGATCGAAACTTCAGATGAGACCATGCTCAATGGGCTTTTGGTATCCATGCGGAAACGGGACGAGCCAAGTACACTGATACCATCCCGGCAGTGAGAAAATGCCCAGACAACAATACGTTCCTTTAAGGTCCTTTAGGGTCCTGTAAGGTAACAGTAACCAGTGTTGTGAATTCTCCAGTGTTCCCAGCTAAGGTTCTGTCTGGCACAATCCACGAGCGGCTCTGCTGAGGTATTGTTTGTGCAGGTTGTTTTTAGCATGAATTAATGCTCTGCTCTGGCCACGTCCCAAAAACAGCAGAGTAGGGGCTGCGCAGAGGAAGGCGTGTCGCCACACAGCCGCCACTAAGTGGGCGCCTTGCTAGGTTTCGCAGCTCCTCTACCTGGGGGACGGCACCACGAGTGCCCACTCCAGGCCGGTTTAGTGACCCGGAGTCTGCTTTTGCGCCCAAGTCTGATCACAAGCTAACCCAAGCAATCATGAGCACAAAGGACAGGCGTCTTACCAGTGGATCAAGACTGTCAATCATCTAAAGAATGACATAGGGTGGGGGGTTGGGGGTAACTAAAATCATCACTGCCACTCCATAATTACCAAGAAGATCATTATGTAGCTCCTGTGGTTAATACTTATGACAGGGCTGAGTCAAGGCCCCAGCCCCTACCCCCCCCCCCCTTCATAAATCTGTGCGTCTGTGACAGAATGAGTAATATTGTTCCTTTATAATTATCTGTAGCCCCCCCCCACCCCGTCGCCCTGCCCCGCCCTGCCTCCCCGCCCCACCATGCTCTCTGAGAGGTTTTTTTGTGCCTGGAGGAAGGCTGGACTTCTCACACACTGACCCGTTTTAAATCTCTGGCGCCTGGGTCCCTGACGGTGGGGGCTGCCACTTCTCTGCTCAGCCCAGATGAGCCCCTCCCAGGCGTGGACTGGGTTCTCCCTGGGGTAGGACCGCCTGCTCACTCGCTGTGCGGGAGAGTTTATTTTCAGAGGTGACGGAGGAGGGACTGTGCAAGCTGGTCAGGCTGGAGTGGAGGAGCCTTTTTTGTTATTGTGTGTATGTATGAGGGCACTCACACACACACACACACACACACACACACACACACACACTATAAAATTGAGTTTTCCCTTGTGGGGTCCTGCTGGGTTGAACATCATCCTCCCTGGCATCCCCTCCTGCTCTCTGGCTTCATGCCATCAATCTCCCCATTTGCATTTAATTCATTCAGCAAACATTTTTATACAAAGAAACATACAACAGAAACGGCGGTCAGATAGTACCTGCAACAACAGGGAGTTAAGGGCCCGACAGCAACATCACTCTGCCAACCAGGGTCTTTGAACCAGCAACCTTCAGGCACAGTGTCCGAACTCACTAAGCCACCCAACTCCCCCTGCCTGACTGAATCCAGGTCATACATAGAGACATGGAGATGATTCTCCAAGCCCTACCAGCACACCTGGCTTACATAATGCTGTTTTATACCTGATCAGAGAGCGATTTTCCCACAGTAACACCTCACACTCCAGTTTAACTGCAGACATGCTTACTGCAGATCTATAACTTTCACGTTACATATTGCATGCATGAAATATAAAAGTCTTCAACATATGTTAAGGGTTTACATTTTCTTCTATTGCTTTGATATGGAGGGACACGGTTCCGTGAAGCGGCTCCTGCTGCAGTACCGACAGCAGCCAGAGTGGCAGTGTTGTACTGTCTTTGAGGAAGGCATCTATCCCCCAGCATAAAGGACAGATTTTCTCATTTATTTAAACAGCAAAAAACATGGCGGTTAGGGCATGATAGTTTAATGTGCACACATTGAAATGGGGCACTGTGTATTGTGGAGGTCGAGCAGCTGATGTTGGATCCAGGTGGTTAATAACGCTGTCCCAAAAGGGGCGGTTGGTGTGGCAGCCATGAACCAGCCACTTACTGTAAAAACATCTAGGATAAAAGAATCCGTTTAGCAAATAGCTAACAGCTAGCAGGCCTCTGGAGGCTGATAGTAAGAACTACAGCCAATAATCCAAGGGAGGCTATTTATTCCTGCTCTAGTCACATATTTCCTCTCTGTGAAATATGAAAATTATTATTCATGTCTTTGTGTAATCCAGCCCAGCTGTTGGCACGCGGAGAGAGGCTCAGCACTGAGAATGGAGCCAGTCTCGACATGCATAGCAGGCAGCCACCTCTAAGGGGGCAGCGTGTATGGGGCAGCCATGCTCACGTGCTGTGGACCGCTGGACAATTTGGGTGGAGAGCTACCATTTCTCCAAAACTCTGGGCAACACAGAGGTCAGCAAGTGCCACACAGGGACCATCATCCTGGAGAAGCCTTAATACATTTTTACACATTTGCACCAGATACCCTCCTACCCACTGGGGCAAAATACCCCCATGGATTCAATATCACTGCCCTTTCTCCCCCTTAGGGGCCCCATTAAGTTAAAGACTTTCAGGGGCCCAAACACTAGGAGGGGCCCGCTTGCCAAATTTTACCTTCAGCACCCCTCCCCCCAGCTAGGGGCCCACTTTGTCTTTGTACAGCTATGCTGACAACCAACATTTTAATCTCAGCCAATGAAAAAGTTGCTTCAGGGTAATTTCTAACTTCTTACAGGTACTGTATCAGGCGTTACAGAGCCCTATCCTCACCTTGCACCCCAAACCTCACCTCTGTGGCATTCTGGGTTGCACAGGATCTCTAAAAGCCATTATGTTACAGCTTATCCTACGCGGCAGCCCTGCCAGACGCCATCTTATTAAACAGTCCCATTAGACCCATAACTTATCGCGCCGGATCGGGTGTCGGCTAAAATTAGCCGTGAGACTCGATTTATTACGCCGATTGAGGGCTTGGAAAATGCCGGTAACTGCTTGCTGGCGACGGGGCTCTAGCTTCGGCCCCATGACATAGTGCCGCCCTTAAAATCTGCCCCTGGCCACCTACCTGTTTACACTGTAGAGTATCTGTAAAATGAAGTGCAGGAAAAAACTGTGAAATATTAACTTATTTCAGGAAGCAGAATAGCTCTCCAGCATTGATTAACAGACATTCTACTCAGATGTCTTACATCTGCTATGCTGCAAAATTAAAAGAGTGAAACCTGGCTCCCCTCCCACCTCTCAGTCAACATCTTTTTATTTATCTTTCCAGGTTTACATTGATGGGACCCCAATGTTAATGCTAATGCTAACCTTAAGCAGATCATATATAGCAGCACATTTAAGGCATGCAGCGCATTTCATTTCAGAGCACAATATGATATTTCTGTTGAGGTTACATATACTGGCAGTGTTCAGTGTTTAGACATTAGCTCAAGGTCAGGTACTGACAGTGTTCAGGCATTAGCTCAGAGAATATTCCTGACAGTGATTAGGTTTTAGCATAGGGTCACTCCCTGACAGTGTTCAGGCATTAGTTCAGGGAATATTCCTGACAATGTTCAGGGATTATCTCAGGCCCAGTTTCTAACAGTGTTTAGGTTTTAGCATAGGGTCACTCTCTGACAGTGTTCAAGTATTAGCTCGGGGAATATTCCTGACAGTGTTCAAGCAGTACCTCAGGAAATATTCCTGACAGGTTTCAGGCATTAGCTTAGAGTCAGTTTCTGAATCCTGACAATGTTCAGGCATTAGCTCAGGGCAGGTTCCTAACAGTGTTTAGGTTTTAGCTCAGGGTCACCCCCCTGACAGTGTTCAGGCATTAGCTCAGAGTCAGTTCCTGACAGTGTTCAGGCATTATCTCAGGGCCAGTTCCTGACTGTGTTTAGGTTTTAGCTCAGGGTCACTCCCTGACAGTGTTCAGGCATTAGCTCAGGGGACACCTAGGGTTGTTATGCCAACACTCTCATGCTTTTCTTGCATTTTTGGATCTGCGGTCTCCTGTCCTACTGGCGAAGATGAAAATAGTGACAGATCCGCTATACTTATGATTCATACGATAACCAATGACAAATTACCTGTTGATTAAAAGTAACAATTTCTCTCAATGAAAATCCCGTCTTGTAAAAATCCTAGCGAGTGAGAATGTGCTGACGCCCCTCCCAAATCCCCTCTGATGGCCATCGCAGAGACTGCCCTATTGATGGGGAGAGAACGGTAGTATTATATGAGACGGTATGTAATTCCTGCTATGTAAACCCTACACCTAACCTGAACCAACACACATAGATGCTGGCACGCACAAGCACGTGCCATATTTGTTCCGGATGGTTTCTGGGTGTAACATAACAGACGATTTGGACCCGAAACAGTTCCTCTACTTTTGAGTAGTGATTCGCATCTGGCTTGCTGTAGATGGAGTCTCTCTCTCGCCTGGTTGGCTCACACTAGGGGGCGGGGCCTCTCCTACCCAGCGTTTATACCGGTTGAATTAGCCTTTACAGAGGAAGTGGCACTGTGATTAGGTTCTACTGTACATCTCAAACTCACATCCTCACCAATCTTGGCAAAAATGTGGGAGCCATGTAGAACTCATACAGAGAAGCCAACTGTATCATTAGCCAATCACATGTTTTGAATCATGTCAGTGATTGACAGGGGAGATGCCACTCTGAGGGCCAATCAACATTTAGTTGTGGCCAGTGTCTGGCCTCTCAAAACAAAGATGTTGCTCTTAATAAGAACATCAGCAAAATGTAAAACAGCAGGGTATTATTGAAAAAGGTAAGGTATCAGAATAATTTAAAATGGTAATTATTCATTATTTCCTCTTTACTTTGCTAGCAGAACATTTAATGTGACCTCTCCACTTGTTGATGTACCTGGATGGCTCCACACACACTCAGCACCTGCTGATGCAGATGGACACTCTGCCAAAGGTGCAACAGCTTGTCCCAACAGTGAGCATTAACCCCTCCCCCCTCCACAGTGCACGCGAAGCAGCAGAGAGGCTGAAGAGTCACTGCGGGCCTAAAGTAAACTGGCAGTTGTCGCCTCGTGCAGTGGGAGTTGGCCTGATATACAGTGATGTCCATACCAATCCCCCAGAGCTTGCTATCCCATCCAGGCCTGGTGTGAAAACATCCCAGATTTACGGCAGGGTTTTGTCTGGAGGGGGGAGGTGGGAGGGGGGTGCTCAAAGACAGTGCTCTAAATTTACCGAACACTGTCTGCTTTCTAAATCAGCGAGAGCAGGTGTGCCCAGTGGAGCCTCGCTGCAGCTTTGGCTCTGGATTTGGGGGGGGTGGGGGTGCTCATTTCAAGGCAAAGGGGCCAAATGTTGGGGGCTCCACACAAGCAGGAACAAGTGCATAAGCCAGCTGGTGCCCCCCCCCCAGCCCCAGTACCTCTCTGTAGCCTGCCCTCCAGCTGACTCCGTTGATCTATACTGAAGCGCTGTATCTGGTTTTGCTGGGATCAAAGAGGGGGGGTGAGGCGGTTC
>JAODKF010000050.1:289970-319322 GCA_026779585.1 Mormyrus proboscirostris | reverse complement strand
CATTATTATTTATGAGAGGAGCACTACTTGATTGGTCAGTTAACATCGATATACGCTGCCTGTTTTTTTCTGTCTGACCAACAAAATTAGATAAAATATATTTTAAAAATAAAATTTTAAGGCCTTTAGCCGGTACCTATCCCAAAAGTACATAAGGAAGGCGAGATTATCTCCTTATGTACTGTCTGTTGAGAGGTTCACAGCTGGAAATATAATTCTAAGGTGTTGAACAGCGCCCACTCTGTCCGCCTGAGGCGTGCGCTGACTTCGCAGGTGATTTCGGGAGGCTGTGGAGCATCACAACAGATCCATTGTCAGCTACCGCTGACTGCGACGGGGATTCCCTACCTGGAAATATCTTATTTCTTGCATGTTTGCCAGGTGGTGATGTATATTGAAGTCCTTGGGGCCTCTATGGATAAATCCCGAGGGGGAGGGGGGTGACCGCAGAAATGTCACCACACTCATTGAGCCCCCCCCCAGGCAGGTGGGGCACGCGCTTGTCCTCAGGCTGCAGGTGGGGGCTGTTTTTCGGCAGAGTGGCCAGGCTGCAGGTGAGCTGAGGTGTTGGGGAGGTCATGACTCAGAAAGCTGACTTGTCGTCTTTATTCTGTCGTCATATTAGTGTGCGGCATAAAAAAAATAAAAAACACAGGACAAAGGGCCCTCTGTAGGGGGCCAGTCCATCCCCCCCCCCCATACCCTAAAAAAGACCCCTCTCACCAGGGACGCTCAACTGAGGACAGTGACAACCCTACCCCCTCCCCCCCCACCACCAGGACAACGGCTGCACGTGTTGTTTTTGTCAGTCGACTAATGCCACGACAACTGGGGGGAGGGGCCAGTTGAGGGGGATTCACTGTTGGACCTCTGGTGTGTCCAATTTAAATGGGGTGGGGAGTGGGTGTTGTTAAAATCAATCCATAGACACTCCTATCTAGGGGCATTTGCAGTGCTTAGTGTGTAACAGACACACATTAGTGACGTGAAATCTCTGGACATAGTTTAACATGAACTTACCTCACCTTCTGGAAGGTTCTGCCTGACACGAGCCCCCATGCAGTGATGGTGGCGTGATGCGTCGTGTGGGGTGATGTGGAAACTCCATGGCTGTCGGCAGAGACGCGAGAAGCATCACTGAGATATATAGAGATCACCTTACGCTGTCATGGTCGGAAAAGCTCTACATACATTCTTTTCAATCATTTTCTCTATGACATAAACACTGGAGCACCCATGCGTAACAGGCGGGCTGAGATGAAGGATAGCAAGGCCCAGGTTCTTTCTAGAATTGCGTTGTTTTAACTTGCAGTGTCAGTATTTGCTGATAGTTAGTAATTCAGCAGACCCTCTAAGCACAGAAAAGGCAAAGCAGGTAGATGGAAAACAGCCCCTTAAGTACAATACCTGGCCATAAAGCAGGGTCAAAGTTCACAGTAACACAGGCAAACTCATCTCGGAGTCACCGTCTGGCTTCAAGAGTTCTCAGGTAGAATTCATCCGCCCGGCAGCCACCAGCGCAGTCTGGGTACGGTCCTGTGCAGCTGAGAAGGGTAATCCCACGATGCATTCATCAGCCACATCTGTATGCTCACACAGATCATCACACAGCAGCTGTACAGAGACACCACTGACTGGTGAAGAACAAGGACCTCATTTCCCCAGTAGACCCACAGGATTAAGGGAAATAACGGGAGAACCGAAACGACACAACTGCAATGTATGCTAGGAATAAAAATAAAAAAAAAACATTCAATCTGTCTATAAGAGAAAATGCAATTCCTGTGGAACAAAGAATTTATAAAATATTGAGGTATTCAGTTCAAAATCATACCCAAGCAAGAGAAGATGCCAAAATCACCCATACCACTCATTTTCAGGACACGACAAGACACCTGTAAAAGTATAAAATTGCAAAATACTAGAAATACATATAAAACAATACAAATAAAATAATCAAGTCCACTAACAGTCTATTATAGCACTTGATTAGCAAAACACACCATCATAACAGTGTTGGCATGATGCAGTTTGTTATATGCTAACATGGTAATAGACACTAACATAACATAAGCTTCTATAGAGCATTATAAAATGATTACCGTTTATGACCATGATTAGGGTGAGAGGAAGCCCAGTCTGTCCTGGTGATAACTAGAGGAAAAGGTGTAGTACCTGTCTGATGTTCACTTACTCTAACTGTTGATGATTCTTTTGTAGCACGTTGCACTTTGCGCTTGGGGGAAATAATTCTGATTTAATTACTAATTTTTGACTTAAAATGCAGCTAAAATGCAGGATTTAACACACCAATGCTTATTCCAAATGGAGAAAGCCCTCCGATGGACTAATCAGTTACAGCACTCAGCGATCAGAGCGTGTTAACCAAGTACTCTTTACATTCTGTGAATTTCAACTAATATCTGGGGTCATTCTGGGATTTTGTCAGGTGATGATAGGTTTCAAATCGGTGAGTGACAAGGGAGAACACACTCAGGGGGCGAATTAACTTCTAGCAGGGGCTGTTTCATCGGTGGGTACGACCTTATCTGTTATCAGATCACAGCTTTTAAAATTGAAACAGCCTAGCTACTGTAACCCTGGAACATGGTAGGAGTCTTGGTGATTGGCAGACACCCCGTCCGGATAAAAAACGGCTTGCAGGCAGACACTGGCGGGACGGAGGTATTTTGGAATTGCGGCTGGGGCGTTGGCCCTTTGATGGCAGCATCGTGATTTCCCCATCGGCAGCCCTGTCTGCTCTTGCCCTCCCCCCACCACCCCCTGCCCTCCATATCCCCATGAACAGGCCGACACTCACTATCATGCGCACAGGATATACAGATCATATCGCCACCATCACCTTGCCATGTGGCAACCTTACACCGGGGCTCAGGAGGATTAAATATCTTAATGTTGGATGCCGTAGGTGGGGGAGGGAGCCAGGGGCAGATGTGCTGCACACCTTGGGGTCTACCCCCATCCGCCAGTGCATGGGTGCTGTTTGCCTACCCGGCACCACTGTGATGCCTGTGATGCCGCAGAGGTCGGACCTGCTGGTTCCGCTCCCCATCTTTTCACCAGGAATGACAGCAGTTCCAGGCATTAAAACAAGATGGCAACAATGAGGACAGGGAACATAATCACTCTTAAACACACCGTGTCAGGGGGCTGCTTCCACGCGTTTCAGGCCGAAAAGTCCTGCAAGAGATGTCCGGCTATCCGGGTATAGGTATGGTGGGAGGCTTCCGGCAGCCAGACTGTAACATACTTTTTAGACTTTGAGTGACTTTGACAGCACAACTCACCAACCAGATTACAATAGATCCCAACGTGCATGTGTCGTATGTCAGGACCAGGCCATTGGCTGCCTCACAGATGAGTATGTCTTCTTGCTTGCATTGCAGAGTTAAAATCTGGTAGGAATGACCCATTTTTACTGCTTTTTTAAGCTGTAGGACCGTTAAACTGAGTGGGAAGGCAAATCACTGGTGAATGTTTACAGTAAACAGGCTCGATGTTGCCTTATCGTGACTGGTTTGTGCGCTGAGTGAGAGGGGCCCCTTGGTGCGATCCGCACCAATGTCAGACAGTACCAGGAGGAAGGCAGCATGAAGAGAGGATTCTGGGTACTGAGGGCTCAAGTGCAACCGTTAATTAACTGTCATCTCAAGGTATTTCTAGACTTTTCCCTCATAAGCTGGAAACACATATAAAAGTGACTTATCAAAGTGAAGATGACGGTGGCCCCACGAGCAGGCAGCGGCTAATCAGCGCTCCGGTCTTCTAGTTAAATCTAGTTTAATTCCTTATTCTACTTATATATTACTTATTCTTTTTGACTTATTTGTTCTTTGTACTGTTTTTAAGCTGGAGCCACGTCGTCCCATCTCTCTGTATACTGAAATGTATATAGAAGAGATGACAATAAAGTTTACTTTAACTTTGACTTTGAACAGGAAAGGGCGAGTCTACGCTGCTTTTTCTGTGTAACCTGGCACTCCTTCCCTGAAGGACCTTTGCAATCATACACATGATGCTTTGGTTCCTTAGAAATAATCATCGATCGAACGTCATCATTATATCATTCACCTACCTGCACACCTTCAGCTGTTTCCAGCAGGCGTTTTACCAAAGTTGAGAATAGTACAGGAGGCAGTCTGTAGGCAGTGTTAAGGTAAGAGCCAGGGGTCAGCCCAGCCCCCAGCCCTAAGCAAAATTCTAATTGTGGTGCCTTGTGGCTGGATTAAATTTGCTGATGGCGTGAATGTGGGGTGGTGTTTGTTTCCATTAAAATTTCCCAGAGGCCTAAACAGCTCAGACCTTGGGCCAGCTCTGGTAAGAGAGCCATGTCCCAGACTGCCACACAGCACATTGTCTGTATTTGTACACACAGTGGTCACAGGAAGTCTTGGAACATGCTCAATTTTGTAAAAATGTTGCAAATTTATTGCTTCATAACAAAAGTCCACATGTTTATCATATCTGCAAATATCTTCGGCATAAACATTTTCTTTTATTAGTGGATGTAATTTTTGACAGACTCATTCAGTCTTGTTCTTGCCATTTTGGTATTAATTGCAATTGTAGTCACTGACTCCCAAAAGAATACTAAACACAAATGTTTGGCGTTTTATGTTATTGCAAAGGTGTTACTAATTAAAAGTCACCCAGTAAGACTAGTCAATGAACTTTTTAACTCAGAACAACTCTTTTAGAGCCATTGGTTTCCATTTATTACTACTTGAAATAAATGTTTTACTTAAAATAACTGGCTCTTTCTAATGTGGTATTAAATTTTGCAATATTTTTATTGAATTAAGCAAGCATCCCAGTACTTTTTATGCGCACCGTACTTCATGCTATGGCTCAGCTCACTTTTAACAACTCTCCCTGAGAGAACACCAAACCCAGGGTCCTCAGTACCCAGAATCCTCTCTTCATGCTGCCTTCCTCCTGGTGCTGCCTGACAGTGGTGCGGATCACACCAAGGGGCCCTTCTCACTCAGCGCACAAACCATTGACGATAAGGCAACATCGAGCCTGTTTACTGTAAACATTCACCAGTGATTTGCCTTCCCACTCAGTTTAATGGTCCTGCAGCTTAAAATAGCAGTAAAAATGGGTCATTCCTACCAGATTTTAACTCTACAATGCAGGCAAGAAGACATACTCAACTGTGAGGCGGCCAATGGCCTGATCCTGACATGCGACACATGCACGTTAGGATCCATTGTAATCTGGTTGGTGAGCTGTGCTGTCAAAATCACTCAAACATGTAAACATATATTTACACACGGAAGGAAAAACTCACACAGTCACTGGCGTGTCTCGAAACACACAGGTGGAAGGTACTCTTCCAGAGGGTGGGGGCTGGAGTGAGAGACCTCGAGACAGGGCGATCATGTGGGTAGCACAGGGATCCTGTTGACCTTTGCTGGGATCAAAGCAGAATTCCTACTGAAATCCCCCAAAGCATCCCACAGAGAACGCTTACACATCCTGTGTGGCCGCACAGTACCCCCCCCCCCTAACCCCCAGCCCCCGACAGCCCCTGCCTTGGTCTTCAAAGTCCCAAAACAAACCTGAGGATGCCTGTTCCGATACCCACTCCGCACCCACCTATTTTTAAACCTGCTGTTGCTCCTGGCCCCTCCCTGTCGTTTCACTTCACATTAGGTCTTTCAGTGTGATGCATGCGATCACACTGGCATATAAGAAGCAGGTCTTGAATTAACTGTGAACAGTTATGATTTTCTAAATAAAAATGGACCAAAAATGAAAATTCACTCTGCAGAACAATGACGTCAGAGCCAAGGAACACACAAAGGGACACGGTGACAGCTATTGGTGTGACATCGCCAACGCAGTCCCCATCATATATGCAGAACCAGTTCTGTAAGTGTTTCTGTCTTTTGCAGAACCACAGAATGGCGGTGGATTATAATCCAGGCCCCCACCCCCCACCTTTGTCTTCTTCCTTTTTCCCACCTGACGGAAAATGCACCAAGTCAAGGATGCATGCCATCCTTCAGTTGTAACAATGGAGCCACACATCTCCTCCCGCCCCCTGAGGGTGGGGCATCGTCTCGGTCCAGACACCTACCTGGCCACCCAGCACAGGGAGCGGGGCATGTGGGAAAATCGCTGCGAGGCTCACATTCACACAGAGTCAGACAACCATTGTTTACTCATCAAATGCCTCACATTCCTCTCAGACGGAAACATCACATTAATAGTGTTGGTAATTTTGGTGATAATCCAGAATTTAGTTAATTATATATCATATTCTAGAACTCTGCTTCCAGAAGATCAGTATATTTTTTTACATACAGGTTTTTGTCAATTTACGACCTGTGCGACTTACAACTGATTGACTTTACGATGATTCCGTGACCACAAATAAGCGCCCAAGACTGTACCACATCTGGCAGTTTCTGTCCCAATCTGGACAGCAATGAGCAAAGAAAGTGGTGATAAAAAGGATAAAAAGCACCAAAGAAAATTACTTAAAGATGATATACTTTTATTGTACAGTATACGATATATATATGTTCATTTTTGCATATAAAATAAAGTCAGCTGGAACCGATTGCTGTCGCAAGTCGATGATTACCTGTTTTCATGAAAACTTTAATAAAAGCATTATCATAGTTTGTGACAGATTGTCAAGTACATTTTTATGAAGCTTTTTTGACAAAATTGTCAGCAAATTCAAAATGAGGAAGACGGGCATCAATTGGGCAATGTAACAACAGTGACTCTGGGTCAGCCAGCCGGAGACGTCCGTACGCTGTAGGTCCGAGTGCCAGGTAGAAAGTCTTCACAGAAACTCTGGATACAGCGGTAATCAGATGCAAAGAAGTTCAACACTGACTGAGCTGTTATTTCTGGGGTATGACGAAGTAAGCTTGTAATTATTTTTTTCCCACTGTTTACCTTTCGGATGTAAAAATGCATATCTAACAAATTCAGGGTATCACCTTCTCATTTTCATTTGGCCAATGGTATGTAGGTGGAACACCCTGATCAGTGCCAAGACACCAAACCAGTGGAAAAAATAATAGGAAGGACAAACCAAGAATTCAGTCACAACTCTGGAATATTACCCCTAAAACAGCACCTCTCTCCACAAGTGCAGTGTTGAGATCTTGAATAGATACTTACACAAACAGTACAAACAGTCCTAGGTTTAGCATAGAAAAAGTGCCAAAAAAAGACCCCAACACTTTTAAATGATACTCTGGGTGACATGAAAAAGGAAGTGGATTAATTATGACTGAAGAGGAGTAATTTTATGTTTGTAGTACATTTTTTCAACATATTAAACCTACTTTTCACAGTCCACTTCAGACATTCAGTGCTCACAGAAGGTCTTAAGATGTTTGCCTCATTCAGTAAAAATATTGCTGATTTTTTGGTTTTATAACAACAATCATTATTTAATTTGTTTGCTTACAAAGAACATGTCACATTAGAAACAACCAGTAATTTCAAGTAAAACATCCATTTTAAGTAGTAATACATTGAAACCCAAATCATAAGATATGTTTCAAACGTTCACAGTACTGAATATCCTGTGCATAATTATGTAGCATCATAACATCTCCTTAGGGTCCTCTGTCTGCCATTATCCCCTAGTGAGTGCTCTATGTAGTAAACACTATATACATAGTGAGTGAATGGTGAGTGAGTTCTTGAGTGAGTGAGTGAACAAGTGGAACACAACCATAGTTCTTAAAAAGCTGTTCTCAGTTAAAAAGTTCATTGCCAAGCAGTCTCACTGGGTGCTTTTTAATTAGTAACACCTTTGCAATAACTTAAAACGCCAAACATTTGTGTTTAGTATCCCTTTGGGAACCAGTGACTACAATTGCAATTAATAGCAAAATCTCAAGAGCAGAACTGAATGAGTCAGTCAAAAAAAATTATGGCAAGCAATAAAAGGAAATACTTGTAAATGGACTTTTGTTATAAACCAATAAATTTGCAACATTTTTACAGAATTATGCAAATGTCCCAAGACATTGTCTGTGAGCACTGTAACTGACTCATTTGCCTTTGATCAAAACAAACAAATTGATGCAAATAATGATTTGGCTATGCTAGCTCTGTTAAAAAAAAACAGAAATGTTCAGGGTGGCTCGGTTAGTAGCAGTTGACTGAGACCTACAGACTTTGTTTGTGTGAGTCTGCCTGTAGCTAAGCCTAACTCGCGCCTCAAATTGCCCGTGCAATGTGAGTGAGTGTCTACATGCCTAGTACAGGTACTACTCTGAGCAGAGTCCACCAATAATTAGTGTAGGTAGCTAAGATTCAGCAGTGTAGGATTCTGTGCCCATGATCAGAAGGTCAGCAGAGTGACTTCACTGTTGGGCCCCTGATCAAGGCCCTTAACTCCTATTGAGAGATCTTATCCTGCCTTCTCAAATGTACATTGCTTCAGACAAAAGCATCTGTGCAAATTCACCTACTAAATCTGGAAGACAACACAGGATGTTCATTAAATGCATTAAATTCACAGGTAAC
This sequence comes from Mormyrus proboscirostris, assembly GCA_026779585.1. Taxonomy (NCBI): domain Eukaryota; kingdom Metazoa; phylum Chordata; class Actinopteri; order Osteoglossiformes; family Mormyridae; genus Mormyrus; species Mormyrus proboscirostris. The sequence continues at coordinate 310,793 of JAODKF010000050.1, read as the reverse complement.
ATAACTGATCTCAATGAAGAGCTGACACGGTGAGAATGCATTTGAGAATGCAGTCTACCTAATCTTCAACCTAAAGTGAACTTATACTAAGATTGAACATCCTAAATTTAGATAGGCTAAATTTTCACCTATCATGGTACAAACTTTATGTTTTTAGGGACATTGTGCAGGGAAAACAAAGCAGAAAGGTATGTTCATTGCAGCTGGGGAATCAGCTTTCAGAACATTAGTCCGCAAATATAAATACTAAGAAGGTTTTTTTCTAATACATTTTTTGTAAAATGAGGTTCTGTCACTTTCTTTCTTTGACAGAATTTATCATTCGCAAAGGTTTTCAGTATTAGTTTTATATTTGTACATATAAACATCTGTCCTTACGTACCCTCACTCAAATAATAAAATTATGGTTTTATTTTGGTAGTTTTTATTAAGTACACATACCAGGCTAACCAGACAGAGCCAAGACATGGATTTCAGAGGCAACTTTCATTCACAGTGTCACAGTAATGGTCAGTATTTATATGCAAGCTTTCCATTTCATCAAGGGTGCAAAATATTACTTTAAGTATATAATTTCTCTGAAGAAAGCTGGTGAAAATTAGCCATGTCCTCTGTGTCTTTTCACACAAATAGGTGCAAAAAAGGTGAGCAGGCTGGATCTCGATGAATGTCTCGATGAAACGCCATAGAGGAAACGATGAGTATCTGTGAGGCTTTATGCGCCTGGCTGAGTGTGAGTGTGTGTCTATCTGGTAATTCCTGCTCATTACTAATCATCAGCAGAGTGTTTTGCTCTGATCCCATGGCCAGGGAGCCGCCAGTCTTCCACCTCCCACCATTAAAGTGTCGACTGCCTGACCGAAACATAAATCATACTGAAAAAAATGCCCACTTTTTAAAAAAATAAGTTCCAAATTAATGTTTGCTTTCAAATTTGTAGATCTTTTAATATCAGGAACCTGTGCTATTAACTTTCTTACTGGTGGTAAAATGTTGAAATGTTGAACGTGGACAGAAATGCAGTGGAGGTAGAACACTAGGCGGGAGGATAATGGAAACTGTGTTTGGACCTGGACCGCGCCAAGGGTTGGAGCGCGTCCCGATTTTTAGTGGATGAGTGGGTGGCTGTCCCCCCCATCCCCCCCCCATGGACCACATGCCCGTGCGCACAGCCAGTGGTACCAGTGGTGCCACATTAATAGCCCTCAGTGTAACTACGAGCAGCGATTAGAACTTCCCGCTTTTGCACAGACAATGAATCTACAGGAACAATTGGGCTGTTTCTGTTGCTGTGTGTAGCAGCACAATCAGTCCAGCCACCCTAACGAACACGCCACACTTTAAACATCAGCCGATATAACCTTTGTGTATTTATTACCGATTATGCCATCTAGATTGGCTTCTTTCCTAGAGCTGTGGGATTATCGAATGGGTCTTCATGATTCCTAACCATCTGCACTGAATGCTTTCTATCTTATCTATCCTGCCTTCATTTGTGTTGTACTGTATGTTGTTACCTTGCTCACACCTCATGATAAGTTAATTACAACTTTATTATAACTTTGCAATATGTGTGTTGATATATATCAGTGTTTCCCAATCTGATTCTCTGGGACTCGCAGACAGTCCACGTTTTTGCTCCCTCCCAGCTGCCAGTAGGGAGTAAAAATGTTGGACTGCCTGGCAGGGGGCTGGGAGGGAGCAAAAACGTGGAACGGCTGTGGGTCCCCAAGGACAGGATTAGGAAACACTGATATATACATGAAATGCATGACCAGACTTCCAGGCTTGGCACTACCTTTTCATGGGCCCAAGGCAAAACTTTACTTGCAATACAGATAAAATCCATGATTATTTAACAGCACAGGTAATTCCGGAGCCCTAAGTAGCTGCCTATGCTGCCTATACTGTAGCTGGACCGGCCATGCGAGATACACCAGAATAAATTCCTTATGCATACTTCTTTGTACTTAGCCAAATAAAGCTGATTCTGATAATCCTTGCCTCATTCAGTATAAATAGCAACAATGCGAGTAGCAATGATGCCAATCATGTCCTCTTGTATTCCTAGTCATCAAGACCGACAGGAGCGCCTGCAATGTTATGAGAGCGAAGTGAATACCTTTGTGTGTTTTACAGAAATGAAATACCCGGTGGTACAGGTCTTCTTCGGGCTCCAACAACCTGCCATTCATGCACGTCTGTTTATTTTGATGAAATAAAAGCGGGTGGGGGGGGGGGAGTCAGTAATTGCGAGGCTTCTTCTATGATTATGTGTGCGTTTGCGCTCAGTGTGCGAAGACGTGTGCGCCAATGATTACTCAGCCACTGCACAGTTAGGATTACCAACCCACACAGTCATCCCTTTCAGTCCCAAATTTGCCCAAATTAAACCGCAGTCCTCCATATCGAGTGCCACGCAGGAGTAAAAAACATATAATTAACGTTAATGTTACACTCTATTTCGTATGTCACTATGTTGATGTTTTATGGTACTGGAGTGCAAAACATCTAATTGACTTTAATATTATGTAGTCCTGCGTGGAAACATAAATTGTATAATTCAGTTTATATGTAGTCTGGGCAGAGGAAAAATCTGTGCAATTTTTTGTTATTCTTACACAGTACTGTGCATAAATTATTTATGCTAATGTGATTGAATACCTTGAAATAGTAAAGGCTAGTAATATTGCGTGATACCTATCCCAGGCAGCATAAGGCTGGGGTACACCATGGATGGGATATCACTGTGTAGGATTACTGTGTGATTTATATTAATGTAAATATGTCCGCATTTACCACTTCATTTACAGTAGAAATAAATTACTTAAACAGTAATTGATATAAAATTTCTGGAATAAAGCTCCTTCAGCTGTTTTGAAGCAGTTTGTGGGAGTCCCTGTTTTTTTTTTCAGATAACCTAGCCTGTACCTACCTGTCATCAGAAACATGGCTGGCAGCTGAGCTGTGATTGGCTGAATTATGCTGGCACATCACAGAGCCACACTGGCGCCGGCACAGCGAATGTGACCAACGTAAATGAATTGCCGGGAAGTTCACGTGCAGGCGCACGGACACAAGCGAACCCGCAACATCAGGCCTTCTGGCTTGTGTTATCGTGCAGGTGGCGTCTTGCGGGGCTAATAGAGTGGCCGGTGATTGGAATGAGTGTCAGAGACTGGAGCGGGCAGCTTCTTCAGTACAAGGCTTTGCACATGGCAAAGTGATTTGCTGCAGGACCCCTATCGGAGTCACGGGGGTGTTAGCATAGCATTTGCTGGCATGTAGTGCATGCCTTCTTCAACCAAAATGACTCCCGAGAGCTGGAACTGGAGAGTGTGAAAGGTAAAAACCAAGACCCAATGCTGCCGTGCCATAAAACTTGCCAGTCAGGGAAATTCCTGCCCTAGTTCTTGTTTATGGTGCAGACTGAACATTCACACCAGACAGAAGTCTGCAGTTCTCCGGACAGTCTACAGACAATCTAGAAGTCAGCTTTCGAATCATTAATTATTCATCTCAGAGAACCATGCATCATGCAAATTCTGCTAGCAGTGAATGTTGCATGTTGGCAAGGAGCTTCTTGTTAAGTCAGTGATGTTCTCGTTGATGTGAGTTTGGACTGTGAGATCAACTTTGGTTGAAACCACCAAACAGTCACAACCTGAACGCCTGGCAGAGAGGTCTATGCAGCACAGTGTCAGGAACATCCCACGGTTCTACCAGAGAGCAGTTTCAGGTCAGCCCGGGATGGGATAGAGGAGAAGGTGTTTTTCTGCTGTGATATGACAATGAAACCACAGGCCTGGGATGATGAGAAGACCCAGACGTACAAATTCATCATCCTCCACTATCCTGAAAGAGAAAAAACAGTGGCAAAACATCTTATACGCTTGACTGCCTACTGATGATGAGCCCGTCTCTTCGTTTGTGCTTGATGGCTTTCCCCCAAGGTCCTACTAGACCTTTTGACCAAGACAAACTGGATCCCCACTCTGTACTTCTCTCAGTGGCACGCCTCCAAGGCTCCTGCGATTTTTACAGTGTCTTCTGCTAATTGCTGAAACATTCCAGACCCTTTCTTCTCTCCCTAATTCTAAATTCCCATTCCTCTCGTAACGCATCTGCTGTTGCTCGCTTTGCCATGCACTCACTTTCACAAACCTCCCACCGTTTACGTTTATCTGCGTCTATTTTCACCCAGTAACCGCCCCTTAAAGGAAACATCCTTCTGTAAGAACAACACTGATGACACAAAAAATGAAGAATGAAATAGAGTGACGAAATCCAAAATTGCATTTGATCCTGGTTATATCTGGAAGGTCTGTTCCTATTTATTGCTCTTCCTAATTTAATTTTTCATTTGACCTATCTGGGCCATCCTAATGCCGACTGAGCCCTTGTGCTCTGTGGTGTTTCCTGTTATTGGGGGGGGGGGGGAGGGTGCTTTTACAGTAGGAAAAAACTAAGAGCATAACCAAACACGTCGTACAGGCAGGACATAAATCCTAGGGTGCCGCTGATACATTGGAAACAAACCACCAACTTCCCATAAATCTCAGACCAAAACATCCCACAAAAATACGGGCCATAGTCACATGAAAAACTAGATTGAAGAGATGCATCTCAGCTAATGTATTACATACTCTGAATATTGGCATGGTGTTACAGCAGCGGCATTTCGCACCACACTAGATCTGTACTCTTTAGGAAGTTTTGCTAAGGCACCCAATCATGTGTGTAATTCCATCTATGTAGGTGGCCCAATGCTACAAAACGCCATCCTCATCGTCGGGTCGTGGGTGACGACGGGCTGGCTCAGTTCAAATCAATATTTCATACTTGTCGACCCATTTCCGACACGTGGGAGGGGGATAATGAGAGGGTGTGGAAATTTCGGAGTCCGTGGGAAATGCCAGATCCGCTGCCTTTGTTCCAGCGGCTGTTCCGGCTGAGGGTCCGGCATCCGGCCCCCAGTGCATCCCGGATCCCTCCGCGCCATCCCACGCATTTGACCTGTGGCAATTACTGGCCATTGATCCCCAAAACCGCTAAACTTGAATTGAAGGGAAAGGAAACAGTCATAAAAAAAATCAGCATTGTCCTGCCCAAGACTATCGCCCCCCCGCCCCAAACAATGGGTCGACCCATTCTCTATTCAGGCGCCAAGCAGTGGATCCCGAGCTGTCTTGAAGAACTGAGACGTGTAATTTATATTCAAGAAACAATGGGTGCGAATCCGACTTCCCATCGCCTGGTAAATAGTCTAGTTAACATTGACTTAACAATTAATCATGAGGGAAAATGTTAACAATGAGATACTAGCTAAGACTTTGCAGCCTCTGAGGCTGCTCAGCTGCCTGAAGGCCCCACTCGACGCTGAGATGACGGCCCTCACCCCTGATGCCGATGAAACAAACTTCTACTAAAACTAAAGTACCAGAATAAACCTCAACACAAGAGTCACACTAGGATATGCATTTCATTAAAATACAGTTTTGCTAAAATAACCACGTTGCAGCTTATTACAAAAATGAAGCTTTAGCTTATGAGTAAGCATATAAAAAGATAGTTTTCCTATTGCTGTGTGTTTGTTAATTAAACCAAGAGCACAAAAATCTTTTACACCTCACATTGCAGTCATTGATTTAGATTCTAGCCAAGCAATTCATCTCATTTTAATCTAATTATGAAATCCATTCACCCACACATCCATAAGTGCTTGTCCAGTACAGGGGTGTGGTGTTGATTATGATATATTTTGGCCAGACGTGCATTTCTGCATGAAGGTATGTCGATGCAGAGGGGAACAGAGAGGCAACAGTTTCTCAGATTTAGCAAAGGAACAAAATCACATTTGAACGGCTTTCCTGAGCCGGAACAGGGCATGGAAGGTGCAGCAAGTGTAAGCTTAAATTGGGCATTTAAAGAGGAAGCCATGTTTGCGAGGGGAAAAGCGTTCAGCCGTCAGCGTTGACGGAGAGCTCTCTGGGTGGCAGAAATTTTGCAGGCGAATAAATCTCCGCGTCTGTTTTTCTTTTGTTACTAATACGTTTCACTGACGGACATCTCTCTCCATCACCTCGCTGGCTCTGAAATTAGGGGCAAGAATAGGGATTTGATTCTAACAAGGACGAGCATTAAAGATTGTCTTACAGCTGGCCTGTGTTTGTGCAGAGGGGTCCTGAGTACATGCCAACCCCACATCAATATGGGTTTAGATTGGACTGCAGTCTTCCTCAGGGAAGTATATAACTTGTGTGGATTTGGGCATTGACTCCCAAAATGTTGCTCTAATCTGAAATAACAAATAATAATAATAACGATGATATATATATAGGAGCAGTATTGCATCTATAATAAAGCTATTTTACAAGCTCAGCTTCTGAAGCTAACACCAAAAAATATCACGGGTCAAATATTTGGTGTCATTGTTCCTTAGATAATTATAAATGTTAGTCATGAGCTGTGGGTTCTGCCAGTGCCCTACAAGGCGTACGGGACTCGATGTGTCCAGGACGTGATGTCCAGCGAGGATGCCTGAACGGCACAGTCTTGGCAATGGATTTAGTACGAGTCAGGGCCGTTTGATATCCAAGTGCTCGGGAGGGGCTGAATGACACGGGGCAACAGAGAGGTGCCCTTGGAGAAATCCTGCCCCCCCCCCCCCCACTCCCCTCAGTCACAGATGACCACAAAGATCCCCTCCAGTTCCTTTAAACCTCACTGTGACTCAGCGGCAATAAACGGTGACAGGGTAAAGGTGACGCTGTGGTTATGGAAGGAACATGTTGATTAGTCGGTACTTAGCTGCCTCAGAATCGATGAAATGCATCTAAGAGGATCGTACAATTTAACGGGCGACATTGCCTGGGACAGACTGACGCAGTGACCCAGTTGCTGACTCTATTAAATGAGTGTAATTACAGTCCTGAGCAATGTCTCCCATCTCTCTGGCTCAGTGAGTCACAGCAGCGTGGCTCAGTAGGGGGGCAGCGATGTGTCATACCTCCTGGGTGGGTGGGGTTCGGATCCCCTCCTTGGCTCCGTGTGTGGCGTCTGAATGTCCTGCGTGTGTTGTGCAGGTTTGTGGTGGCTACTCCGGATTCTCCCGGCAGTCCAAGAACTCATCGGCATCTCCGAACCGCCCGTATTACGGGTAATGCCTTCTGATTGGCTGGCATCCCGTCCAGCCTTGCGGCTTATGCTACTTGGACGGACTCTGGACAGGAGATGGATGAGTCACAGCAAACAGCGAGCATGCAGCTGATAAACCGGGCCGGCTCTGATTTCATGAATCACAGCACAGAGCTGAAGAGAAGCACTTTCCCCCGTCTCGGCAGAAAATAGTTGCGGTGTTCGAACGGTGACCACCCGGGTTCCCTTCACCCGCCACCCACCCAGAATGCGTTGCCATCAGTAAATCAAACCTGCAGGCGCTTGCCACACTCTGGTTCACAAACACACACCTGAACACACGTACACACACAGGCGCGTGTGCACATACACACACGCACTCTGGCCACTTATTAATACCCAGTAAACGGGAACTAAGCACCTATTCATGACTGGAGTGCCGGTCACCGTGTGGTGCTGGGGTATTATGCGCCTTTTGCCCTTTCTCCTCAGCTCCTCAGGTCCACATTCCCCACCCCCCCACCCAGATGTAAAATCGTTGGGGTAGGGGGGCAGCTGTAACAGAAGCCTGTTTTGGAAGCCACACAGAGACAAGTGGCCTTCAGTCCACGCAGAAGTGCGAGCAGCAGTCTTCCCAGAATTCCCTGGAAAAATATGAAGAGCCCCCCGGCCTGGGGTTACTGCGGCAAAAATAAATAAATAATAACACACATCCTGTCACTCCGCTCTTGATTAATGCACAGATGTTACAAATTACACTATTAAAGACCTTACAGGTATTATTTTCTGGCCGTCCAGAAGCAAAACGACGGCCCCAATCCTGGCCTCCGACGGCTCTGCACCCTGTCTGTCCGGGAGTCTCCGAGAGGGGAAGCCGTCCATGTGAGGAAGGAGCTGCAAGCACGGCAGTCACGACTAATCAATCATGCAGCCAGGCGACTCACACCACCGCTGAACATGATGGAGAGATGAAAGAGCAGAATAAAAGCGCTGGATTCTAGCCCCGACGTAAGACAAGTACACCGAGTGCAGGAAGGGGCTTGAAGCCCCTGTGGCGCCTCCCAGTGACTGGGTGTTGAAGTGACTCTGAATATGATGTCATCAGGGCTCACAGTAGGGGCAGCAAAGTTTATGGGGCCCTATATAGAGGGCCCAACGCTCATTCAAAATGCCAGTCTCCAAAACTCACTGCGGCTAACTCTCCACCTCTATTCTTCATCCATCCTATGGACTAAAGAACTATGTCAGAATGGCCGTGTGCATCTACTGTAAGGTTTCCATTTTCAATCTGAAAAAATATGAGATACACAGCCCAATATTTACTAAGCTGCTGGGCGGGATCACTCATGCAGTCTGGATTAAAATGTGTTTTGGTCCAGATACAAAAATACGGGATATATTGCCTTTTGTGTCAGTACAAAACGAACACAGCATTTTATTTTTTTGGGGCAATCCTATAAATTATGGGTCAGGTGGTATCTCTGACTGGTAGGTGACAGTCTCTTTTATCTCGGCTAAATAAGTGTATAGACAGTGGCTAACCTTAGGACACGTGACATCAAACCTTGAGGATTTACCCCTCAATGGCTCCCCACTCTGGATGGCTCTATCACATGTAATACAGCCACATCCTGCTGAAGAGCTACATGCTGGGTAAGGGAAGGCAGCTTTCAGACAGAGAAATCCTATGCGTTGGATTATGTCTATTTCGAAATACATCTGTCATTTTCTGCTTCAAAGAAAAAAGAGAAAAAAAATCTGAATGGGTAATTACACACATACCCAGACACTCTCTCCCATGTCAGCTTTTCACTTCCCAGTGGCGACACGTTGCCGAAATGTCAGCTTGAAAGGGGGGGGGGGGTTAATTCAATTCCTTGCACGTCAAAGTCCTCTACGCACTTTTTTGTCCAAACAGTCGATCGGGCCTCATTTAGCCAATCGGGGAGAGGAATGTCAACTGACAGCTCTGGCCGGATTGTTTCACACCGCATGCGAGCGATGGAAGTTCCCCTCCAGGGCCCGGCTGAAACCCAAACTGCCGTCCGCTCAGACAGAGCTGATTATTTTACCATGGGTGCAGACTTTCGGGAGAGCCACGCCACTCCCAATCTCGGGCGAGGCAGGAGAGCCGAGTCGCTGTCGACGTTCTTGTCTGGAGACCTCCAGGAGCTGTAGAAGCAGACGGCGACTCCCTGTCAATGTATAACCTTATGCTAATCCCTCTGTAAAACTACAGAAGTGGAATATTGTCGTTGTGGCAAAGTAATAATAACTTCGGTGTGGGTTTTCCTGGCTTGCCCATTATGTATACACCTTATGTATATAACAGCGTGGAGCAGCTACAGACCACTGGCAAGGCTATTCATTGCATCAAAAACACAGACTGAGGTTAAACACCCCTTCGCTACACTGACCAACACAGCTACCAGGTCCTGTGGTCGTTGAGTGGATTTTAGAAGGATTTGTATGACAGAGTGGTGAGACATTGACAGGCCGGCTAAACCCCCCCCTTCCCCTCCAGTGAGCAAGCCTGCCATGAGATTACTGTGCTGGGGTTGATGGCTTTAGGTTTTACAAACACTGCTCTGATAATTCTGGAGAAGAGGACCTTCTGCTGTCAGATGGACTGTTTTCTAATATTAAATCATTTCATTACCTACTAGAGACCACCAAAGACTCCATGCACTTATTAAATAAACAAGCATATTGATGGGACATTTACCAAGTCATACGTCAGCGTGTAGTTCAACACTTGGCGCGTCATAAGCTGTATTGATAAAATTCTAGAATGTTTACACCGGTTGCTAAGCGCGCTTGTAAACACGTGAGTGTGAGGCGGGCACGGTACCTCCTGAATGAAAGACAAACGTGAATGGGTTGCGTATCAGGGCCTGGAGGCACGTGAACGGAGAGCATCTGTAGCTGTTTGCCCATTGTAACTAAAGACAGCTTTGGAAAAAAATTACCCTTACATTTTCACTCTCAATTATGCACTGACGTATATTTATAACATCAAATGAATACCAAATAAAAAGAGTTTTGCAGGAAGCTGGTGAAGACAGTCACCAGACTGCTGGTAAGTCTAAGGTCGTGTATAGTTGTCTACGGTTCCCTATGGTCGTCTAAGTCGTGGCTGTCTGCACTGGCCTTCCTGATAATCTCATCTTCACTTGCTTTGACTTTATGCAAATGACTTCTCCTCTTTTAAATAACTGAATGACACTGCTGATAATAATGCTAACGGGACTGGACAACCCATCGCTAAGACTGTTAGCTACTGGGCTGGAGATCACTATGAGTTAAAATATCTATATCTATTTACATTTCAGGGATTTTCAATAAGATCACCTCATATCCACACCAGTCTGGAGTCCCGACATGTTTCAACAACTGATTTGAGCAAACAAATCAAAGAGAGCTATCCAAATGATACATCACAGTACATAATTTTATCATTCCTACCCCCCTCAATGTTTAGCAAAGCGAGACTGAAAGAGCACTGCAGATCCAAACACCACAAACATTCTATGCTTTTTTTTCACCGTGGTCCAAGAGCTACAAAGACCGTACACTTTGCTGGTCCACAGACGCTGCCAAGATGACAATGATTGGAGACAGATACACAGCTCGTCCACAAATTGAACTAGATGGACAGTTTGACTTTGGCATCGGCAAGTGTCAGCCCAGTTAAATTAAAATTAGCTACAGCCATCAGTTTTGTTTTCTGCTCATCAATGATTCGCCCAAACGATGTTAAGTCAAGCAGGCACCCTGCTTCAGCAGTGCATTGCATGGATATTACAAAGTTACAGAGTTAAGAAATATTGACCATTTCACTGTATGAAATTTAAGGTATTGAACGTAAGTACAGGTAAATAGTGCTCTTTAATAAGCACTAGTATACTGGAGAAAAACTTGTTAGTCGAGGTACAAAATCTAATGTTTCTAGAGTTAGGAAAAAAATTGGAAAAACATATTCAGCATCTGTAATGTGTCACTTAAAAAAAAAATACAGCTACCGAGAACAAACCCGACCATGCTTCCGGTTCTTCACCCCAGACCTATACTAAACGGGTTTTTGTGAAACCCCGGTTGACATGACAAACTGCTGCAGCTAAGTCTGGAGATGCAAAAAAAAAAATCATATTTACCCTGAATTGTCATTCTGATTGTTTGGTCAAGCCCTTGTAGAAACAGACGCGTTGGGCTTAGCCAGAAATGACTGATCATTTCCAATTTATCCATCTCAGATTTGGCCAGTGCTCCTTAATCGTGTATTCTTTCCATGGCGCCACACTAAGCACCATAAATTTAATTAATTTCCTTTTATTTATATTAGCATGCTTCAGTGAACACTTAAACACAGAGTATTCCTATATTCCTATAAAAGCAGGGCTTTTCATTAGGATTTAATATAGATTAGAAAACCACACCAAAACGAAGTTGTTCTATGATGTGGAAAGTGAGTTCAAAAAGAAGAATGTGATCCGGAAAAGTCCTTCTGAAAAAAGGAGTACAGCTAATCAAATTCTAATAATATTGACATTATGTCAGGGGATAATTCGTGGAAGTAGTTCGGTGCGAAAGGTGTGAAAGATCAGCCTTGATCGATGTGAGCTAACACACGAAAGATTGTTTTGTCTTCCAAAATAATATTTATGTAGATAATAAAAATGATTTGTTGTAAATTTAAGGAAAACTAGTTATGCAGTCGTAAAAGAGATCAGCTCTGCAGTCTCCCAAGAGGGGGCGCCACTCACCCCACAACCTCAGTCACACAGCCAGGGGGGGTCGCAAATCATCTTGGCCGCAGTGGCCCAGCTGGTACCGAGCCAGCTGGTCGTTTTACCTCGCTGCTTGGAGGTAATTCCCTCCCCCACTGACCCCAGCCCCACGGATCCGGGTGCACTGCGGATCCTGTGCCAAACAGTAGCCGGCAATATGGGGCGGGGCCAAGAAAAACTTCTGTGCCAAGTTGCGTTTCCTTGGGGCCACAAAGGATGGGAGTAGCTGTTATTGATGAAGAGGGGGGGGTCTCATTTATTGCTGGAAAACAGACGGAAAGAGAATAAGCCAGGCCCAATCAGGAGCTGCCGGCGAGTGCCATGGGATCGGCTACGACCCTTCTGCAAACGTCTCTCTCGCCCTTATAAATCAAGTGGGACGTTTCGCTGCAATTTGTACAAATCAAGCTAACGGGGCGCAGACAGCTCTGTGACATCGTTCACGGTCAATTTGCAGCATCGGATCGGTTTTTGATTAAGGCAGTTGCTCTCCCCCTCTCGTCCGTCCACTTGGCTGGCCGCTACACATCATCCCCCATCTGCTTTGCTGATTTCCGGCAGAGCTTTAAGTGATTCCCCTTTAGTTCTGCGGCTTGCCACCGGGGACCAGGTGCATGTTTGATCCCTTCTCTGCCCCCCTCTCTGCATTATCCTTCACAAATTTTCTCTCGAAAAATATAACAATTTTTTGCTGTTTCTAATTACTTACTGTATTTATATGTTATGCGCTGCTGATCTGATCATTTAAACTAAATAATAATATGTTGAATACAATTTAAAAGGCAGGTGTGCAAACTAGACCAGTAACAAGACTGAGTAAAGGTACCACATTGGTGATAATCTGCAAGCTGTTTAATGCTGCTGTTTTTATGCCTGTGCGGAGCACTGAGCTAGGCAGAGAGGGACATGTCGCAATAATTTTTCCCTAAGTACTGCCTCCTACAGGAGGAAGAGGGCAAGTCCTCTCTCTGGTACTCCAGCCAATGTCCCCATTGGACAAGTCGGCACTATTAAATACATCTCACTCCGCTAAAATCTTCATCGTATACTTATGAAAGCGCAAAGTCCCCGACGTGTCTCCAGCAAGTTATCTGTGGTGGCGACTTCATCAACTTGTCGTGTGAACGATTCTTCGACAAGGAACCCTGCACACATGGCAGCCCGTTGTAAGGAAAGCAGAGTCACTCTGAGCTGGAAGCTCAAAATAATACTGGGCCCAGTGCCAAGAGAATGATGTATCTATAGCGCCCCCTACACAGATGGATGAGGTCAAAGACGTGACATTGTGGAATTATGGAAGCAATTATCAGTGACTTTTTTTAAACATTGGAGAAGTTAACCGTAACCTAAGCAGTAGCTGAAGAAAATGTAATGCAATTAAATTCAGTTCCTTAGTACTTTATTTAAGAAATGCACGCAAATACTGTAATTATTACGGTATGCATGCAAATACCGCAATTATTAGGGCATATCAAAATTATACATCAACTCTGTAACTATTCTGAAAAAGGTCAGCATCACTGCACATAAAAATTATGCAACTTACTCTAGACAATTAGTTATATCAAAAAATGTTAATTCAAAAGAGGACCACTAATATACATTTATCACTTTTCCCGTCGTAGCAACAACCTACTTTAAAGCCCAGAAGCAACTTGAAGTACCTCAACAATAATGTCGAGCCGTTATCAAAAATGCAGCACGCAGTTTGTTAGAATTTGGCCGCTGTCCTTGCACCGAACGCCTCTCTCAATTATCAGAAAATAGCCTAGAATACTCAGTCCTATTCTGTGTCATTGCTGCCGAAATGCAAACAACAGAGGGTGCAGGTGGGTTAAAGGTTTCTTCTTCTGCTCTGCATTTGGATGCAATTATGTGTAATACAGAATGTCAAGAGCCGGACCTATAATTTCTAAGATATCGGTTGCTTAATGTTTACTTTATAAATCTGCTGTGGCATTCAGTTTTCACTGTGTGTTATAAACAATTACACTATCCAAAAATCTTCAGGACAGGAATGAGGGGAAATCTTAAGCTGATACATGCACTAGCTGTGAGAATCAGACATCCAGTAGCACGCTCCCTCACAATGAGACAGGAGATTATGCGCTCGGACCCACTCCGAGACTTTCGCACAACAGTAGAGAAGGTTTGCTGCTGGTTGTCTTTTTCAGAGGAGGGAACTGAGGATCTAAAATAGTTTCTGATCTCAAATGGTGACTTTTCAGCCTTAGAAGGGGAGATTAGAGCCGGCTTTCTGCAGGAAAGTTAGCTGTTAGCTCACTCAATGTTTTGAATCAAGGCTGGGGTTTGTGGAGCGAGAGCCCGGGTATTTTCTGCAGATCAGCCAGTATGGTATTGCTGGATGGCCTCACTGCACATATTTTTCAGCTTTCCGTGATGGTTTTGCAAATCCTTCGGTTGTGCTGTGCATCCATCCCTCTCTGGGGCACGTTTGCTGCTCAGTACACAGCACTTCCTCACATCTGCTTCACATTATCCCCAAAACAAGCACAGGCACAGACACACACACACACACACACACACATACACATACATACAGTCCACTTTCAGACACTGTCGTGGTGCCCCTCATTTTTTATCATTCCAATGTAGAGCATTAGCGATAATCTACTAGGTGTCATTTCCTAGGGTAGCAAGCAAGACTTTGGAGCTGGAAGCATTTATTAAAAGCATTTGTCAGAGAGTGGCGTGCTCGTGCCCAGGCTTTAAGTCCCTTCCAGGATCGTCCATCTCTTTTTGGATCCCAGTACGGCCAGAACCATTTCTCCACCTGATATAATACATTACAAAGTCATTGCATGAGATTTTTTTCTGTTAAGAACCTTATAGATCTATCACCACGTGTAACCGCACATGTCAGTCCTGTATAGGAATCTGACCCCTAAGTCACTGGCACCTTTAAAAGTTCACCTTCCATGGAAAGAAAGTAAGGAAAAAAAAACACGACGGCAGATTAAATGATCTTGACATCGGACGGCGAGCAGTACAGCAGAATCGAGTAAAATCTCTGGTTTCATGTAATTTTCCATCACAGCGGGAAAATCCTCCTTATGTCCTAGAAGGCGTTCATTAAATGAATCAAGCTGGATAATTAAAGTATAGATCTCAACGTGATGTGCATTTGACTCAGAAAGGTCCCATCATCATTGAGGTTCTGTGGCTGGAATTGTGGATGGGGATACACTATTGCAATACAAACCAACATGTAAAGGCTATGCAACATTTTATAATATTACCACAACTATGTAACCTGGAAAATTCCGTAAGCTGGCAGCATTGTCTCAGGTGGGATGATAAGAGCGGAGGTATGTATACCATCTGCGTCTCTGATACAGCGACAACCCAGAAAACCTCCGGCAGATAAGCGACAGGCCAAATGTTTGAGTTTAAACTGTTGTAGTTTGGAGCGTAATTAATGCCATAGGTGTCTGGGTTTAAGAATAGGTGCAGTCCAAGAGGCCTGATCTGAACACAGAAACATTGGTCACTTTTTTTTGCAGACACTGTTATCCATATCTTTATATTTTTGAGAAAACAGGGGCAGACACTCCCTGGAGCAACTGGGATTTAGGGCTTTTTGCTCAGTGAAATTACCCTGGCAATCATGGGATTCCAACCAGCAACATACTGATCATGGGCACAATCTTAACCTGCTGAGACACACGCATAAGAAAAACCATTCAGTTGAGATGGTAACATGGTATTGCATACAGGTATTAGATGGACAGAGGTTTAATTAATATTTACATTTTTGTATGCATTGAAGAATACTAATAGCATAATACAAGTACTACAGAAACTAGGTTGGACATGCCCCCCCCCAACTGTGACTTCACATGAATCAGGAAACATAAGGCTAAGGCTCCATAAGGTCGCTTAAGGTTCGCCTTTGCTGGGAGATGCAGCCTGGAATAAGGGTGTGGCCCTGCAGGGAAGACTGGCAGCCAGTGTAGTGGGTGGTGCTGCAAATGGGCACAAACCATGGTCAGAGTGCCAGCCAATCAGCCAGTTCAAAAGAAAAGCCTGAGGATGGCCCCTTTCTACTGAGCAAACATCGGACCAATGAGAGCTGAGGTGAAGCTTACCCTCAGCCTCAGAGCCAACTCAAACACCGTATGCGTGTGTTTGCGCAAATGTTCTCCTACACATGCCTCTACTCTGTGTTTTCTGCTGAGTTCATCTGTGTCATCCAACTGGCTTTTCCCCAGTTTACGAGACAAAGGTGGACTGTAAACAAGCTCACCCGCTCTCAAGAGCCTTGTAGTACTTTGAAGTTTTTTTTTTTTCAACAGGAGGATTTAAAAAAAGATTTATCCAGGAAACAATACATTGCAGCATTCCGCTGTTTGACAGATTTACCTCTTTGTCAAACAGAGGTTATGGGTTTGCTTCACAATCACGGCTGAAGGCCCCCCTGTGATGCTGCAACAGCAGTTTTGTGATATGACCGCATTCTGACCTGCAGTGCATCTGGTAGAAAAAACAAATGCACCATACCCTGGGCAGCTGCTTTACTGTGTTTGGGAGCTGCACCATTATCAGGTCGGTGACAGGAGCCTCAGTGACTGAGGTCCACCCCACTGCTAAAGTCCAAAGTGTAACCTGGTTAGCAGGTAAGGGTGGGGCATTTAATAAAGGGGTGGGGCATTTAAAGGGGCAGAGTATTTAAAAGGCATACAGAAAAACTGACAAAAATGTAAAAGTGTCAGACTAAAAATGCAAGTAAAGATGGATATAAAGAAGTTACATTAATTTAAGTTTTTTATTTATTTAGAAGATGTGCCTTTACAGTAGAGAAAGCAAGGTCTGACAGCTCCTGGAGCAGTTGGGGATTAAAGGCCTTGCCCAAAGGCCCAACAGTGTAATCACTCTCTTGACCATGGGATTTGAACCAATGACCTACCGATCACAGACATAGTGAAGACATAGTAAAATCTGCATGCCTGGTCATCTATAATCTTGCAGAGAGGGATTTAGACGGTGTGTGTGTACAGGTAAGTGGTATGCGGCGGAGATATAAACACTACAAGCATGCCAGACGGGAGCCTTAGCGAATTCCATCAGAAACACATTTTTTATGATTGCCCATGGAGCCTAAGAGGTAAGTGAAGCAGGTTTAAGTGACTACCCTGTAAACAATTACAGTTTATTAAATACACACTTGTCATACATGTCAGGCAATTCACAGGCACGTTTATTTAGATAACATTAATGAGAGAGAGAGAGAGAGAGAGAGAGAGAAAGAATGGGAGAGAGGGAGAGACAGCTAAATGTTCCAGGCTGACAGCGACAGATAAACATCAAAAACAGGAAAACTGAATGGATTTATCTGCTAAGTACACATTTTAAACTTCTCATATCGGCTGATCCCTAGAATCTATGGTCAATAAGCAGTCAGTGTGTGACATTTTGAAGTTTAATTTAACCAGTTTAACATAAAACAAGTTCATTGTTTTGATTAGAATGCTTGTTTGTGTTTAAGGTAGCGGACGAAAAAGTTGGAGAAGCTTATGCGGCGACAGTGTAGTAAAACTCCTTATCGATTAAAGGCGAGTCACGGAGAAGCTGAGTGGTGAGGGATCTGCCCTCTCATGCTGCCGCCTTCCCGTGCCGCCTGTCCCGTCTCCCTCCTGTGCTGCCTCCCTCTTGGACGCTCTCAGGTGCAGTATTCCTGCAAGGATGAAGACGGTGAGCTTATGTGCAGAGTGGCTGGGAGGCCGGGCGGCACGACTCTCTCGCTGACCAAATGAACTTGTTTTACACGCAATGCGGAAAGAATTCTGGGTAGCTGGAATTGGTTGCTGTCTAAATTAACTTAAGCTAATTAATTTAATTCATATTCAGCATGGACTTGAATGCAATTAGTAATTCTAAGGAATAATACAGCTGGTAATTTCGGTGATTGTTTGTGTGTGTCCCATGATGCATTGGCTTCCCACCCAGGGTGTCATCCAGATTGTCACCTGGCTCCATGCACTGGATTGGTTGGAAGATGGATGGATGGATGGATAGCACAGGTCTACAAGGTGCCAAGGTTTTTTAATGGGTACTTTGAGGGTGCTGAATTCAAAAATCCCATTACTTTTGCTGAATTGGTTCTAGTTTTTGAGATAATGGACATCCATGAATATAATGCATTCCCCCAATGCGACTTGTGTGTGATAACAAATGCAATAGCTTTTGGTCTGTCTTTTGACTCTTTAACAGTGTCTTAGGTAATGAAATGAATGATGAAGCGCTGAAGGAGAGTCTGAAAATAAAATTAGAGTTAAGTTCACATATGCGTGTTTGCATGTTCATTTATTACTGTTGCTACTGTGGTGGTGAATATTTACCCAGATCAAATCTGCCATCATCACTGGACATATAGGAGTGATGTCAGCTAACTGTTTGCAAAGCTCATAGCACTTCTGCTTTCAGTGTGACGGTTGAGGAGAAAGTACTGATGACATTGCATGTCATGGGATCCGGAGGCACTGCCAAAGCAGGTGTAGGCCTATCTGTAGAGGTTGTACTTGCAGGACTGGCAAACTACTGAATGGGGACAGTTGTTGTCCGACTATCGACAAAACGCTTGTGCTTCTGTCCCCAGATATGTGAGGTGATGGATTTAGAGCCTTTTTCAACCAGCCACGATATTTTTTTTGAAGCATTGACATTAATAACAATTAATAACTAATCGATATTGTATTAATTATTAATTGTATTAATTAATCAAATCATACATATCTTTTTCCTGTCACTGTTAGATATTTTTTAATTTTTTTTTGTATGATGTTAGACTTTACTGACTAGTTGTAACCAAAATAAAAGTATTCTTGCAACTTTTCAAATTTATTGCATCAATTAATTAATTAATTAACTATTAAATATCCCAGAAACTAGAGCCAATCTGGCAAAACCAAAGTCATATCAGCACAATAAACTTTATATAAAACCGTTCGAAAAACGTTGGCACCAAAATCACTGTATACCAATGTAATCGGTAATTGATCAGAGTACAATGTCAAACTAACAGAATCCCCTCCCCCCCTTACCCCCAGGATGGAGTCACTTCAGATACAAGACACGAGTGGTAGTGTCATATCAGCCTATCCCACAGAATGGGTATCTGTACCCAAAATATTCACCCCATACTGCAACGCAACCAATGCTGCGATTCCAGACCTGTAAAAACTGGGAAAGGAACGAAGTACACAGATGAAGTGGATTAAAGAGGGTCCACATTTTGGGGGCACGGTGCCAGGGCAGAGGCGACCGCACCCCGCCTGCCAAGGCCCGCACCGGGGTGCTGTGGTCCAAGCCAGCGGCCTGCACTCATGGTAAAATCTGTTAGCAGCTGAGCATCGCCTCTTTGGCTGCCCCACGCACCACATTATACGGTGCTTTGCGAAACATAGCGAGGGGGCTTGTAAGGTTAATGTGCTCGGGTACTCGCCTTTCACACCGCTCGCAGGAAACATAAAACGATGGAAGAACACAGTCATGACTGGCAGCTCGCCCTGCCCCCGCCCCACACACCTCTTCCAGTAACACAATTGCCCGGACTTACATGCATGTACCCATCTGCCGCGGGTGATTACTACTCAGATGTAAGCGGCCCGCCTGTCAATAGGGAGTAAAGCAGCAGGAACTGATTCTGAAACACCAGTGTGTACCTGGAACAATTGGGAATTAAAGACCTTGCAGAGGGGCTCGTGGGTGAAAAAACCTGCAGACCCTGGGGTTTGAACCAACAACCTTCTGCTTATATGCCCAGCAGCCTAACCTACTTGCCAAGGCACAAGCACATATCAAAAGCATTGATATAATTTGTCAGGCTTCTAGAGAATGTACATTGGCTCTTTACTACATTTTTTTCCAGCAAACGGGCTGCCCCATGCTTCGTTAGATCTCTTTATGGTCTCCTTTTCTTGGATTAAAAAAAAACGCTATGCTGAAATCCAGGCCATCTTCATTGTGGAAACTGCCCCCAACGCAAAAGCATCCACATGGTTGCCAGGTGTCAATTTCAATCCATCTTGCAGGGGGAAAGGGGACGTTTCAATTTAGCTGTTTTTTTTTTTTTGGACACCCTCCTGTAGGGAAAGGAACGCGACCCGTGAGCCACCATCCAACCACGGCTCTTGGGTTGAGCAAGCGGACACCAACCTGCTGCCCACAGGCATATGGATGGTATAAACCTCCCATTTCCACAGGATATATGCGCTGTCTCATGTTCGGGATTAAAGTGAGGGGCCGTTAAGTACTTCCCGTATAGGGGCACTAGCTCCCTGTTGCTGCCTTAGTCGGCCAGGGAAGCTGACTCAGTAGGAGCAGATGATTCTGAGGACCAGAGGATCACTGCAAAAGGACATTGTGAACCACTCCTTTGAGTGCTTTGGGTGTGGTTTGATAAACATATTGGGGGGGCTGTGTGGGTCAGCAGCTTAGGCTGCTGTGCTTGTAAGTGGAAGGTTGGTGGTTCAAATCCCAGAATTAGCACAGTAGTTTCACTATTTGGCCTCTGAGCAAAGGCCCTCAGACATGTGGGTCACTGTGGATAAAAGTGTGCGCTAATAAAATATAAATAATAAATAATAGTGATCACTTACTACAGATATTTCACACACACACACACACACACACACACATATATATATGTATGTACATTTTATTAGTGTACACTTTTATCCACATATATAAAACCGCCAGGCCCCCTACTGGCCCGTCAGCCTCACTGCACATCGGGGAGCTGGTGATGCAGGACACACAGCACTGTCAGCACATACATCCTCCGCTCACAGGAGGTGGGCCATGCAGAAGTTGGCGGGAACCCTGAAGTGGAGCTTACATGAGCTGGGTGCTCAGCATGTCGGGGGGGGGGGGGGGGGGG
>JAODKF010000050.1:271179-287145 GCA_026779585.1 Mormyrus proboscirostris | reverse complement strand
CCCCCCCCCCCCCCCAAATGGAGGCGCCCACCCCAGCAACAATGCCACCATCTCATTCCATGCCAAGACAGCCCCTTCTCGTACATTTGGGGACGGATAAATGGCAGCCATTGTTGCATGGTGGGGGTCATACTCTCGCCATCGCTCTTTGTTCTCACAGCCCCGATTTTTAGTGACGGGGTCCGTCGTCCCGTGCCGGGAATCGGCCGGCCGGCAAGTCGTTCCGGACAAGAGAACTTCACTTTTGGTGTGGCCAGCTGGCTCGGAAGGTGCCAGAAAAATCCGATCCGATTTATTAGTTTAAACGCATTGGCACTGAACCATTAGCGTTTTGTTTTGGAACGAGGAACGATATCATTTTTACTGCACATGATATTGGGACTGGCAAATAAGCCTGAGACCTGACATAAATGAGGCCATCGTGCAGCATTATAAAGAGCAGACAGTGCGGGTGTACGACTGGCCTTTGAGCTTGATGTGAGTGTAGCCATGTTTCCTGGTAACGGGATGCAGTAAACACTAAACAGGCACGTGTGCACCGACACACAGCATGCCCTCACACAGAGCAGCCTGTCATCTTTGGCTCCACCCCTTGGGTGGAGGTGGGCAGGGGATGGGAGGGGGGATGTGTGCACCTGAAGCTCCCGGTCGGGCCCCCACACTGAGGTCTGGGGCCTCCATGGCGGTCCCCTTTCCAAAGCCAATTCGCAGCTTGGGGCCTGTCATTAATAACCAAATAAAGAGGTCTTTATTGGGGAGGGTGTCACTTTTTGGCTTCGTCTGGGGCAGGGGGGGGTGAGTGTGGACAGATGAATGTGCCGCAGCTGGGGCCGAGCAGCGAGGAGGGGGTAGTGGGGGGGTGGTGGTAACAATGGGTACAAGGCGACGCAAAGATGGCAGAGAAGGAAGGCTTTGTCTGGCACAGGTGCCCATACTCCCCCGTCCGCCCGCCCCACCCCGCGCCCTGTGTGCATTGTGCGGCTTCGTCGATTATGCATGCGACCTGCAGACGGGATTGGCAGCTTCCTGTCAGGGGCTAGCGGCCAAGCCAGTACAGCACAGCACCAGGGACAGCAAAAGAAAGGGGCCAAAAAGGACCTGCTTTAAAAGACGCAAGTGAATAGGGCCAGGAGTGTGTCGGCTGTCCGCTTCTCCGGCACGACTGTGTGCGTGCTGCGTGGCTGCCAAGCCATCACAGACAGCTGGAAGTGGCACGCGGTCATGGAGCTGGGGCCGTTCACCACCAGCAGTGAGCAAAAAGCTTTCCCTGCAGGTCACATCGGACAAGCGTCACAGTGCCACTTTATCTGTTTATTCTATTCTTTCGAAAAAGCTAAGTTAATGGGCTATAATTACATGACAGAATTACAGTAATAGGCATGTAGTTCAATTCAGTGGTTCAGCATAGGGTGAAATCAACCCAATTAAGCTTAATCTTTGTCTCACTGTGCCTCCTCATCAGTATAACCTGACCCAGTGGCGCCTATATCTTTATCCCACTGCCCCCTCCAACTGGGTTGATCACCGCAATTATCAGTCACCAGACAATAGAGTCGAACTATCCCCCAGTGATAAAATGCCTTTTCCACTCTGGTACCGGCTCAGTAACACAGCCCTTATACTACATGATGTTCCTGGAAGAAAGATCTCATATCAGCCTTATGGCATTAATCAGACTTCCCATCTCCCAGTTTCACCCCACTGAGACATGGGCAGCCTCACCTCAGTGTCCATAGTAATAGTAATAACAACTTTATTGATCCCCATGGGGAAATTGTTTTTTACGCCTCCCTCAACTTGCTCTTTGCAGAGCAAGCTGTCCGCGAAGGGCTGCCACCTGTTGGGGCGCCCAGGGAGCTGGGAGTTAAGGGCCTGGTTAAGGCCCACAGACATGCTGAGGCTGGGTTTGAACCTGCGACCTTGTGATTACAGGCACCCATGCTGTCCATCCCACTCACACACCTGAACGATGGATGGCACTGTTTAAACAAACCATTCTAATCTCTGTGTGTCAAACCCACAACCTACAGGAAGACATATAAACTCATGTGGTGTTTCTTTAAAGTAGTACGATCCTTAGCAGCCCAGAGGCAGGAGTCTACGCAGTTCTGGCTCTGGGAGTTTAGGTAAAACAGAATCCGGGGTGACAGGGCTGCTCCTTGCTGTGACATTAACAAGGACTCGTAATGTGGGACCTACATATAGCCAGACACTGTATACACATGTCATCAGGCAAACTAACATAATACCAGATTGGGTTACAGTGTTGTTGTTTTACAGACCATAATGCAAATTCACTGTACAGCTTCAATCCCAAGCCCTCCTACCTGAGCCTCTGTCTGTTTAGACTCAAAACTAGTCAAAGCATCTTACAGGATGTTTTTCTTTTTTTTTTTTACGCTGTTGTCCATGCACACTGAGACTGAGAAACCTGCGGAGCCTGCCGGGTGCTCTGTGACAGCTTTGGCGTGGACGAAACCTGTGGCCCCGTGGAAATGTGGCCTCTGACCCCCAGCCCTGGCTCTGACGGATTGCAGGGGCACCTCGAACTGACACCTCCGGGCCTGTGCGACGTTTGCGCCTTATCAAACAGCCCTGCTGCCCCCCAAGTCTGACAGGAGGTAAGCCTTTGAAGCTGCATCCATTTCCTGTGTGTTCACAACATCCCTAGAAAAAAAACAAAACCAATTTACATGCGTGTGTTTGCCAGTGAGAGACACGTCGAGACAACTTCTGCGCGTGTCTCTCCAGACATTAATGTAATACTCTGAGTCTGCAAATGTTTCCAGATGTTCTTCTAGATGTTTTAGTGGTCAGTTCCAGGTTACTGTCTAATTGTTGCAATATTGGTTCGACAAAACTTACAGTGACTTCATTTCGCATGTAGCTCATTTGCGAGTGAACACCCACAGCATCGACTGTCCAGGCTCCGTCTCTTTACTTTATTGCTTGAAGCTTTTGTTTTCCCCCTTTCCTGTCTACAATGACAGCGATGTCCCCTTAAGGGCAACAACGGCTTCATCCGCAGCTCCCTTAGATCGATAAATTGCAACCAGACACATCTGCCAACATGTGGAGGGCGTTATCTGATCACAACACAGTCAGTCCAGAGCTCACAGCGCTGCCTCTGATGTCTGTGGTCACGCACAACAAAGTGCTGGTTGAACAAATATTGTTCCATGGATCAGTGGCACAACACTTTTTTTTCTCATTCTGGCGCCTCTCGTCCTACATCTGTTGTACACAAGAAAATAAGGTCATGACTTTTCCCTAGCAGGACATGGCCCATCCGTTGGAGGAATGATCAACCTGCTGAAAATTGCTCTTATATTCCTCAGATATGTTCAACTATCTTCTGATGTCTTCTGCAAGGGCACGGATTTGGGTATGGACAGGAGGAACAAGTACCTACCTAGTGTCCCTACCCAATGTAAATTAGAAGGTGACGGAAATAGAAAGATGTATCACAGCGGAGGGGTAACGAGGCAGGCGCAGGTCCCGGAAGCTGTACAAAGCACGGTACGAAAAACATGCAATGAAATGAGTGAAAAATCGCCCTGTAAATAAGGATATTTATTTTATTGTTTTTTATTTTGTTGTTGTTTTTTTTCACCAGAGAGCTGCAGAATCTGGCACAAAGTAAGTACCATCCCTATCGATATTTTTATGATATCCAAGATTTTTCACCATGAGATCCTCAGAGTAGAATTAAATCCAAAATGTTTCCTTCTGCTGACATTCGTTGCGCAAAATCAAGGATGCATCCCAATACGGTTCTGTTTCCTTCTTCAACTGTCTCACCGGCTCATTGTTGTCCTCATTAAATTTCACAGAGATGGGAGAATGGAACAAAATCTGAAATCATGCCTAATGTGCAGGTTTGTGACTCCCAGCAGTAGCTGGGAGCGTCCAGTCACTCCGGATGAGAGAGCGGTCAGTGATTTCTACTATTGTTTAGTCTGTCGTTATAAGCACACAACATGGCAATTTCAAATGATTATGTTCGGTACCATTTTTGTGCATGGCGTGGTTTCAGTGGTTAATCGTTTGTGATCACGCAGTGTGCAAGCTTCACTTACTTTTATGCTCAACTTTCACTTTGCTGGTAATCAATTACAACATTAACTGTGTCGTGATTTTGCAAGGGCGTATTTTTGAGTATGGACGGGGGGGACATGTCCCCACCAATACTGTGGGATGTCTGTGTATGTTTAGGGGAGCGGGGGGTTTGGTGCTGATTTGGTCCTTACCAATGTCAAAACCAAACCAACGCCCTTAGTCTCATATGTTCAGTTTCAACAGCAAAACATCTTCAGAAGCCCTATCTGAGAGTATTACACTGGCCAGACCATCCAAAGAACCATGAAGAAGGGGTGCTTCCACAAACCTGAATGAAGAACCCTGTGACGGACCTCGTGGAAATGCATGGTTTAGCAACCTAGATGGTTTGAAGCTACTTGGACCCCAGGTGGCCGTGACTAACAGGCCTGATGTTTACCAGAGCGGGCCTGCGGAGTGCTGTGAACAGGACCCGGCACCCTGAGTGTGGCGGGATACTGCCCCGGGTCTAACCTGAAGGGGGGCGTCCCCCGGCCAGCAGGGGGCGGTTAAAGTCCACCTCCAGTCACAGCTCCTCACCTGGGGAGCTGATGCAGGCCCAGTAGGGCTCGGAGCCTGAGACTGTCAGCTTTTTGATCTCTGCTCTAGGACATTAATTAGATTTTTAAAATACATATAATCTGTGGAATGCAGCCTGGCCATCTGAAGCCCCCTGTGAGGGCAATCAGCTGGACACCATCAAACAGAAAAGCAGAAATTTCAACTGACGGTGACCGATCACAAGTTCAATAAGTTCTCCTTTATAAAATTCACTTCTTTTGTTCGTCTTGGTTACAGCAATTCAAGAAGTGGTTGCTTGCAAGCTAAGAATCAGATTTGTATTCCGTTTCTGAGGATTCACCCAAATTAAAATAGTCCGTTTTCAAACAGCAAGGGTCTCTACGTTTCCAAAACAAGCAGCAATTTCTGTCAGAACCATTAAAAGCAGTCAACCACTGTTTTAAAATCTAAACATAGTGCATGTTGTAATCCCAGTGAACACAACTGCTTGCGCTCTTTTCAATAATCATAATTAAAAAAAAAAAGTCAGAGTGCTATGTTCCCATGTGAAGTAAACTGCGTGGAATTCTCATGCTGGTTAAATATCCCCAATTATGTCTGAAAGGTAAATAAAATAAATAATCAAGAGGGGAAATAAGATAGCTTACATGCCACAGTTAAGTGTTGATTATGGTCTGTGTCAAATTTGCATACCTCTCAGAAAAACAGAAAATTATCTATGAAAAGAAGTCATTTAAGTCTTTAAGCAAGCTGTATACTTTAATAGTATGAAACAGTGACAAAGACCACCTCACACACACATCCAAAAACACAACAGGTCTCATGTATCCCAAATGTGGCTATTTTTAATGGGGGGAGGGTGTGATCTTTTTTCTTAAATTGCTGAGTTGTATAAAGGGGTGGAAAAAATAAAGCAGGGTTTTCGAGGACGGCGCCGCCCAGCGCTGCTCTGTGGTCCTCAAATTGACCGTCATTTTGCTCCTGAGCCAAACTTGACGCCACAGGGGCCTCAAAGGCCCCATTCATGGGAGTCGAGGTGACCAAACGTCTGCCTGTGCGCGTGCTTCGGCGGCTGTGTTTCCTGCGGCAGACGGGACACACGTACTGGTGACGCGCTGCTCGCTCTGCTCTCGCCTCCGACAGGGTCTAGTGGAACCTTGGCCACTGATAAAAGCTGAGGGGGCCGACACAGATAAATAAAAATCTTCCAGAAGTCTCCTGAGGCCAGTCCATCCAGCAGGCCACCAGCCGCTGCCAAGTCTGTTTGTTTAGTGAAGGTCCATAAAAGCGCGCAGTAGGTGGTACTGGTGCATTTAAATTACACACTCAAGATAAGTAATTTCATTTTGGATTTTTGTCACCATAAGAGCTGCTTTTTTCCCTGAAAAGTCAATAGACATTTGGACCGTTGGCCAGGTCCTTCACAAATATTTTAACCACCAAATGTTGCCAAACGTGGCAAAAGGAACTAATATGAATCTGGCCCAGCAGAGCCTGAAGCTCAGGAAGTAGAGCATCACACTAACAATGCAGAGGATGTGGGTTCAAGTCCCCATCAGCATTAAATGTAGCCCTTCCATCTATGGGAAACTGCTTTGGATTAAAATGCATCAGATTGATGTGAACAGTTGACAGGCTGACGGAATGAAAATAATTGGGAAATGTAAGGAAGAAAAAATGCTGAGCAGAAAAAAGTATATTTACTTCCAAGGATGCAGAGAGTTTCAGAACCTGGATTTGCTTGTCTTACATCTACAGTATCTTCAAACCCTTCAAAGAAAGCTCATAAAATTACTGTAAGGATGAGGATTACCAAACAGGGCCACAGCAGGCAGTGAAGGGGGTCACTCCCGCTGTTCTACCCAGCAGAGATATTACACCACTGGCCTCTAAGGTGAGCCTGTTCCACACCCATAAAATGCCACCCACCCCCCTGACCGTGGTAATAAAACAAGCTACAAGCTGGTCTCGGAAAATGGTGCACGCATCATCACCAGTAACTGAATCAAACTGCTGGTCATGTTGCTGCAGGTATGATTCAGTCACCCATAAGGATACACGCACACATCCAGTCTTTGTCTTTGGCCCCAGTTACAAGTTGGCCTGCAGTGATGGGTGGAAGTTATGTTACAGGACCCAGCTCCCCCCATGCCATCTCATAATCTCTGAGGGACCGAGGAGGGTCCAAATCCATTTCATGAGCCTACCGCCTTCTGGATGCCAAACAGGCCAATTAGTATCCAAACCCCTCCCCCCACATTGGAGGGACATTATAACTGTATCCTAGGGCAGCTGACGTGGGCCCCCAGCCATCAGACAGGAGGAGGTGTCAGCCCCAGACCCCCAGGACATTTAGCATTACATTCCAGAAGACACAGATCCTCATTTGATGACTCGTTAAGCACCATGAGATCAGCGCACTTAAAGGTACTTTATCGAAAAGTAGATCTTCTATTCAGTATTCCTTCTGCTGCTGCTTAAAGGTGCACTTTATAAATGTGCTGGCAGTCAAACATAAAAAATATAGTTTGGTGTGTCTCAATGCACTGTATATTTTTTTAGAAATGTTGTTTTTTTTTTTTGCGATGTAGACTGATGTCCACTAGGGGCTGTCAAGAGACCACCAATGTTGCATGCTAGCTTTGGCCACAGAACAGGGTGCAAAATGGGTCTTTTGGCATCATTTTCAGAGAGAAGTATTACTAGTAGAAGGGAATACCTTGCATTGCTAATACATGAAATAGCCTTTCCATGTATTTGCAATGCATTCAATTACCTGCATCTATAATTCAGTTATATGATCAATTTATAGCTCACAATTAAGATTAGACATATATTTTGCGGCCACTGTATTAGGTAGAGTGTATTAAATAATGTTTTAAGTACATAGGGTGAAATTTTCCCTCCAGAACTGCTTTGGAGGTGGCCCATTTATGCAATTGGAGAAGCCAGTCAGTTGTCCTGTGCCGTTATTTTTGCATTTGTAGCTTTCTTGTTGAATTGTTAATTGGTTTGATGAGTCTTGTCGTTCCCTACTGACATTAGCAAGGTGTATTCACCCCCAAAATATCGATTGAATTTTTTTGTAGTTGTTGTTGTTGTTTATTTGTGCTTCACATCATTTTCTGCAAACTCCAGACACTGTAGTGTATAAAAATCCCAGGAGGGTGGCTGTTTCTGAGGCACTGTAATCACCATGTATGGCACCAAGAATCACACCATGCTATATATATTCAGCTGCAGTGACACGATTAGCTGTATATGGCAAACGGCTGTTTGTCTTAAATAACAGATATAACTAATTAACTAGCCAATGTACAGCTAATAAAAACACATTCTATATAAAATTACATAATTTGGTAACACTTTACTGAAGGGGGCACAAATGATGCAATAGTACACACTTACTTAATGCATTAGTTAATCAAAAATTAAGTGTTATTTAGCTACTGATCTCATGTTCATTCATCATTATTCAATCATAACAGTTTGTGTATGTCACATTGTTCCTATATTTGTTCATGAGTTGCACTTGACTGGTAACTGAGTTAGTTATTTGTGCCCCTTCCAGTAAAGTGTTACCCATACAAATATAAGAAATTTACAAACTAGAGGCCATTCCGCCGATCAGGCTCGTTTTGGGAGAACTCAACTAATAGCTCAGAGTTGTTAAAATCTTATCTTACCTTATCTATTTAAAGGAACCCCGGGTTTTAGCTTGCACTACACTAATAGGAAGACTATTCCATACTCTAACTACACACTGTGCTGCTTTCATAAATCCAGTTATAATGTTCTCCTGCTAATTTCCAGCTATGGCCACAAGTTCTTGTATTTGAATTAATATTGAAGTATAATTCTGATCTGTTTTGAAATTACACCCATAATTGCACCCAGACCACAGGGAGACAGGCTGAGGGGATAATCGACAAATGGCCAGATTTGTTGTGGTGTAATGAAACGAGATTTTGCAGGTATATATACTCTCACACTACAGGGAAGTGACTCTACTGCACCGCTGCTCAGATATTAGCATGATGCTAATAAATGTTCAGCTGCTGAAACAGCAGGCCAGTTCTCTGGCGTCCCAAAGCTTAACCTGAGACAGTCACCTGTTCCTATTGGTCTGGCGTATTATACATTTTTATTCGTAGCTCCAGTTATTTCAAGTAATTTTATTTTGTGCATGTTTGCTAAGATTAATGGAGAAAAAGAAGAAGTTATGTCCTTTCACCATAAATGACCAGGCAACCCTAAGGGTTCTACACCTACTATAATCTGTGCCTGGGGCAAAATGGGTGGGTCACCTGCACAGGATATTAGCGGAAAATAAAAGCAGGCTTTTCAAGGCCAGTTTCCATTGGTCCACCTTGATAAGGGGATTTGAAAAGATCAAAGAGGTCAAGGATCACATCAGAGGAAGCGCAGAGATCCTGACCCGCTTGCAGGCAGAGCGGTGGGCAGACGGCCGGACGGCGTCCAGAGCGTGACTGAAATAAACAGACTTCACATGGTAGACTCCCATCGACCAGCTGCAGTCTGTAAACCAGAGGCACCATTAGCAGAACCAGTCTGGGTAACAGAGGAGACAGAACCACTGTGTTCATGGTGCCCAGGTCCGTATCCGCAGAGCTAAGGCCGGGCACAGCCCTGTGGTGTCCGTAAAGTGTGTATCTAGCACCCCAGAGGAATCGTTTTCGCACAGGGTAAGACACTGGGCCAGTGTAGGCGTCACATGACTATGAGGACAGGCACTGTCTAATCGCTGACAGAAGGTTGGAGGGCCAGGTGCTGGCGGCGTTTATGTTTCCCAGCATGCCTCATTTTCCAATTCCCTCGCTGATCAGGAGTAGATTTAGAAAATTCCTGCAGTGCAAAGACTAATCTCCTCCGGCAATCTAGGGACTCGGCCACTAAATGGCCTCTTACATCGCTGTAGCAATCACGGTGCTAGCACGTCGCTGTTCCTCGAGACACTGTGTCCAGCCGATGTGTGGACTTGGCGCCCTCCCCACTCAGGGACATTTGACCCTACAGATTTAAATTTTTTTTTCATTTCGCTTTGTGGTTTTCAAGCGCACGCTTTTCCCTTAGCAAGACCGAAAAGACTCAAAAGGCTGGAAAGGCAAATATTTTCTTAAGTCTCCTGGACGCCAGGTTGCATAAAAGCTTCCACAGCCGTTTGCATCGACCGCAACCGTCAGGAACCACAAATTCTGTTTTTATAGCCGTAAAACTGCCCCCACCAAAAAGCATCAATATATTCCATTCGCTTGATTCTTATAAATTTAAATGAACTGAAAAACGAGGCTTACTCCCAAAAAGAAAACAGCGAAATAGGCTTATCTGTCGACTTGTTTTGTACACTATATTAAAGTAACAACTCAAACAATTTAGTCAGTTACCACTCCCACAGAACATCATCCACTGATTCAATTTATTTATTTACACAAAAATTCCATCACATAGCCGCATATCATACATTTCCAATGTATGAATCATTTTTGCTTCAGTTGGTATAATAGAATACTTCAGATTAATAAGATAAAGCTGTGGTTAATTTTTTTCTCTGTGTACTCAGCATGGGAGTAGGGGAATTAAGGATTTAAAAGCTCATTTTAACCCGTGACATATACAACATTCCAGTTTAATTGGTGCCACATAGATGTTCCAGAATTTGCGTATATTTTCCCTGCATTTTACAATAACAAGAAAAAAGTGATAGGTCTCTCAGTGGAAGTAACCTCGGGGGAAAAGGTCATATTTAGGGTCAGTGTCACAGGTGGTTTGGCGCTGCTTGGCTCCAGTTGTCATAACAACGGTGGTGAAGCACATGTAGGCTCTTAGACAGCATTTCGGCTTTAGAAAAGGGGGGCGTAATGACCCTTCCTTGTTTACTGATGGCTCTGCCCCCTGACATCCCTTTGGTCTTCTTTCAGGGCAGGGGGGGATGCATAAGCCCTCTTAGTCCCCC
The DNA here is from genome assembly GCA_026779585.1 of Mormyrus proboscirostris. Lineage (NCBI taxonomy): Eukaryota > Metazoa > Chordata > Actinopteri > Osteoglossiformes > Mormyridae > Mormyrus > Mormyrus proboscirostris. The sequence continues at coordinate 276,551 of JAODKF010000050.1, read as the reverse complement.
CTCCTTGTATGAGCAACAGGGTCGATTACAGGTGTGTTTGCAGGCTTGTCCTGTCGCAGTAATTAGAGGTTCCAGCTCAATCACTCGGCGACCTGTCATCGGGACGGAAAGAGGACACGAGCTGCTCCTAGGAGAGGACCCTCTTTAATCTGGTGAGCAGAGAGGCCAGCAGAAAGGCCCCCGACCTCAGATAACAGGCCCCCCCAGCCCCTGATACCAGCCTAGATATCTATAAACCCACAGTGTGCAACATTCACAAATAAACGAAACCCCGCAAAACGATTTATTTAGAAAACCGTTGGCTACCCTTCCAGACTCAATTACAAAATCGCAATAAACACGGCAATCAATCTTCATTACAGTGCTGGGGCCCTAAGAATTTTTTTTTTAATCGAGGTAAAAAGGGTCATATACACACCAAGTGGGTGGACTGGAATGTCCACAGTAAGGCCTTAAGGTGGATTTCGTTTAGAGATGGAGGTGCTTCAAAGCTCGAGGCCGTCACCTAAATCCCACATTACACTACCAAGTGGGAAGCAGCTACCCGTGTGTGAACGCCACGTATATACGCAAAAGAAGCCCAGAACAGAGGGGTAAACAAAATCCTGCCTGTAGGCAGAGTGACCACAGACTCCCCCTTGATTTAACAACATAAAATATGATAAAAAAAGAACGGGTAGTGATTAAAACCCTCTGCATGCTTCAAGCGGTAAGTTTCTCTTTTATCCATGTTTTTGCTCTCTTCTCACCGGACTTGAATATAAAGCCTCTTTACTCTGTGACATTAATGCCGTGTAGGTTTTTTTTCCAGTTCTCTATAACACAGGAATAGTCATGGTCCTGCAGGAGAAGATGAAACTGGTTCTGTTATGGTAGCGATTTTAGTTCAACCAAATGCTCAAATGCAGAAACAGGTCAAAAGCCAGGACTGAGAATCGCTGTCCTTAGCACACACACGCTGTGTGAGAGACACCCCAAAAACAAACGGAGAGGATCTTTTCCCCTGAATTACTGTGAGCAATGGCATACTTGGCGGGATATTCAGGGGGCCCGGCCCTGCAGCACTATTTTGGGTGCCAAAATCTACCGTAGGTACTTCCCCCCCCAGAATTTCTAGCTATGCCACTAATCTCTACCATATAATACATAGTAGTGTAATTTTTGACACCCAATGGTAAATTTACGACAGCTCAGCAAAGCAGATGGTGTTTTATCAGCCACTTGAAGGTATGCAATTAAAATGTTTGCTGCAATGTAAAAAGTGTTTATTTATATTTAAATTTGCATTTATTTTTATTGCAGTGCTTATGATAAGTGCATTAAACAACAGAAAAAGAACATTGAGAGGACCACATAACCGTATAATATATAATTAAGACAGACTTCATATAGTTTTATCTCAGTTTGTAATTACAGATTTAAATTCACAGAGTAGGATAGTCAGGGAGGAAACTTGGACCTACTCCTGGTTTTACAAACTACTTTAATACTGAAAGGCTCCTGCACTTGGCTAAATAGTTCATGTGCTTTGACTGATTTGTATCCTTGATTGAAAGACTCATCCAGCTGTTTCACATTAACATTAGTGACACAAGCATGATTATAGAAGACTGACTAATCAGCACACAGCAAGAACTAAGTGAAATCCAGGTTGTTTTAATTGAAATGGTAGTTTACAAACCCTGTCCTAGCCGAAAGTATCCTCCCTGACAGGGATTAGGGGGTCATCCTAATTATAATGTGTAATGAAATTAGCTATCTTCTCCACGATCAATGCCCTGTAATACTGCATCACCAGCATAGAACCCTGTAAGTCCCTGAGCCTGGTGTTTCTTTCATAGACCCTGAGGTTGCATAGCAACATCAGACAGACCGCCACCGCCCACGAAACTCCTCAACCGCTGCAGCACCTCCGGCATAAAGTCACATACCTCACAATACACCACGGCCCATTACACAAGGTCCCCTCACCCCAACAAGTCATCAACAACACTACAGTCGGCCAAAGACACATTTAAAACCACAAGCTTCATTTAGGCCCTCAAGAATCACTTGACATAAATCAAGTGGAAACAGCCGGTTGACATGGCTAAGGAGGTGCACAGGCAGAAAGCGGAATGTGAGAGAATGCTGAGGTCACATGGTATCTGTGGGTCAGTCCGCATCAGCACTGCCCAGCTGCCCATCCTTTGGCTTGCTGATCCTGGACTGGAAGTTGCGAGCGCCCCACTGGGTGACCTCACCACACAATTAGGCCCAACAAAAGCCCGGCGGAGTTCAAATTCCACGCCTCTCCCCGTAGCAGATAAGATCTCAGAGCATGGCACCCCCCGAACACGGTCTCTGTGAGCGGCCAGGCGGATACAGTTGCAAAGGAGCACCGATGGGGACAGTGTGCGGCCAACAGGCCACCCCGCCCCCCCCAAGACACCGTTCGCCCATTAATTGATCGATACCTGATCTCTTAGGCAGATTCAGGGGCGGTTCCCTGGGGGCCTGACCACGACAGAGTGATACGTGTGGGAACTAAGCAGCAGTGCATCGACGCACCTGCTAAGTGACTGTCCCCCTGAGCCCCCCCATTGTGGCCAGTTTATATCCGGTTTCCTACTGAGATGGTTTTTGCGAGCAAAGAATGGCAGAACCAGGCCTTTCCTTTTAAGCGGGGCATAAAACAGACCTGCGGAGATACGGAGCCTGAAAACGGGCTGCAGAGAGAGACAGACTCAGAGCCAGAATCCCCGACAGCAAAAATGGCGGCGACTTGGGTCACGTTTCGATGAAGGCTCCGGTTTCCGTCTCCACCACCGCGAGGTGATTTCATGAGACAAGCATGTTAATTCCCAATCAAACAGCAAGTCGCACGCACACGCACCCACCTGCAGACCAGCGGGAGAGAGCGCCGCTTTCTGAGGCTGCTTTACGGCAACGCCACAGTCTGATGACATAAAATCAATACGAGCCGGAAATTAAACGGTGTTATTGCGATATCCAAATATCGTCCACGGGCCCTGTACTGAAACGAATAGTTTATGCTGAAGTAAATTAAAATCTGCTTGCCAGTTGCGCGTCTGTCCCGTTGAATTAAGTTCTTGGGTAGAAAGACAGGCCACACATGTGTGTTTTCGTTTTTAATACCTCCAGAATGGCCAGCTGTGAAAGTGAACGCTGAATGTCGTGGGCAGAGATTTCCACAGTGAAAATGTTTAAACACTTCAAAACAACTGACACGGAATAATATCAATGTAAACACATACCACACATTTACCGTGCCAACATGATCTAACCCAACACTTTAAGAGCTTTTGTGAATATTGTGAATATAAAATGTTTAGAATATTAACTATACTTAAATCTTTTGGGAACTGAAGGACAGCTATGCAATATAGCAATTTTATCTCTAATTCAATAAATGCTATAAAAATATATGATGTACCTTTAAAACAACTTACAATGACTTAATGCATTTTCCGTTAATAAAAAAAGGTTAAATCGATCCCTCACACGTCATTGCAGGTAAACGGTAGCACAAAAAAGCTGTCCTTACCTCAAGTTTAGAAAAATTCAAACCCGGAATGACAAGACAGTAGTTACTAGTTACAAACCCACAATTAGATGTAATGAAAGCAGCGTATCATGTGGATTGTTACACGACCCCCTGACCCTGCTTTAATGAAATCCATAATACTGGGGAGCACTCTGTCAGCAACGACCGGCTGGATGAAAGTCACCCGATAAGGTGGGCCATGAGGAGAAGACTGAAGCGTGGCTTCATTAACCCATCTGGATCAGGTGTGGTGATGGCTAAAGCCCTTACATCCCCTCACATCGCACTGAAACGAACAGGAAATATATGTGACATACACTCTCTGGCCAAAAAAACTGTCACGGTTCCAATTTAAATCAGCAATTACTTAAGAGCCAATGCCTGGATCATTATTACAGTTCAGCAACATTATGCAGCAATAAAGTAAAGTCAGTTGAGTACCTGAATCTCCATGAGGTTATCCCATCAGTGGATTTTTTTCTTTCCTAATGGCTTGGGCATATTCCAGGACGATAATGTCAAGATGCATTGGACTTGAATTGTCACAGAATGGTTCAGGGAGCAGTAGGAATCATTTTCACATGTGAATCGGTTACCACAGACTTTTGACTTTAACCCCATTGAAAGTCTTTGAGATGTGCTGAAGAAGGAGTGGTTTGACTCACCTATCATGAATACAAGATCTTGACAAGAAATTAATGCAAATCTGAATGGGAAAAAAATGTTGAGATGTTGCATAAGCACGTGGAAAAAACACATTGACAAATGTGTTCCATAATCAAAGCTAAAAGCAGATTTGCAAGGCTAGCAAGTCTATAACCGCCGACCTGACACTCAAATACAATCCCAAATCAGAAAAAGTTGGGACAGGGTGGAAAATGTGAATAAAAAAAGAAAAAAGCAAGTTATAAATTTTCCTCAAATTTTATTTCATTGTAGACAGTATGAACACAAAATAATTCATGTTTCTTTTGTCAACATCATTTGATTTGTAAATAAATATCCATTCTTGCCATTCAGGCTTGCAACACATTTCAAAAAAAGTTGGGACAGTACAGCATTTATCACTTTGTACAGTGCCCCTGTCTTTTAACAACACTTAAATGATGTTTAGGCATTGAAGAAATCAAGTGACTAAGTGTTGCAGGTGTTAGTTTGTCCCATTCTTCCTGCAAACAGCGTTTTAGGTGCGCAACAGTACGAGGTCTTCGTTGACGCATTTTTCGGTTCAAAATGCGCCAAAAATTCTCTATAGAAGACAAATTCTATAGAAAGGCCAGTCAAGCATCCGCACCCTCTTCTTACGCAGCCATGCCTTTATTATGTGCGCAGTATGTGGTTTGGCATTGTCTTGCTGAAATAAGCATGGGCATCCCTGGAAAAGACGTCGTCTTGAAGGCAGCATTTGTTCCTCCAAAACTGAGATATACTTCTCAGCATTGGTGGTGCCATCACAGAAGTGTAAGTTACCTTTGCCAAAGGCACTGACACAACCCCATACCATGACAGACCCTGGCATTTGGCCTTGTATCTGGTAACAGTCTGGATGGTCCTTTTCCTCTTTGGTCTGCAGCACACGGCGACCATCCCAGATGCCTATGAGCCCAGAGAAGTCAACACTATTCTGGACACTATTTATGTAGGGCTTCCTTTTGGCACAGTACAGTTTTACTGTAGCTGGCATTTCCTAATGTAACTACGTACTGTAGTGCTTGAGAGTGACTTCCTGAAGTAATCCTGAGCCCACACAGTTATATCATTTATTGATGAATGACGGTTTTTAATGCAGTGCCGTCTGAGGGCTTGGAGATCGCAGCCATTCAGT
>JAODKF010000050.1:252448-265258 GCA_026779585.1 Mormyrus proboscirostris | reverse complement strand
ACAATCGGGGAAATACACGTGGGGAATGAGGGGGCGTGGCACACGGGAGGATCGGACGGAGCGGATCATGACACCTTGCTTCCTACACGCCGTACACGTAAGGTATGTACAAGGAAATGAACGTTATATTCCGCATCAAAGAGATGAGTAAGGTGGTGAAAGTGCCTGTGCTGCTAATATCCGAGTTTGAATATGAATCATTTTAAATGCGGAGTGTTAATTAACTTATGACTTTATAATCATGGGTGCTAAATCACAAGGAGCGTTGCGTGATGACTCCACTTTCGAAATGGATTACCGTCTTTCATCACTCAGCAGTCTCAAAGCAGTGAAATTAACTAGACTGGTGCCCTGGAAACTCTACATCCCTGACAGGTGGTACGAGGTCATTGAATTCCTTCGGTGCTCACCGGGAATCCAAACATGCCCAGTGGGAAAAAAAAAACCCGTGATCACAGCACCATACTGTCCGGTCATTAGCTAAATATGTACCATATTTATATCAGGCTGCTACTGCTCAGCTGCTCATATCAAATTTAAAGTGTCATTTTTTTGTCACAAAAGCCTGAACAGCTATTTTCCGGAGGTAAAATTTAATATGCCACTCACAAAAACAAGGGCTCCACACAGAGACATATAAGTAATGTAAATATGAGTATATGCCTGTAATACATATCTTTCTATAAGGGTACATTTGTTCATATCTTCCTTTCATGGTATAGACTCTGGATCTACCTTGCCTTGTCCGATGTTTTAAACAGGCACATCTCAGACAGCCCCTGCAAACAGTTAGAACGCAGATGGGTCCTGATAAATGTCTTCAGGGCTTTAGCCTCAGGGACATTCTCAATGAAGTAATACCCCCCTCCACCACTATAACCCCAAAATTGTTCTCCCTCCGCCCCCTGCTATAAATCACCTTCAAATTTGACAGAGAAGCATGATGTCAAAGTGCTTGAGAAGAAAGCAAGGCCCGCCGAATGAACCACTCCCTCCTTCCTGCCACCCTGAGGACAGTGATCCTGCCACATGGGGTGATGAACAGACCAGCCGTCAGTGAGAGTCACGCATCTGTTATTAGGGCAGGCCTGTTTCCTTGCTCCTCCTGCCCCACTGCATTTTCACTGCCGACTCCCCTATCAGGGAGCAACGGACAAACTTGCCTGTGTTGAAATTGGACAGCGAGCATTTCTCAGAACATAGGCTTCTCTGCTCTTTTGCAGAGTACAGAAAGTAAAAGCCAGGACTGACCACCATGTAGGACACCATTACCAGAACTACTCCTGGAGATTTTTGCGGAAAGAGTCGACGAGGGATGAACACCATTCCAAGCCTACTTTGTGATATCTCTCACAATATGGAAGCGATTATTCCGAGACGAGCCCAAAGCGGGCAAGGCTCTCACAGAGGGAGTGCATCTAGGGGTCCCGACCGAGCTTTGGGCATGCTTGCGTCTGCACGCTCACTCCATGATGAAGCATATGATTGTAGCATCTGAAGGAATGAAGCTATGCTTTGTGGGGGTGGGGCTGCGTGGGTGGAGGGGCCTCTGGCTGAGATGCTCACTGTCAGCCTGTATTTGCAAGCATTCCCGGGAGGAACTATAACACTACACCTGGCAACTACTGTTGAAATCAGCACAGATGGTGCATGTGCATTAAATGAACCCTCAAAATAGGTATGCGTCTTTCCACAGAACTACCAAGGCATCTTGGTAATCCTCAGAGTCTCACGTACCCACATCGCCGCCCCAGTGGGGGTTCAGGAGTGCACCCCAGCATCGTCTCTGTCCACAGGCCAGCTTTCAGGCTGTCCACCCCCTCTCCTCCCACTAGCATGCTGGAAAAGTAAAGAGCCGCCTGTGCCTAATAAGACAAATGGTTATTCGTCAGTCTCCCGGCCACTAGCGATACGTCATAAATGGTCTTTAAGCGGTTTCACATGGGACACAAGGGCACTGGCGCATCTGCCACGTCAGTCAGGACAACTGAAGAGAAAAGCCCCCATGCAAAAACACAGGCCAAGGGATTAGCAGACTTATGATATCATGGTCATGTGACCTGCTCAGGAACCTCGCCACCAAGATGCACTCGTGAGTGTTAGGGGTGCAGTGCAGCATTGCTAGGCAACTTTTGACATGTCGTAGATCACTGTCGTTCATCTGCCCTGTTCTCGCATATGGACGCAATTTTCCCATGTCATGTGAGTAATGAGGCATCTTGATGATTGTGGATACAAGATATTGCAAACACATACACAGATGCACACAAGATTTGTATAAAAATATCATTACATAAACTGGAAGCGTCTCCTGAAAAAAAAAAAATCATGTTTGCTTAAAAGTGAGTAGAATGTGTTTAACACGGCGGTTGATTACACAAGACTCGTAGAGTTTGGTTCCTGATTCCAGGTAATAATGGTAATTTGAAGGTTTTGAAGTCACAGGAGGACCTTGCAGAACCTTTCATGAAGGATCTCAATTTGAATCATGTGGGTAAACCATCCAACTGTAACAAAAAGGAAGGGTCACTATGTAGCTGAGCCTGTGATTGGAAAGGTGTGGATTCAAGTCCCGTCCTTGACAGAATAGTCACATCTCTAGCCCTGAAGCAAGACCCTGGGATAAGCATTCCAGTATACCTGTACTGTACAATACGCATGCAAATGCCACAAAAATGTTCATCAAACTGAAAGTTTCTTTGGATGGAAGCATCAGTTAATCAGCACCAAGTACATTCTTAAAACATTGTGAAAATGGCAATAAAGGACATACATTTGTTTCATTGCCATTCTGTTGTTTGCCAACACTTGTTCCCTACTACACACTTGACATACCTGGGAGCCTAATTTGGACTGTGAGCGCGTAAAGGCTTCATAACAGATAATGAGGGGACAGAACTGAAGCACGGTTCCAGCAGTCAACATTAACAACGGGTGAGTTGGGGAAGGGGGGCATGAAAACGGAATCCATTCCCAGAATAAGCCGCAGAAATTAAAGCAGCCCTGGGGAAACTTATTAAAGCCTCGTAAAAATAAAGTTCACCAATGCAGAACACTCTAATAAGTATCCTATTCAGTGCTTTACAGGACGTGGCAACTTTACGAGCAACTGGCAGAGAAGGGGACACTCCGGGGCCCCCCATTTATTGCCCAGGTTGCCTGGAGACTTCTGCCTCCTTCAAAAGGCGAGATAGAGGGGAATCTGACCACTCTGGGTAAGTCATGAAGCAAGCCAGACTTGAAACCCTCACAGCCACACAACCCAGTTCCAAACTGATGTTGTTAAAATGTCACTATTAACAACAACAACAAAAAAACTTTTAAACAGACGTGAATCTCTGCACAAAGACCGCCAGCTTGCTGCTAGCAAGTTATTAAAACACACATGTGGACATGCCCATTTAAAAGCACCATGTTGGTATTTTACTGTGGATGCCATCATTATTCTTCAGTGGAATGTAGCATCTTTGAGAACCGTTAACCAAGGATAAGTAACGTAACCAAGGAAATGGTTGAAGTAAACAAAAAAAAAAAACTGCCTTTTCAAGAGCTGAAGACGAGGAACATCGAACCGATAAAATCACTAATGAGGGACAGGCAAGCTCAGGGGCCACCATGGGTGATAGAAAGAGTCCAAATTGAACTTTGACCTTTTTATTGGGATGGTTAATGAATGACAGTGTGACGGAAGGACATCGTACAGTGTTTTGTGACAAAATGATATTAAGAGGCGTATGAGGGTGGGAGAGACGGGAGGTATGAGCTGCTGGGATCTGTACTCCGTGTATAATAATTGTTGATGATTAGCATTTGGGGGGATGGGTGTGAAGGTGTGCAGAGGGACATAGAGGCAGGGCTGTGCAGGGTGTTGGGAGTTGGCTTTGGTTCAGGACAGCTGTTAGCAGAGCAAACCCCTGGCTACCATCTCCGTGGGTTTTCCTCTGTCATCCGAGGGATTCTTGCTTGCTTCTCCAGTTAGGTCCTGACCTTGCACAGCCCAAGGATGGATCTGAAAGTTATGCTGGTGCTTCCAGCTTTACTGTCACCAAACCCTGCTCCTGGAGATCTTCCACGCTATAGAGCTTAGGTGCAACTCTAATTTAACAAACCTGATACAAATAAACATTTCAGGCAACTATTCTGAAGCTAAGCCGGCTCTAATACTGAAATACTGCTGAAAGACGTGACACCTAAGCTCCACAGGGTAGTAGATTTCCAAGAGCAGGGTTGGTGACCAGTCAGTCCTGCACGCTATTGTGTATATAAAGCTGTTTCATAGGAAATACAGATAACCACGGCTCAGAGAAGCTTTGCATGGTCTGCCTCCCAGATCCAAGGGCTGACTGGTAGCTTCTGATGTGGGTGTTGGGGAAAGGATCTACTGTGCTGGTGATCTTTAGATCTTGTGATATGATCCTCAAGGATCCTGTACCATCTGGCCAAACCTGGACTCTCCAGGACAGCCATCTCCTGCATGAGGGAGGCAAGAGAAGGAGGTTGCTCCATAACTCATATTCGGAGGACTTTTTCGCACTGTTAGCTGGCAACACGAGATGTGGTTACATCAGGGCCCCTCCCTCCCTGAACAATTGCCACCTCTCACTATCATCTCAATAAATTTACAGGGGTGACCCCAAAGTTAATTTGGTAACAGCTTTGGCAGTATATCAGTGAATGACTCACTCTTGCAGCCGTCCGGTGGCACTTGTTAGTCCCCATCCCTCGTTGGGTCCAATTTAAATCACCACTTAGGGGACCGGGGGGAGGGTGCTGACACCGACACCCACACACCCAGCCCCAACCCCCACGGGGTCAGTCACTGCAAATGCTGGCCTATCTACATGTCCCGAGTCAACCTGAATGATAAAAATGTGGTGATATTATCTTGTCTTATCTTCATGATTGACAAAATGTAGCTCGATCAAGCACGTACCTAGTGCTCCATGCAGGACTTACACAGAGATGGGCATTTCAGGCCCAGAAAGTAAAAATCCAGACCATGATTTCATTTCAACCAACCAGCTGAGTACTCTTTATGCTCAACAAGCTGGTTGAAGCAAAATCCTGGACTGGATTTTTATTTTCTGGACCTGAGATGTCCACCTCTGGATGTAAACCTACAAAACCATGGATTCAGTAATCGGGGAGTCATCACTGCAGCCATTCTAAGGTTCACATTTCCATGCACCCAGATGTAACAATGACAAACTGAGCAGCTTTTCTTCGATCTCAAAGACTGATAGGGTCATTGCAGCAGACACACAATGTGATTGGTCCAGACGTGGCTGGATACGTGAAAGGCTTGTGTCTCTCCCGGCTGACCTAGTGACAAGCTCAACGTATTGTTTAAAAAAGCGCACAGATTGCCATATCGCTGTAAGACACGCAAGATCCGCCTGGCCATGGTGCGACAGATTTTCCAGGCAAGTAATTCAAGAGCTTCCCTCCCCGTAATTAACACTGTGGATTTCACTGAAAGGAAATTTGACAAAAGCAATAAGGTGTCATTCTGACATGTGTGCTTTAGTAGGGGCATGAAAGACACCCAATTTTTCAACAATTACACACGTCTCAAAGAAATGAAAATGAGCTTATTCAGTAATAGGGGCCCAGTTCTGATTGGAAACAGATTTCTACACGTTAGAAGCCGAATCATAGGACCCGGCCCGGAATCGCGCTGCGGGGTGCCAGGGAACACGCTCAACGCAGCACATTAACTTTCAACCGCTGAATATTAATCAACATTTAATAAAAAGAAAATAAAGACTTTGCCACCTCAAATATTTTTAAAGGTGACTCTACCTTTAATTTTCCTGGGCTGTTTTTTTTTATTTGGGTAAACAGTTTTTCAGCTCGCAGAGCGGGAAATGAAAGATTTTTAAATGAAAGCAAGTGGTGCACTTGTGCCTGTCGCCATGGAAACCCCTCACTTCGAAAGCATGCTGCAGGAGGCATCATGTGGATCATGTCAACAAGGGCGGCCATCGCTTTCCATACGCCTTGTCTGCTACTCCAGGGAGGGAACACTCATCTTCTTGTTCCTCACATTTTCAGTTTAATACCATTTTCCTACTTGATTTTGGTTACCAGACATTTCTATAGTAGAGCAGCCTGGCATCATACATGGTACGTTCTCTGTGTCGAAAGTCCTGTAGATCTATCTAGCTGTTGTATTTTTCCTAAAAATGCACAAATGGGAATGCAGAAAACAGTCATAGGGGCACTCTGATTGGCTAAGATTCTCTGGCCTCAGCTGGACTGGCCCAGAGGGAATCGTATAATCATGCATTTCAGTGTTTGTTGGCCAGATTCCTCTGCATAGCAGCACCACCGCTCCTCAGAGAAAACTGCAAAAATGGATGACCGCAGTGCAAATAAAATCAAATAAACTTTATTAACTTCAGACCCCGAGACTCTCATAATTGCAGCCGCCGACGGTGGACTTAGTCAAGCCTTATGAGTCAGGGCCTGTTTTCGTTCGTGTCAGTGCAGGAGATATTAAGTGGTCCGGAAACAAACCAGAGGAAGCAGCTAGGCTTTCAAAGGCCCAAGAAATCAGTTGGCACCCAAAGTTGAATGTTTTGTCGCAGCTGTGCAGAGAGATGCTGTGGAAACTAAACTCTAGGATTTCCATGCTTTCAGCTACTGGACAGTCACCTCATCTCTAAAGTTATGTTAGGATAAATACTCGGGCAGGAGCAAAACACTTCATCATGATATACACATTACACCACATTTACCATAAGATTTCCATTTAGTTATATTTATACAACTTTTACAAATTTTTAATAACTGAATATTCAACGCATTATTTTCATCTTAAAAATGTACTTGTCTATAAATTCACTAAGTGAAGCAGTGAGTCATTTTACCGGCAGCGTATGCAATTCTGGAAAACGACGACGTTCAACAAAACAACATGCCTTTAAAATTTCTGGGATGCCTTTAATTTCATAAAGAAACAAAATCCCATCTTCCCTGAGACAGACTGGCTTTCATCTGTTGTGTTTTGACCGGGAAACTCCACGGTCAGACAGTGGTCCACGCAGAAGCCTGTTTGGAAATGCATGAAATGAAACGGTAAACTGCTTAACATGACAGGCTAGGCAGTGGGGATTATCAGTGAGAAGTGTGGGATTAGCAGTCTGATTATCTTTGACACAGTACACTAGGGCTCTCAGATCTTTCCCAGCTCAGACACACAGCCCTCTTTCTGCGCCAACTAATAGGACCCACACCTTCCAAGTCTCTGACTCACATCTTAGCGCTTATAAAACAGTGTCCACTATATAAGACAGAATTCCAAATTAGTCAATTCAAATAAAGCTTTAATGTCATCTCAGCAGTAAATAGTGAAACAACAATGACATTTCTCATGAATTCATGGTGCGACATTCACAACAGGACAGACATTACCATGCCAAGGGGGTAGGAAACAATTTGATTTTGGGGAGGACAACTTAATAATTTAAATGTAAGGGTCTATTCATTTGGAGGGGGATTTAAGTCAGACTAAATACTGGTGGATATAGGTCCCCCTTGTCCCCTTTAGTTCCTATACCACTGTACAATGCTGAAGAGGGCAAAAAGAAGATTCCCATAGCGAATTACTTTGAAGGCTCATCTCTTCACGTAGACTTTTTAATATACAGCTAAGCTGCTTATAGGGATAATTCTGATGATCCATCACATTAACTACCTGAGATGGCCTGGGGAGTGGGGATTTCAGTGCCCTTTGACCACCAGTCAGCATGGCATTGCCTGTTTCGGCCCCCAGTGTGCAAATCGTCGCCAGAATCTATGCTTGAGTGAGAGCTCTCCGCTCGCCTACCTACTCCCAAGCGTGTACCTCCTTCCTCCATACACCCGCCAACTGATATACTGGGGAGAAAACATCCGGAAGTCTCCTTCCGACACGTTCCCCCTGAACGTTATAGTAATGACCCAGGGGACCCTCCCCCACAGTTCTCAATAACCACCCCCCCACTTCAAATCTCGGCTGCCCTGTTGCGACAGGCGTCATGCTCGATGTATTTTTCAGCACGTAATTGAACGAAGTTTCATCCACTTCATCCCCCCCTTACCATACATCTGAATCCATTACCAACAAATAAATTACTATATATATGCATTTTTTTTGTTCATCTATTCTTTTTTCGCGCCATAAACTGGAGATTTGTGAGACCAGCATTGCCAAACCAGGGCTTTTTTTCTCCCATTACTAGTGTAAAAATCCTGTCACTCTGTGGAATCCACGCTATGCTCAGAATAGACCAACAAAATACTCAAAGCAATTTGTGTTCCTGAACTGTGATTCATAGGCTTAACAGTCTAACAGTTAAAAGCCATACTACCAAATCTATGTTAGCATAAATGTACAGAAAAGCCCCCTGCCCCCAACTCTGTTCACATTCACTTTATGAAATCTTGGTGTCCCATGAATGTGGTCGAATCACGAATGGGGAACTGCTTCAGTGACCTCAGGCAACATTTATGACCTCAGGTTCCTCTGAAGTCGGTCTGTGTCAGCAGGTCATAAACTGTGCGAGACGTGGAACTGTCTGCCAGATAGAAAAAAAAAACATAATGTCATGCACATCATGATATTTTGACACCGAGGTAAGTGGAATTTTCCAAATTCCCCTCAAAACGGAGGAGTTTACAAGAAGCAGGAAAACTAATAATCTCTGTCGTTCTTTTTGCTCAGGACATTCTGAAATGCAGGGCTGCTTTTAAGAACCATGACATATTTGTTTTTCTGACTCAAAAAAGAAGGAAAAATAGAAATTATGGGCACACTTGTATCACCTCCTTTGCGTACGTCACGGGTGCCACATAAGTGGCCTGTTTATCTGATGGCAATATCTGTAGAAGGAGGCCCAGTTTAAAGGACATCTGTAAATCTCCAGACACACCTGAGATAGAAATAAAAATGCTGTACATCTGCTGCACTAAAATCAAGACAGACACCCCCCCCCCCCCCGGCCAACACCCAAAAACAACAAGGGATGAAATAGCAACTCTGGGTCAAAACCAGAATCCCAGGTCTCCAAAAGAGTGTCACTAGTGTCACACACCGGTTGTCTCTGACCCCTCCCTGTCCTCATTTCACTCCAAAGACCCGAGACAAACAGAACTGCACAAACAGCAAGCATGACACACCTCATGTGTAGCACAGGCCTGGTCTACAGGCCGGCAGACGAGCCAGAACCCCGGGCCGAGCTAATAACCTCCATTGAAATATGTACCCCGTCTTGCTGTCTCTCACGCTGTTCGAATATTGGAACTCAGGAAGCGAGTGGGGCCAATTTCCTCAGCCGTAACCTTAGACGGCAGGAGCAGGGGTCCCGGAGGCCTGGTGCCATAACCGCTGGGCCGCTCCAATTAAAGTGCATCGCCCCGCGGTGCCCGGAAGGAGAGGCGCTGCAGCCACCCCCGGGGTCCCCGGCACATCCCCTCACTCAGACTTCCTCAGTCTCGACTATCCGTGCCCCCTTCTTAAAAACAAAGGGCCGACATGTATGAGAATGGACCAGGCAGGTTTTGGTGCACCAAAGAGCTCACATACTGGGCATTCTCCATTTCCGAACAATTATCATTCAATGTATGGAATAAAACGTGGTTCATGGTTTATCTCTAATGATGCAGTTTTTCCAGCCGGCCTACTTTCAATTGTTGGCATATCTGAAAAAAAAAATCACCATCGAAATGCTTTCACAGTCCAGTGTCCGTAGAGTTTCGAAAGCAAATATAGACACTGTGAATGGTTCGCTCTTCTGGTGTGAACACTTCCACTATGTTTGTAGCATCCTACAAAGTCTGAGGCAGACCTACAAAACCAAAATCCTTCTTTCCAATGAATCTTCAGAGGGGAACGGCTTTTTGCCACCACACCTCTGGACCAAATTTGCATTAACGCATTAACATCTGTAAGGCTGAGTAACCCTTTCATTCACAGTTATGCAAATGAGAATAGCAACAATGAAGCTGGGTCCTGTCTCGGTCACGTCAGAAGCCTCTGAGTCAGCTTCGCTGGTCTTTCCCCGACAGAATGCCATCGTTTGCTGGCTTCTACTATTTAACAGCTTTACAGAATCATTACGCTGCAGTGGAATGACTCACAGTACAGTACCGCTATGAAGACACTGTGGTTGCCATTCTCACCTCAATGTAACTATAGGCTCAGCAGTCCAAAGACCACTTCCGTTATTGGTAATGATATAAACAAAATGTGATCTTGTTCCATCTCAACCACCCGGCCAGAGGCTACAAAATTGAATATCAGGTATGGTTTGCATTAAACGTCCACTTTTAAAGTCACGAGACATTTAAACAGGAAGTCACCTCACCTGGCACTCCAGGTTCCTATCAATTTCAGGCTCAGAAAATTCCTGGAAACCATTAGCTACTGTAGCGGTAATCATTTCCACAGCTCAGTGTTTGTTTAAATGCTTTCTGAACTGATATAGCTCCTGTTAAGCTGCTTTCAAACGTTTGGCATACCCCAAACACACTCACAGCCTTTGCACCCACAATAGCCGGGTCTATTTTTCACATGTAAGCCAACATTTTAGTAGACAGAGGAGCCATGCTCGGATAATAAACAGATCGCAGCCTTTTTTCTTCAGGCTTGCTGAGACCGTCCTCTGCAGAGCAGAGGGACTGGGGAAAAGGCCTTTTAGATATCGTCACTCTTTCATTACCATGGCATTTCCAGACATCGCATTGACAGTCCTGAAATAATGGACCTTTTCATTGGATTACAAAACCTGTAGGCTCCGGTGTAGGAGGAGAATGGAGGGACAGGAGCCAAGAGGGACGAAGAAAGGACATCGGGAATGACATATCCTAACAGAGCAGGATAACCTAGGAAGACAGCAGTCTGTTGTACATATCTTCCTGCTCTAATGCCTGACAACAGGCCAACAGCACTTTGACAGACTGGCTGGGGAGGGGGATGGATGGGTGCCTCACATTGTTTTTTTTTCACTTCCAAGATTTTTAACAAGAATCGACAAAGACTACAATGGTGGCTTATATTGAACATACAGTATTCTGCTGACAATTCAGTGGGCTCCTTCAAAGGCGCTGTGACATCACATGGCCGAAGTGACGCGCGACTTGTTTGCGAATGACATACTGAGTTCGATCTATCATCCATCTGTGGAAAAACCATAGCGACTCAGTTGTTTTTCCTTCGTCAGTTAGAAAAAAAAGGAATAGCTCTGAAATTGTAATGCTCTCAAAAAAGATTTTGAGGGAATTTTGGCAGCTGTCAAATGTCAGCGTGATACAATTTTTTTTCTTTTTTTCTGTGGCGATTTCGTCATTTGGAAGCAAAATACAGAGGTGGAACTCTAACATAGTGTTACACCCTTCGCCTGAAATGCAGACATGTGGGGAAAAAAAAAACAGAGGAGAAGCTGAGGAGTGATTGGATAGGCAGGTGATGACATAACCAAAATGTAAATGTTGATTTTCTTGGCCCGTCTGGCCCAAAACGGACTGGGTCATCAGAGAGGCTGAGTCAGCCTGTTATATTGAGGCTGCCAGCGGTCCTAGGCCATGAGACCAGGGCCTGCGTGGCTCCTACAGGTGAGAACAAATCTGACTAAACTCGTTTACTAGCTACGGGAATCTTGAACAGCTGTTTTTGGAAAATGTTATGCATCTCTTTAGCAGTTAAAGTATATTTTATCCCTACTAAGTCTTGGTGCTAATTATGCCATGTCCACTAAGAAAATGCAAATAAACAGCTTTTTTAGTTCTGTAAATTTACAAATTTTGGCAGTTCCAAAAGGCACCATGTGGCCTACAGATCCAAACATAACAAGATTTAAATATAGCATCTTTCATATGACGCTAAAGGTTCTCAGGTAAGTAACATACAAGTAAACTTTTCCCCCTTTCTATGATTGGCCCTGTGTTGGTCACATGGCACATGATTGTGACACCAATCGGAAAGCTGCAGATTATTGGTCTGAAAACCCTGAATGTCCTACACTTGACCTGTCAATACAGATTAACAGCCAGACAGAGAAGGGCCGATCGACACATCTTCTGGCTTTCTGTTAGCGGCCTGCAAAATGATTACAGCAGAGAGCTGCGTTTGCGTGCCAGGCGTTTAGAGGCACTGGTGTCCAGACCAGGGCTTGGACAGCACTGCGGCTAGCAGCCAAGGCATAGCACACTGTGTTCCGAGAGGCAGAGCGCCCACGCCGACTCAGCCAGATTCAGTTACAGTATGGCGACTGGGACCTGGACTGGCTCAAGTTAAACAAAAGAGCAGGCTTGTTGTTGGACATGTGACAGGCTTGTTGTTGTACTTTTAAGCCAGGGTTTACCACACCTGGCCCCCAACCATCCTATTTTCTACCGTATACCATCCCCCGGGGCATGCTGGGGTTAGGGTCAGGCTACATCTGTACCTAAATAACTGATTCCATTTAGCTAACCTCTCCAAAAATCCTAACCTTAGCGGGCACAAGCCACATGATCAAATCGCTATGTGGTCAACTGCTACATCATTTAGCCCAGAAAGGCATAAATGCAGACTACAGTTCAGTTAATGACTCCTAAGCTCCTCCTAGTGCTAACAGACAAATCTGTACCAATCAGGTCCTGGCCTTTTATGCCCCTCCCATTGACAATGACCAATGAGAGCAAGAGTTTAGACTGGCTAATCAGACAGTATTGACCCAGTGGTACGTGCTTCCTTTCCTACATACGTCCTATCAGTTGAAGCCTAAGGAGTTTTCCCAGCTGTAGAGGAGAGAGAGATAAAAAGGAGATTAGCACTTATCTACAGGG
>JAODKF010000050.1:240764-252348 GCA_026779585.1 Mormyrus proboscirostris | reverse complement strand
GCATGGGCACGCAAGCAGCCCGAGTGGGGAGGGAGGGGGGGGTTGGGGGGCAGGGAGCGCTAGATGGGAAGTGTGTCGGCCCCCATTACTGTGCGTAAAGCTGAAGAAGGGAAAACAGTACTCCTTCGAAGCACCTTGCTTGAAATGCAACACATCCTTGAGAGGCGTAACAGCCCAACATCAAAAAGGTGAGGAGAAACTTCATGCCCGAGATCTTTAAAAAAACACATTGCACAACAGCTTCTGCATCACCGTTTGTTTTAGCCATTACACCGAGACCTGGCCTCTCGCCCAAGAAGGGTGATCTATGCCATTACAGCTACCGCCCATTGAACAGTGAGGCAAGGCTCTTGAAAAAACGTTAGCTCAGCGACTGCATGGGCCAACCTCCGCCACCAACGGCAGCACATTGATATAGCGTTATCGTATGCGTGCAAACAAGCACCTTTCCCCCCTCCTTTCTATGTTATCTTATACCTGGTGGTGTTTCCAGAAAGTGTCTGGCTTCCTCACCTACGCTCAGTTTCAGGTGATGCTTCATTTGAATTTTATAAATAAAAAAAAAATCCAGCTGAGCAAATAAATATCCAGGATACAGTTTAATTAGTGCTTTGTGTACACACACTATCCAAATAACGACTTTATTGATTAAATTTAAAAAGCAAAAGATCACCCTGCAGCTCTTTGCGGATTGGAAATGTCCATCCCAGAAATTTCTGTGGTGAAGCCATTGGACTGATTGGATTATCCCGAAGGGGATTTCAGCAGAAAGACAGCAACAGCTCTGCAGCCAGAGCGAGGGCAACTAAGGTGCTTTTAACCTCAACATGTGAAGGTGCCAGAGGCACGATAAACCCTGTTCAAATTTCACCGAGAGCAAGATGTTGCTGTGTCAATACCAACCCGTGCCCAAATGCTCTGATCCGGTCAGGCAAACAGCCAATCGGGGCAATCAATCAACCCCAGTGGCAAATTGAGGAACTCTTTAACTACTTGTGTGCATCAAGACTTTTGGATTCTTGGTGGGGCTGGTCCCCAGATAATGGAAAAAAACGTTTCATTTGAAACAGGCGCTTATCTGAAATGCAAACTGGGAGCCGAGCAGACAAGCATGAGACCAATAGTTGAAAGCTTCAGCCCAAGTAACACTTATTAATGGAAATTAACTGCAAACAAGACACTATCAAAAGGCAAAAACTTAAAATACATTTGAATGAAAATGTTCTAAACGAGTTAATTAAGTTAAGTTAATTATAGATTACAGTCAATTACCCCTTTAAAGCTTCCTGCATGCAGCGTCGTCAAATACCAACCCTGGTGCATCATGGGATATTGACAGACAAAAAAAAGTGTCAGATATGTGCAAGGTCGCTTCTGGCAAGTTTGGTTCCCCGCGCCCCACCCAATCAGGGCTGCCACGGTGGCCCAGCCACATGCATTCCCCTCATTCTTGGAGGAGGGGCCCCGGCCAGGTAAGTCAAACAGCCACATCCGCAGTCACGCAGGCAGGTGTCAGGCCCTCTGGCTGCACTGCCGCTCATGTCCACTAGTGCCGCATGCTCTGGCCCATCTCTGTTGAGACGGTTCTCAGTCTGTTCCGAAATACCTCAGGACCTCCCTGACCAGGAAGGACGTGCGGAAGCAGAATGCCGCCTCGAGGAAAATGAACAGGACCACAACCCTCGGATGGGCAGCT
Organism: Mormyrus proboscirostris; assembly: GCA_026779585.1. Lineage (NCBI taxonomy): Eukaryota > Metazoa > Chordata > Actinopteri > Osteoglossiformes > Mormyridae > Mormyrus > Mormyrus proboscirostris. The sequence goes on along the minus strand of JAODKF010000050.1, from coordinate 250,652 downwards.
GGCGGTACTCAGAGGGCTTCACAAGGCTCCCTCATAATACAGAGTGATTTTATTGGAAACAACCAACATAGCTTAGGCACCCCTTCTTAGCCATTAGCACTGCTGGATAATTTACCAAAGCCATTCATCAGCTGAGGACATAATAGCAGTTTGAACCTGTGACCTTTGGATTACAAGTCTTACTGCAGACATGATGTCACTTGAAGGCCTCCAACCACCCTGGGGGGCAGGGAGGAATCACCTGTCTCCCTGTGGACCATCTGGGACTCACTACTACTTTTCCTACACACCATGGTCCACAATGTTCGGGTGCAGTACCGAACAAGCTACATAAGCCTGTATACACACCTGACACGCCTTTCCCAGCAACACACAGCGCCTGTGACGGCTGTCTGTGTTGCATTTATGCATACAAGGCAGTGGAAAGAATCAGAAAAACAAAAACATAGGGTGAAAAAAGTATTGTAAATCCCACCTCAGACATTTTGCAGTGGAACCTGAGAAAGTGAGAAGGAGGGACAGACATGATTTAGCGGTTTACTCCTAATGTTTGCCTTGAATTTTCTAGCGCCGTGGCTCCAAGTCAAGCTGAGAAGTTTCCCAAGGCCTGTGGCGCTTTTCTGCTGCTTGCCCCTCGGAGCCCAGGCCTGACCCCCACCACCCTGCCTTCCTGGCCACCTGCGTCCCTTTTAGCAGCTGTCGTTTATGTTGCATTCCCGGAACAGGCCGGCTACTCGGACTGCCCTCCTCAGCAAGGGCTCCAGAACCGGCGACGTAGGCGGACTGTTTGGGGTGCTTCGCAAGACTGACCCTAGCGGTTTGCTGACGACTGTGTGTCTCAGATGGCGAGGCCGCTTAGAGAGGCACAAACATGCTCTTCTCAGAACAGGAATGGATACTGTACTAATGTCCTGTGCAAAAGCTAATAACTCCACGGTTAATTTCTTGCACACCTGTTTTCTTTAAGTCAACAGGACTTCTGAACCATTGCTTCTCCTTGAGGAATGTGGCACAAAATAACAATGACAATAATCATTTTATTGATCCTGTGAGAAATTATTTTTTACACCACCCTCCCTTGCTCTTTGTAAGCAAGCTGCCTGCGAAGGGCAGCCACCCATGTAACACCCAGGGAGCTGGGGGTTAAGGGCCTTGCTCAAGGGCCCACAAACACGCTGAGGCTGGGTTTGAGCCAGTGACCTTGTGATTACAAGCACACAGGCTTAGCCCGCTGAGCCACACGCTGAATGGAAAATAAAATGTTATAGTTAAAAGAATGTGCGTGTGCCTGTAAATGGTGACTGTGCCCTGCAGGTTGTTCCATGCCTTGCACCCAATAGCCTCTGGGAAGGGCTTGGGACCCCCCGTTACCCTGAATAGGACAAGCTATTGGATGAACACAAAATGGACGAATGGATGGATGGATGGATCCAAGGTGGCATGGAGGCTCTATTCTTGTGTGATGGTTGCACATCCTATGAGAGTCATGTGGGGTTTTGTCCTGTAATCTGAAGACATGGAGTTAGACTAAGTGGTGCCTATTAAGTGCCCCTAGTCTGTGTATGTCCTTCTCTGATGGCCTGGCATCCCATCCAGGATGTACCCCAGCTTATCGCCTTGAGCTGCCTAAATTGGGCTCCGGGTTTCCCTGTGATCTGCTCCAGGATCAGCGGTTGGAAGCTGGATGTGTAAACAAATATCTAATGATGAAGTGTCCGCATCATTAAGTCATTACTTACATGCAAATCTGTGCATTTCCATCAAGATTGAATGAAACAACACACAATTTATAGATTAGTCGGCACAAACTATATTGAAAAGACAGGGATGTTTTCCAAAGACTTTAAATGAGCTATAAATTCATCTGGGTCATAACTAAAGATGATGGGGATCGTCAGTGATAAACAAATGGGATACAGGGATAAACAATGATTAACAGATATAACAAAGTTGTACACCACCATTTTTGGAATTCTGTCATTTTTCTTACAGCTGCTTTGGCTCTGCTGGGATAGAGGCTCCATGTGCTCAGATGAGCCTGACTGTTCACTGCCTTCTCAGACACAAGTGATTAAAATCAGACCTGTAATTACAAGTGGAGCTGACAGACCAATCAAACCCTGGTTTTAATTAAAATCTGAGGTCATACCCATAACCATTGATATGCTGAGAGGGGGTTGTAGATACAACGTCTTTAAAAATGTTGCGTTGCAGAGCACACACGTCCCTGCACCTTTACGATTTACGATCTATCTGTGCAGCTAAATTTTATTTATTAACAGACATTTCTACATACCAGCATTAATTTTAATGAATTTTAGCCGCCAGCACAATCTATTTGGATGAGAGTCCTGGGCACGTTGGATGCCTTAAATAATTGCAGACGCATTTTGACAGGTTGTCGCGTAGGTGTTTTACAAATCTTTGCAAAAGAAAAAAAAACAATCAGAACTACAACCCTGTATCTTAAAAAGTTGGGATGCTGTGAACAATGTAAAAAAAACAGAATGCAATGATTTTAAAATTATATAAACCCGTATATAATTGAAAATAGAACAAAGACAACATATCAAATGCTGAAACTGAGAAATTGCAGGCAGGCCAGTCTTACACTCGGATTCTTCTATTATGAAGCCATTCTGTTCTAACATGCGCAGAATGCAATTTCACATTGTCTTACTGAAACATACGAGGCAAATATGTTATCTGGATAGCAGCATATGTTGCTCCAAAACCTGTATATATCCTTCAGCATTAATAGGGCCTTCCGACATGTGCAAGCTACCCAAGCCATGGGCACTAATGAACTTCCATGCCATAACGGATGCTGGCTTTTCAACTGCACCCTGGTAACAAGCTGGATGATCCCTCTGCTCTTTAGCCCAGAGGATGTGATCTCCAAAAATAATTTTGATTCATCAGACCATAGGACAGTTTCCCATTTTGCCTCAGTCCATCTTAGATGAGCTCGGGCCCAGAGAAGTCAGCGGCGTCTCTGGATCATGTTTAGATACGGTTTCTTCTTTTCGGGATTCAGGTTCATCCTGCATTTGCAGATGTAGCGACAAACTGCCTTGCAGACAGTGGTTTTCGGAAGTGTTCCTGAGCCCATGCAGTCATTTTCACTATAGAAATTATAGAGAATTTATTGTCGGTTTTCAATGCAGTACTGCCTCAGGACCTGAAGATCACAGCTATCAAATATTGGTTTACAGTCTTGCATATAGAGATCTCTTTGTTTTTTCTCAATCTCTTAATGATATTATGTAGCACAGACAATGAAAATCCCTGATTGTTTGCAATATAATGTTAAGGCACATTATTCTTAAGTTGTAGAACAATTTGCCCACACAGAGTGCACTGAACAGACTCAGCCTCTCTGGCAGGGGTTTTATACCCAATCATCTTACTGACCTGCTGCCAATTAACCTAATTAGTTATGAGATATTCAACCAGGTGTTTTGTTTTAGCATTACACGACTTTTCCAGTCTTTTGTTGGCCCTTTCCTAGCTCTTTTGAAACGTGCTGCTGGCATAAAATTCAAACTCAGCCTATATTTGTCATAAAACAATGACATTTCTCAATTTCTACATTTGATATGTCTTTGATCTATTTTGAATTAAACATGGGTTTGTACATTTGCAAATCATTGCATCCTTTTTAATGTATATTTTACACAGCGTTGAAAACGGGGTTATATTAAATTAATCGTAAAGCTGTTATTTGTCTGTGTGTGTATGACATTTTCTAATGTTACACAAAATGTAGCGTCTTATAAATGCTATAGAAATTAATCAAATGAAATACGCGAAATAACCTACCAGTGCCGGTAACTCACTTTTGCAAAAAAGTTACAATAAAGTTGGTTGTTCGGTGTATACATGCGCCGTTTAAATGAAAGTGGATGAAGAGTTTCGGGGTAAATAAACTATTAGGGGAAATACAAGCAACTGATGAGTGGAAGACTGTTTGCTTGTTTATATAAGGAATTTTGTTAATTTGGAAAACAGGATTACGACTGATTCAGAGTTTGCTATCTTGCTGTTAAGTGATCGCCAAACATTCACTGTCGCTTGCATAACTTGGGGAGCAGTAGCTGTATTTTAATATTACAGAGAGAGGGAAAGAGACATCTGCAAACAATTATATGTAAAACTTCAGGTAGCAGAAGAAAGCACACATGCTGCCCACATTATTTCTAAAATTACATTTCCACAACATTAAAAATCCAAATTAACAATTACACAACATACATTGCAATAAAAAGGCAAAAACATCGACACTACTAAGAAAAATGAAAAATAAAAATAGGTGCTACAGTTCGCGAAGACGAAGACACAATGAAAGAACAAAGAAATCTATAGTTAACACCAAGTTTGTAGGCCACTTTTAAATCAGAATAACTGCATATTTACATTTTTGCAATTCTTCATTCTTGTCAGTACATATCTGAATTTCATAACTTTAAACATATTGCGTTTTCCTATAGATTTCAGGACATATGCGTCCAACCAAGGTCAAAAAGACTTGACATTCTTACGCAACTCTTTAAGGAAACGGCGAAAGGCTAACCAATAAATCAGAAGAAAATCAAAAATTGCGGAGTATTAATAGAAAAATAAGTGGATAATGTCGACCTTTGGAGTATATATTCGAGTTTGGTTTCTAGCGTTAAATACCCGTATTAGAAACGGAGACATGTTTTAATAACACGTACAGCACAGAAAACACGGAGAACTACGGCACACTCATGTGTTCACCGTCCGCGACGTTTCGTCTAATAGTGTGATGAACAAAAAACATCCAGTCCATGGCATCTCTGTGACCGACAACATATTAATGAGAGCGGCCAAAGGAGAATAGCCAGACTTGTTAAAGCTAACAGGAAGGTCACGAGTGCGAGAAAGGCCAGCTATAGTACAACTGCGTGCAGAACGGCTTCTCTGAATGCACAGCTCGTCCAACCTCAGAAGTAGGTCCTATACCTGCTTACTATATACACATACATAATTTGCTGGATATATATATGTATATCAAATCAACTTTAATATCGAATTACATTATTCTATTTCGAATATGTCATTATTACTGAATCTTAATGTATTGATAACGTTACTGTAATAAAAATATGACATTTAGGTCTACTCCATTATGTATTTATTGCAAATAGTTAATAGTTAATACCGTTTAAAGATCTTCGATCTTTAAGTACATTAATAACAGTAACAAAGGGGATGTTAAGTTATGTGCGAAGGGGACAAATACGTAAATAAAAATAAAAGGATGCCTAAAGACCAAGTGAAGATGTAATATAAAGAGGTGCGGGTATATGTATATATCTGTTCACAGGAAATCAAATAAGACGTATGTTCATTTAAAAGCGCAGAAAGTGGATAAATCGACTACTCTAAATGATCATTTTTGTAAACAATGTTTTTAGGTCAATTCAAACATTTTACACCCATTCAAATATGTAAATGACGATTGTTGTGAAATTACATTTTAATCCAACCAAATAAACCTGAAAAAGTATTAGTAATGTTGGAAAATATTTTCGTTAATTTCTACATTTTTTCCATCAACACCACCCCAGATACCTACTGATAAAACTAAAATGTTCTAATTTAAATATTATCTTTATTTTCGGCCGGGATGGGCTTATTTATTCGATTGGTATGAGAAATATACTTATATATTAAACAAAACGTCTACTGCAATATATTGTGATTTTATATATATAATATATAAAATATAATATATTGTAAGTATAGAATAATTGAAGAATTGTATTGCATATCATCAGTTAATTCTGAATTTTATCTTATTCGTGCGGAGGGTTTTGGAAGGAATACTCGTTTGCAATATTTATCTATTTGATTTTAAGATTAGTTCTGTGATTTTCTTTGCCAACTCTGACTCTTCAAACCTCTCCTCTCGCGTCTCTCAGCTTCCGTTCTGTACAAACAGATTACTACTACTACTATGCTCATGTGTTCCTGGACTGCTGTCTCCCTCTATGGGCCAATGATATATTGCCTGTTTATTTGAGAGTGATTTTATTTCGGTTCCCGACTGTCAAGGGCTCTCAGTATACTAATAAAATCAGTACAGCGGATCAATCTACCGTCTTCGAATTAAAGTCACGGGTAATTTTGATTAAGACGTCATAATATCACAGTATCACATTTTGGTTCGGATAAAATTGATAACAGCACGCAGTTTGGCAGTGACCTGACGTGATTTTGAATCACACGCAGAAAAGTCAGTGTCTACAGACACGCATATTACACGCTGCAAATTGCATTGGAATAACTTGCGTCACAGTACATGCATAAAAATGTGAAGGTTCATCAAATGGCAGTCCACATAATTTTATTTAATTGGAAGCGTACTCGAATTTCACCGTACAAACAGTAACACTGTAATAAAACTGGCTTTATTTACTTAACAACTCTTTGCGAAGGGTTTATTGTGTTTTAATGCGTCTCCAAAATTATGACTATGAAGCGTGTTTATCAACAAAATAGACGAAAGAACTGTACTACAAAACCGGAACGTGTTGCACAGAAATCGTAATAATGAATGAAATAAGTTTGGAATTGGAAAAAAGGACAGCATTCACGATACTATTGCCATTAAAAGCCCATGAGAAAAAAATACAAATTACACTAACAATACGATCACAGAAAATAGACTGCCAATGACATGCTTTTAATCATCGCACTATACGAAGTATATTTGCTGCCTTGAATCACTTTAAAGCAGCCCCAATGTATACTTGTGTGGGAGGATTAAATTGTGAAACCTCCCCTAATTCTCTCGGCCAATCACTGTCGAGATCAACCTTTACAGAGGTTTATAAAATCGCGTTAGCTACCAGTGGATTTTGTCTTCTCAGGCAAGTTGGAAATAAAGCGAAGGTGGAACGTTATTTCTTATATTTGTTGGTGACAATAAAACAGATGCAGTTAAAGACAGATAGTGCTTGCAAAACTGCAGTTCGCAATTCAGTCTTTGCTCCAAAAACATTTGCTAAAGAAGTATTTTTAAGTCAAGGGGAAAGTTTTGAAACTTTTTGATACCTTCTGCATAAATCTGCAGTCAACTTTTTTTGCACCGAGACAGACTGCTTTGATACTCTTGCATAATCGAGGATTTTGTTTAACCCGCAACGGGCTGCAGATTTGTTTCTCTTTGTTTTTTTTTTAAACTGTAGGTGTTTATACACGTTTTCTCGTATGAATCTACTCGACCCATTTCTGAAAATGACAGACGAGCATGAGAAGTGTCTTTCTGATGCCCCTAGTCCGAGCATGTCTGAGGATTCCGCGGGGTCTCCTTGCCCGTCCGGATCTGGCTCCGACACCGAGAACACCAGACCCTCCGAAAACCATGCATTGGGCTCCAATGGCGCGCACAGCGACTTCAAGAAAGACGAGGAAGACAAATTCCCGGTTTGCATCCGCGACGCCGTTTCCCAAGTGCTGAAAGGCTACGACTGGACCCTGGTGCCCATGCCTGTGCGAGTGAACGGGTCCAGCAAGAACAAGCCGCATGTGAAGAGACCGATGAACGCCTTCATGGTGTGGGCGCAGGCTGCGCGTAGGAAGCTGGCGGACCAGTACCCTCACCTGCACAACGCGGAACTCAGCAAAACTTTGGGCAAACTCTGGAGGTAGGTTTTCCTACCACTAATACTGCTGTTTATATGCAATCGACGACGCGTCGCTGAGGCAGCGATGAACTGAACGAACTGAGAATATTATGAGCGACTGTCGGAGCGTGTCTAAGCGCAATTTGCTCTTATATATGAAGGGTGTGTTGTAAAGATGTAAAATAATATGAATAGTCAATCAGCCACTGAAACTATAGGTGTTCGTTTAACACTCTTGTTTAGTAAACAATTACATTCTTAAACGTCAGAACTAGTAATACTACTATTATTTCACCTTATGAAACTTTCACTTCTAGTTGCTTAGACGGCAACTTTGCTCAGTATTATTAGCATTTAACTTTTATTACTATATCTTGCATAGCCATACTTATTTATGCATTTTCTACAGATTGCTGAACGAAGGCGAAAAGCGTCCGTTTGTGGAGGAGGCTGAACGTCTCCGAGTGCAGCATAAAAAGGATCACCCAGATTACAAATACCAGCCAAGGCGCAGAAAGTCGGTGAAGAACGGGCAGAGCGAAGCGGAGGACGGCGAGCAGACGCACATCTCCCCCAATGCAATCTTCAAGGCGCTGCAGCAAGCCGACTCCCCGGCGTCCAGTATGGGCGACGAGCATTCCTCTGGCGAGCACTCCGGTAAGTAATACCCGCACAATCTGGGACGCATTTCACTTTACAGTTGGTATTGCTTGAAGTTTCGCTTCCTGGTCTTATGGAATCGATACCATACGAAACATTTTATATCAGTCTACGCTAGCAATGGTAATTGAACGCCTTCCTTAGTTTCACTAAGTAGATTTTTCAAGTTTAATTTTTTTGTTAAGCAATTTAGAATCTTGACCTTATAATACTAAGTAGGTATTTGTAAATCATTACGGATTTTATAGGCTATAATATGAATATGCCATATACCTTTATTGTGCAGCTTATCTGCTTATGAAAACGTCCAGTGTGTACATGACATAATGTCACCTTTTCTGCTGAGGGTACAACTCGTATCTTATCTTAACTTCTATCTTAATTCTAATTCCAAAAAAATATTTTCATGGTCCTATCTATTATGCAAAGTGTGCACCGTACTTGACTCATTATTTTGAATTTTATCCTACACAGGCCAGTCCCAGGGCCCCCCCACACCTCCTACTACTCCCAAGACCGACATTCCACTGGGCAAGTCAGACCTGAAACGCGAAGGGCGCCCCCTACAGGAGGGCACAGGCAGACAGCTCAACATCGATTTCCGCGATGTGGATATCGGGGAGCTCGACGTCATCGATGCTATTGACGTCAACGAGTTTGACCAATACTTGCCACCCCACGGCCACACGGGCATGCCCATGGGTGGCACGGGCAGCGGGCAGGGTGGTCCCGTTTCTTACACGGGCAGTTACGGCATCAGCAGCACCCAGGTGTCACAGACGGCGGCCGGCAGTGGCAGCCACGGCTGGATGTCCAAGCAGCAGCAGCAGCCACAGCAGCCACCTGCTGCGCAGCACACGCTAACTACCCTTGGTGGAGAGCAGGGGCAGACCCAGCAGAGGGCCCCACACATTAAGACGGAGCAGCTGAGCCCCAGCCACTACACCGAGCAGCAGGGTTCTCCGCAGCCCGTCAGTTACGGCTCCTTCAGCCTGCAGCACTATAGCACCGCCTCCTACTCTGCTGGTGCCCGCACGCAATACGACTACTCCGACCACCAGGGCGGTGCCAACTCCTACTACAGTCACGCGGGTGGCCAGGGCTCTGGCATCTACTCTACCTTCAGCTACATGAGCCCTACCCAGAGACCGATGTACACTCCCATCGCTGACACTACAGGGGTGCCCTCAGTTCCCCAGACCCACAGTCCACAGCACTGGGATCAGCCAGTGTACACACAGCTCTCCAGGCCTTAAGGGTACCAGAGACTGGATGGCAGCCCAGCCTTGGCCAGAAACTCAAACTCCCAGCATGCCCTGCATTCCACACATGTTATTACCAGCAGAAAGAGATTAAGGAGCAGGAATTTAAGTACAGAAAGTATATCAAAATGGCTAACATGGTGCCTTTTTATGCTTGGAGTTGTGATTATATTTTTAGATATAATTAAGAAAATGGAAAAAGGTCCTCTGTGAGGACTGATTGAATATAAATATTTTAGTATGTACTGTGTATGTTATGACCTTTTGTGATCAGTCTTTTTTTTTGGGGGGGGGGGGGGGGGGGTGTTTGT
>JAODKF010000050.1:198740-221734 GCA_026779585.1 Mormyrus proboscirostris | reverse complement strand
GGGAGAGCATGAGAGGGTTAACCAGCGGCCTTAATGCATGTGAAGATATATGTGATGTGCATGTCAGCTGTCTGGGTAAACAAAAGGGGACTCGCACACAAATGCACTCATTTGCATCTTGTTTTTCTTCTCGTCTGGGACTTCCCGGGGACTCTGGCTGTAGCGCAGTTTATAATTCTTGACAATTCTGGCCAAACTAGGAGGCTCGGGAAAATGAATTTTAGTCTTTGAGCTTTAAAGGGGAAAAAGCAGATTAAGTTCAGCCATCATATTTTTTTTTTGGTCTGTGCTCCCCTGAAAAATAATTTTCAATGCATTCATTGATTATGTCCTGTATTTCTTAGGGGCTTAGCCCCCCTAAGGGTCAGAGGCTGCCCCCCCCCCCCACCAACTAAGGCACTAAACCCTCTTCACACCCACTGGCCAGCCCTTTGCCAACATTTACTTCAGATGCATAGCAATGGAACCAGACCACCCCTCCCCCCAAGCTGGACCCAAAAACTGACCAGTTGTCTCTGTGGTTTGCAAAAGCAGCCTGATCACACTCTAAGTCTGGACTGAGCGTAAACAGACTGCTGGTATTAATTAATCAGCTAAATCTGTTATTGTTTTTCTGTTTTTTATGTACAGTTCGCCCTTCTCTGTGAATTCTAAGCCTGACTTACGACCATTGTTTATTACATTATTATAATTAACATCATAAAGTAGAATTTCCATCCATCTTCTGTGACCACTTATCCCATACAGGGTCGTGAGAGGTCCAGAGCCGATCAGGGAGGCTACAGCACAAGACAGGGAACAACCCAGGACAGGACACACATGGAACCCTGGCAGAGACTCGAACCCGAGCCCCAGAGGTGCGAGAGAATAGTTCTAACCACAGTGCCACATCATGCCACCCTAAAGTATCATTTCATTGAGCAAAGCTGGAAAATCTGAAAGACAGTTTGATTTAACTACAGACTCATGTTGTTCCCATGATTCACATTTACTGCTTTCTGCTGCTTTGCATTTGAAAAGTCAAAGTTTCAACTACAACAAATAAAGTTTTTCTGATCAATAAAATGACCCTGGTCCTCTTAACTTATCTGTCATCCACCCCACCCCACCTCACCCATCCAGTCTTCTTTTTGCCAACTAGACCGAAGAAATGACCTCATCCTAACCCCCTGATGTTTTACTCCCCTCCAAGAACAAGGGTCCATATGACACTACAAATTAGTCGGGGGTCTTGACAAACCGACAGTCTGCGAGGCACAGTGGTTGTGTCCTGGCTGCCAGTGGTGCGTGTCTGTATCTGCGTAGTTTTGTAATGAGGTGATTACCCATGTGCGTACAGTATAATTATAATAATATGTGTGTGTGCAAAATCATGTTGTATGTGGGAATGTCTGTGTGTGCGTGTCCACATGCCTGTAGACGGACGTGCAGGTGTGTGCGCGCGCATGTGAGGCTGACCCTCAGATCAGCTGTGTTGGCGAGGGTGGGGGCGGGGGGGGGGACTGCGTATGGGAACACAGCTCGCCACCCATCTCATACATTGTTCTCCCGCTCCTACGAACCGTTAATTCCACAAAAGATGCTTAGCCCATTGTAGGCCAGGACAGCTGGGGGGGGGGGGTTGCCATCAAGCACCAGCCTCGCCTGGCCTCACCCCCCCCCTCCACTCGAGGCTACCCCCGTGTACCTCGAGGGGATTGTCAGCCAGGATTTGGGGCGGAGGCAGGGGGTTGGGGGTGCTTATCACACAATGGAATTAAACCAACTTCAGTCCCAGCTTTTCTGTGCCGTCCTGCCGGCCGATAATCTGAGGATACCATGAAGATGAGCCTTAATAATGTTACATTTTCATTAGGCTTCTGCGGGCAAATGGGTCACTAGTAGCAAGAGCCGAGGGCAGCATTGTCATGCAAATTCTTATTATTATTTCCAAATATAATGGGCTGGTGGGCTATGGCAGCGGGCGGGGGTAATTTACAGACAGACATACATCGCGGCGCTCCTGCATGTCATCTCCATGCATTTAGCTCGGCTCATGTCACCAACATCACAGCTTTTAAAGCTAATAAACAAAAAATATAGGGATAGTACGTAATGTGAACTAAGCAAAAGTGAGAAATATGAAAGCATGAAATGTGAAACTGAAATTGGTATCACATGCTGATCTCATCGCCTCACAAATACTGAAAGTGCCGAAAACATGCAGGAGACTATCAATGCCTTAATGTCGCCGTACGGCTCTCCTGACCTTCAGGCTTGCATGCAACTACTCACGCTTTTGTGGTATAAAATTTTATCATTAGCACACAACAGTTTTTTCAGCTGTTGCCATTGCTTAGCATGATAAATACTGGTGGTTTTCTAGATCTTTGGAATTAAACCATGTTCTGCAGATGGTAGGTCAGATCCAACCAAAGTTAAGATTTAAGGTTGATCGCATCTCTAAACCAGGTTGAGGACAAGTCTGTGCAGAGGTCTGTGATGGGCTTTCCGTGTGGTGCCCCCATCCTGCCTGGAGGGGTATCTGCACCCAGTTGGTTTCCTGATGGCAGAGGAGCACCAGGCAGGAAGGTGTCATGGATATGAGGATTGTTGTTTTGAACAGCCACAGCACGATTTGGATGCAGTTGGTTCTCAGCTAGAACCTCCCCCCCCCATGCACACAGATTAAGACTCTGCCTCTTTTTGCCCCCCCCATAACGGATTGCAGCATTCCAGCACCATGGACCCTATGGCATGCTCACATGGGGCAGATTAGCCTTCCTAAGGCCCTCAGAGAATGCTCACTTTAGTTGTTGCCCCAGCACTAGCAGCCCCCCCCCCACCCCTCGCTAATGCAACACTTGGCCCCTGGTGGAGAAAGAAGGGGGGGGGGGACTGTGCGACATCTCAGCTGCATAATATTACAGCCTCATTCACAGTCATCTCTGCGAACATCGCACTTTTGCCATTTCTCATTGGCCGGAAACAGGAAAAATAGACATAATCATCATGCAAAAAAATGAGGGTCATATAACACAGGGACTTGCTAAACGCCATCTTGCCTGCTGCCCAAAGGTTGATGTTATTTTATACAGTTTCTCACCTTCATGCAGGAGAGGGGTGTATCTTTTCCTGTAGGTGCCAGACAGGCCTGTAGGAGGTAGTGATGTAGCAGCTCGGATGCCGCTACCTCCCCCGCCCCTTCCTTCAACATGAAGAAATTCAGTTTTATCTATGTGCAAAATTTCACTGGCATCACCTCCTGGAAGAGTATCTGGTTTACATAATACAGTACACATGCTGATTTACATAGTAGCATGCTCTTTTACATGCATTTACATTTTGTTTATTTAGTACATGCTTTTATCCAAAGTGGCAGGGTCAGACCATCCCTGGAGCAATGGGGGTTAAAGGCCTTGCTGAAGAGCTCAATGGTGAATTCACTTTGCTGACCCTGGGATTCGAACCAGGAACCTTCTGATCATTACAGTACACAAGGCCTTCTGTCTCCCATTTCAGTGGTCAGGAGTAACTGACTGCAGGAACCCCACGGCAGATGTGAGTGGAGTGCCCTGCAGAGCAATGAATCTCAGAAACGACACAACAGAGAGACTTGGGATCCGAAGCAGAATGGAAAGGCCCAGCCTGCGAACTCAGTGGGTTTAGGTTAAGCGGTCAACTTCCTAGGGAAGATTCTTGGGGTTCCGCCATCTGAGCACATTTAGTGAGGCATGTGTTTCACATTTGCATCGTGATGGGATTTTACCAAAGTTGCCCCGCTTACATACAGCGTGATTTTTTTTTTCATTCATGCGTCTGTTTAAAATCAATTCACTTCTCAATCTGATATTTATCCTTTTATCATAAATGAAGACATAAGTGTAATTACTTGATTTCTCCCTAACTTCAAAATTAATTCTACTTCAGGGCTTAAGCCGGTTCCTTTGTCTGCTTTTAGGGTATGACAAGACAATATAACTTACTGCCACCCATCACTGAGAACAGCTGGATCATTGGTGGGAATTCATTCTTCTCACACGACACACACACAAACACACTGGTCTGCTTCAGCTTTATTTAAGGCTCCGACGTCAAGAAAATCTTCTGTTTTCAATGAAAGAGAAGTAAATGAGATGAGTATGGAAAGGCATTTGTCCTTGGTCCAAATATTGTCCTCTGTGTCAGAACTAACATGACTCGACGAGGTGGTTTAGCATTGGCGGCGACCATTTTGTCAGCTGGTATGTATATCAATCTGTGTGACCTCACCGTTCTGGCAGTGGACTACAAGCGCGGGTGCATCTGGGGAAGCTATGGGTTTAACCCAGCCAGGGCCGAGGTGATGTGGAAGTATCGAGCCATGGAAAATAATTAGGTTTATTTTCTAGTAATGGTTCACCAGCCCTTAGTGGCGTAATTGCCACACAAAAAGCGACTTCATCTTGACCGCATGAAAGCAGCACTCATATGCAGAGATTGTTAATGAATCTGATCAGGAATACAGGGACAAGGTCGGGTTGGAGGCCGAAGCGGACAGGAAGTGATGTAACAGATGAGCATAAACAACATGTAGTTTGCTAACACGGTGCCCCAAACAGTTTCTGAAATTTTTGATTTCTCAAGTGTCTCTTTTTTATTATTATAAAAAAAGAAAAAAAAAATTCTCACAAACGTAGATTTGGGGTTAATAGTTGCATAACTTTCAGCAGCAATCCCTTTTAAAATGGAATATGATTAATAATAAAAGCTGCTCTTGTATGGTGGAAGTTACAGCTGTTTGCAGTGGAGGAGCGATTTTCTGGACCCTCTAAGAGACGTTAATAAAGGAGTTCTTCAAGCCAAACTCTGAGGACAACCGATTTCAGACTTGTTTCTGGCTGGCTCTGCTTCCAAGTCTTTTTTTTTTGGTCCATCAATGGCTTGGACATTTGCTGTGCATCTGAGCAGAAGACTTCTGGCCACCAGCCCCGCTGGGCCAGGCCTGATCCAGCAGCAGTAGCAGCAGTGGGAGTTTCCCTGGCCCGGTATAACACGGCACGATCCAGCCCACTAGTGGACAGCACCGGTGGCTGCTCCCTTGGGGCTTTTCCCCTTGGCGATAAGCACAGACAGGCACTCGGTGCTGAAAACATGGCCCCTGTGGATTCCTCCTGCTCTTTATCTCTCCCCCTCCTCTCTAGCGAGGCCCGAGGTCCTGCGTGCTCGCAGAGGAACATCAGCCCGCTGGCAGGTCTGACTGGCCAACTGAATGGGCCAAGGCTGCAGTGAGCTGGGATTTATGGGGGGACTGAGGGGGGGGGGGTGATTGCCAGGGTCTGAGAGTCAAGAAGCTCATGTGGCGATGGTGGTGGATGAAATGAGATGCGCAGGTCCCAGTAAATTTAATACGAATGCGACAACAAAGCTCTACTGAGACAGATCCCACTGACAGAATTGGCTTGCTGTTTACTTACGGTACCGGATTAGCTTCAGCTGTTGTTGTGCTGAGTCGCAGCCATATCTCAGAAGGGTCACCACCTCCACAACACATTTTGAGTTATTTTAATTATTGACGGCCTTTTGCAATTAATTTATATCATGTATGTTTTTATCCAAAGCAACATATAATTAGACAGTCCCTGGGCCAATTGGGGGTTAAGAGCCTTGCCTCTGTTGCTCTCTCTTTTTTGAAGATGGGAAGATGGTGGTGCAGGAGGTAGTGCTATTGTTTCGGCCCCCAGAGGGTTGCAGGTTTGAGCCCTAGTTCCTCCTGACCCCTGTCCTTGAGCAAGACACTGAACCCCAAATTGCTCCTGGTGTGCAGGTTGGCGCCTTGCATGGCAGCCTTTGTCACCGGTGTGTGAGTGTGAGGCATGTATTGTAAATCACTTTGAGTACTCCTAGGAGTAGAAAAGTGCTATATAAGATGCAGTCCATTTACCATTTGCACTCTCTGCCTTTCTCTGTCCCCCATACCTGGGATTTGAACCGGTAACCTTCTGATCACAAACACAGCTGAGCTAGCTTTGGGTCAGGAGCCTCCTAGATATGGTGCGTTAGTGTTAAGCTCCCCCTCCAGGTGCTGCTGATTAATGTCCTGCCCATCATAGTGGAGGATGGAGGAACACCACAGTTCTACGTAGCCGGTTGGTCAGTCCTGCCGAGTGTATGATATAACATCAGAGCTAAAAAGCAGCCACCACAGCTGAATCAGAGAAAGGCTCCTCGCTGCAAGCCAGACACATTATTTAATTTACTTCAACATCTTTCATGTACGTTACCTTGTTTCCCAGATATTTTTTCCCAAAGCGATGTACAATCAAAAGCAGGGTCAGGCAGTCCCTAGAGCAACTGGGGGGTTAAGGGCCTTGCTCAAGAGCCCATCACAAAACTACCCTGTCAACCATGGGATTCGGACCGACAACCTTCCAATCACAGGCATATCACGCTAACTACCAAGCCACATACAGCCCTTTTCTTCTATAACATAAAAATACAGAAATAGAGAATCTTTTGACAACACTGTGCCACATATAACAAACAGCACCAGCAATGTGGACTGTTTTGGGAATTCCCATGAAGACTGTTTGCCACTACAGTGTCATCACAACGTAGTTGTAGCATTACTGTACCGACACCATGCGTTAGCATCCTGGATTTAGATGTATGAGGACAATCTTGCATGATAAATGTCAAATTCTTATCACACACGTGCTTTGCTGATGAACTGAAGGGCTGTCAGTGGCCAAAAGTGAAACAAGTGATTTCTTAGTAAGTAACCCGCTGCCTTTCCCAATAGCTACAGACAAGTGTATAGGACGATTCACACGAATTTAACAGATGCAAATGAGTCAAAGTTTCACTCCCTGGAAGTAGTCATATTGTAAGTAAGAACACATAGTAAATCCCCAAGATTTTAATGACTCAGCTGGACTTTCTCTGTCAGAATGACATTTTACCTTGACCTTTACAACAACAATACATTATCATTAATGTCATGTGGCACGAGGGGCTCTTAGAAATTTTCCAGAAGCTTTGGCTCATTTGACCACAGCATGGTGATGATCAAACAAATGACCTCACAAAGCCCCGTTTGGGCGAGAAATAACCATCTGAAAAAGGCAGAACTGAGGATAGACAGCAGACTTGACATGGCACAAGCACAGGAAAAGAGGAAGCAGGAAAAGGTCAGGTCTGCCACTTAGATGCAGATGGACAGATGCTCCTCAGATGTCAGATGGGAGGAGCCAAAATGACATGGGGCTACCATAGAGGGAGTGTCAGACAAACCGTGAGGACTTAGCAGGGACACCACGTAAATTCCTATCCCCAGCCGGTAAAAAAAAATATAAAATAAATAACAAACAGGTTGGCCATTTCCTAACAGCAAACCAGAGCTGCCTGCTACACCTGATACATCACAGACTTCAAAGGCTTGTGGGTGATAAGCAGGATCAAACCCACCTGATGGTAATAATGATAGAGTAATAATAATGATGATAATAATGATAGAGTAATAATAATGATGATAATAATGATAGAGTAATAATAATTATGATAATTATACTACATACAGTACTGTACTGTACCGGAAGCCAACAAACTGCTGACGCTACATAATGTTTTCATGAGCATCACACAGTAGTGCATGTACATTATTATGAACCATTGTATGTAACCCAAACTTTAATATATTAGGCGTTATGGTGATCCATTCGTAAGTACAAGTTGTTCATGAGTGGGACGTTCTTAAGGCGGCCTGTAGTGGGATTTATTTCCAGCTTGGGACTTGTATGCCCAGTTTCTGCCTGCTTTGTCTTTATTTTGGTGGGGGATTTTTGTAACTGATGCCACAGTTCAAGTCCTATTATCTCAATACATTGATTACTAACATTTAAAAAAAATAAATAAATAACAAATAGCATTTTAAACTGTTTAAGCAGTCTGACTTCAGTCCCACTTGTTACCTTTCTACCACGCTCAAGCGAACAGACAGAAACGCATGTTGCACATTTGTGAGTTTTTCTGGGCAGAGGAATTGTGGTCTTTTGCATGCATGAGAAAACTTGCACCATTTTAGAATTTTGAACAATTATTCAAAAGCTACGCGGCCCACTGGGAATTCTCCAGAGTCTCCCCATTGGCCACTTCTGGCCTGAGACTCCCATTTGACCATTCCAGGCCTGCCTGTAGTACAAGTAAACAGTAGATGCAAGACATGTCACTATACCTTCCAGCTTGTCTATCTTGTATATAGGATCTGCTGTTCTGGGTCTTGCAATTGTTAACTGTCTGTTTGGGGAGAAAGCTCATGGTCACTTTAACTTATTCTTCTGCTGCTCAGGTCCACACAAATTCCACCTAGGCCCTGTAAAGGCCCTGTCACCAAAGGAAAACCACAATCACTCACAGTATCATTAAAACATAACTAGGTGATCTCATCACTCAACAGTCTCTTCTAGACCAGGCCTCTGACAGGCTTTTGTCTTAGGATTGGCCCACAATCCATCTCTATGGATACGCCGAGGCCTACTGAAGATCACCAGCAGCATAACCTGCTGTAAGAGGACCACTGGGTTGTAACAGGAATGTCAAGAGTCCTGCTGTTATTCTGTAGAGAACACAGAGAGAATGTCAGAGAAAGCACGGAACCGTCACAGAACTGCAGAGAACCAGCGGGCAGAACCATCCCATTGCGCGCTGGGATCAAGGGCACCTTGTGTGCTGTCGCCCAGGTGTGAAAATGGAACTAGTGTGAGAGACTCTACACCTACACCCCTACCCCCATGCACCAAGAACCCTGAGGCCAAATTCTTATAGTATCAACCTCCAAGGCAAGTCGTAGAGCAAAGGCGGCAAGATAGGTAGGGAAAAGCACAGTGTCCAGTCAGACTGGCCTGGAGTCGCCTACTGTCAGCTTCTGGGCACATGTGCACATGCAGAGGGATGTGGCTTAAAAAGAAGGAACTGATCTACAATTCTGTCAAGGCAAACCACTGCTTTTAACAAGCGCCCCGGGATTTCTGTGCTCCGCTGTATGCCTGCTTGGACTTGATCACTCCATTTTTGATGAATTGCGGCACACATCGTCCAACTGTTGCCGCTAAAAACACAGTGTCGTCTTTTTCCTGTTCGTCTGCCTTGGCATAGCCTTGCTTGTTTACATACCGCGGTGCTGTGTTTGGCACTCCTCTGTGTCTCAACGCCTCAGCCCGCTGCACCCAGGTTGTTTTGCAAGAAAGAAGTCATAGAAATATGAATTGCTCCCATCAAGCCAAATAAGGAACAGGAATGAAACAAGCACAGGATTTACTGCTTATCGTTCCTTCCTCGATCCTGCCCAAGGCCCCCACAGATGGGCTACAAACACAGAGGGGCTGATCTTTGGCCCAAAGAGGCAACTGGACCGATTTCACCACTATCCCCCGCCGCCATCAGTCAGGGATACGAAAATGAAAGTCCCCCCATTTACATTAGGACAGATCAGAGACCAGCGGGCAGAGATAGCATCACACATCCGCTGATAGCATCATGCGCTAACCTTTCCATCTTCCCATTGACATCCTCCCCTCACAATAGCTGTGATTGGTTACGTGTGTGAACATTATCCTGCAATGCTGTAGGAGGTCAAAAAGTTTACGAATCTCCTCTGCCCATGGCTGAATGTGCATATTACCGTACTTTTGCCCATGCTAGTTTTCCCTTCTGCCATCGACTCTGACATCAAAGTCAAATTTTAACCAGGAAAATCAGCAGGTTGATGGGAAAGGTATCACTCCCAGAATAATCACTTACACTTTTTTTTTTTTAACGCAAGAGGACAACCAGAAGAGGACAACCAGAAGAGCACTCTAAGCAAATGTACTCCTCATCCGGTTTGTGTTTGCACAGGTTGAAGAAACAAACGTCAAGAATGGAACCCGTGGCAAGGTAGCTGGACCTTGCGACAGAACCAAATATAAGCCTTTTATATCTTTCAAAGACAAAATAATGCATTTTTATTTTAGCAATATAGCTCATGTCTCTTTCATTGTACTTTACTCCATTTGCGAATGATAACTGGTTCAAGAGTTTGGAAGGGGTTAGCTATTGTGTACTTGACCAGCGACAACATCGTCAGCAAAACACTAGTGACATAAAAAGGAATAAAAGTATTGAGGCTGCTTTAGATAAAGATGTGGATTACGCTATTATGATATATTACATGTTGAATTCTTGAAAGTAGTTGCTCAGAAGGGTGTGGATTAATTATCTAATTCTGTAGTGCCAACCAAGCGAATGACAGTAATAAATCAATAATTTGATTCTAATGTTACATAAAATTCCACATGTAGGACACGATTTCAAATTGGCAGAAACTAAACGGAAATGTTTCATCACTAGAGGAAGAAAGTACTTCTACTAGTCAATACATTATCGTCTAGTAAACATGAAAATTGCCTGCCTGGGCTGTGCCTCAGCTACAAGTTTCTTACCAGGAAAAGGTGTGAGGAGGAAGGAGCCCCTAATGTGCCGAATCTTAAAGAAAACACAGCGGGTTGCATTGGGTGGTTGTGCGGGGAGTGCTGTCAAAGGGAACGCAAGACAGAATTCCTCCTGCAAACCCATGCCTTTCTGTGTCCCTACAGGCTTCTCCAGGCCCCCTCCGAATGCTCTCATTAGTGCAGGACGTGCACTGGCAGGTAACATGGTGTCAAGTTTCAAAGCCCCGCCCACCTGCACCTACATTGCATCCACAGTGCAGGGTTAAATACCCTCTGCCTCTGGCTGCAGCCAGAATGCCTCAGGATATCATCTCCAGGAAGTCTGTTCTGTATGGCTCCTCTACATTCAGGCCAAGAGGTTGAACCCTTGATCAAAGGGAGCTACTAATGCTTGGCTGATAGCTAAAAGAAGATTCTTTGCTAAAGTTGCATTACGTAAAATAAATTCAAGACTAAGTTTGCTTCAGTTCAAACTATTTCAGTTCATTTTGTATACCTTGATCAGTGACATCACGATGCTGGAGTGTTGAGAGTTGAGGTGTTGCGTTCAAATCAACCAAATCGAGACAGCTACCTCTTCAGATCCAGCCTCGACAACCCCACACTGCATAATCCAGCACAGCTGCACAGGGTGCTGAGATGTCCAAATGCCTTGCTTGTGTGTGGGACAACCTTTCTTCCCATTTCTGCTTTGACTTGTGGCATGAAAACAAATAAACAAATAAATGAGTAAAAGGGGAGTGCCGGCATAGGAGGGAGTTTGATACTGGAGAAAATAACCCTAATCATTTTATTAAGACGACCCATATTTTAGGAGTATGAATGAATCCAAATGAATATTTAAGGGGTGCAGACGCTCCCATCCCCTCTGTTTCCTACGTTCCTGCACACAACGTACAGGGGGTGCATCTGATCTCTCATCTGTATACCCCACTGACTATGGGAACCACATGCTGGCGGGGCAGCTGACACACACGGTCTGTCATCGGGACGGCACGCGGCACGTTAGTAGCAGGGCCCCGCAGCCGCAGACAGATGACCTCGAGCAACCGGCCAGTATGAATCGGCGGCACACACATACGTGTCACCCCGCAACGTGTCAAGGCAGATTTATTAGGAATTTTCCACTGGTGTGAAGTCATCACTGTTGTTCTTTTACGGGCACACTGCCATAAACAGAAGATCAGTCCAGGCCCTGTTTCCTGCTCATGCAGGAGCACAGTAATAAACCAGAGGGTGCGCGTTGGGTTCATGCAAACTCGGGACAGATTTATGGAGGATTTAGGTCTCGCTTGTGGTGAATTTAGAACAGGTGACAAACAGGTCGGAAATTACAGCTATAAAACACTGAAAACTGAGCAAATAATGCAGAAGTACATCAATCTGGTGTACGATATGCAGGGGCACAGGAAAGGCATGGATATCTGGGCAGATTCAGGGGGTCCAACATTTTACAGGGGCCCATGAATACGTAATACTATACATTAAATTGGACTGAGGCCCTGGAATTTATAGCCACACCCCTGACCACAAATTCATACACACATACATACAGCACTTAGAACTTGAAGCACTTGCTAAATACAGTGAAAATAGTCTATTGGTTTTATAACGACAATCTTCATTCTTTTGTTTACAAAAATATATATCAGAAACAATGAACAGTTAAACATTCAAAACCCAGATTGTTATTCTAAAAGAGCCGTTCTGAATTAAAGAGTTAATTGCCAAGCACTCTCATTGGGTGCTTTTTAATTAGTAACACCTTTCAATAACGTAAAACGCTAAACGTTTGTGTTTAGTATCCCTTTGGGAGTCAGTGACTACAATTGCAATTAATAGCAAAACGGCAAGAACAGAACTGAATGAGTCAGTCAAAAAAATTAAGACATAATATAGGTGCGGAAGATATGTGTGCAGATATGATAAACATTGTTTCTCAATGGAATTTTGTTAGGAAACCTATACATTTACATCTTTACAGAATATTATATATGTTTCTGTGTGTGTGTGTGTGTATATATATATATATGTATGAGGCTGTGTTCATTTATCTACACAGTCACAGGAATGCACACGTCCGCACAGACTCGCACACATCCGTGCACACACACACACTTGCAAACGGTGTCTGTGCACACAGACATGCACACATCTGTGCACACACACTCGCAAATCCTGATATGCCAGATTTGGAGCCCATGACAGGATTTACAGTTTGACAGCGGGATGCAGCCACCTGGTTGATGTGAACAGACACGTCTCGGCAGCAAGAAACGAACACGACTCATTCCGTCTCACCCAAGGGTGCAGACAGAGCAGGTAGGAACAGGCTGGTGCTGGGAAACAGCGACTTACAATGCTGCAAAAGGGCGGTGCCTAATCGCGCCGCTTAACCACCCTCTGGGCCTCTCGCCCCGCATCTCTCATGGGGAATCTGGCCGGGTGTCCAGCATACCAAGCCGATCCAAGGCATCACGCACAATGACCTCCCTGAAAAGTTGGATCAGTAACAATGACTTTGCAGGGTCAAACCCCTGACTGGGAGAAGTCACAAGCTCTGAAATGAGGCATTACTACAATTACAGGGACCTTGATGATGCCTTAATACAATTACAGTTAAGCACATTTAGCTGTACATGTACATGTACTTTTCTTCTAGCTATTAAATAAATTAATAAAATGAACAGATGCAGACGAGGAGTCCTTTCCGAAACACAAAACACTGATATTTACAAAAAAGAAAAACGTATGTCTGTGGAACAAATATACAACATAATGCAATCATTATCCCCTTGCCAAAAAGCAGAGAGGACATGTTTACCATTAGAACACAAACAGAAATACGAAGATGTGGGATTAGGAAGCACTTCGGTATTGGATGCACAAAATCACTCGCAGAGGCACCAGAAATTGCTGGGATTGTAGATGGTATGACAGCTCGGCAAGGGGATGAATGAGACACTGAGAAATGGATGGAGCTTCTGAGGAGCGTATAAGATGCCTCTGAGTCACACTGACCGGAACTGATTGGTGCAACCAAGAGAAACCTCAGGGGGCTTCGCCTTTTTCCTATTGGAAAAACACTTCAAGAGTAGTTTTTATAAAAACATGTATACCTTGCAGGTTTCTGAGTGGGGAAAAATGCAGGAGGCTGGGCGATGCAATCAAGTCAAGCTTGAGTAAATAAATTCCTGGATTTCAACCCCTGGCTGAGGAGGCCTGAAACTTAAGATGGCATGAACCTTTTTTTTCCTCCATCGTTCGCAAGAACAACTCGGATTTTTTTCTTTTGGCCTCTGTGCTGCCCCAGTATCCAATAATACCCTCTCTTCTAGTACGGTCCACTGCTGAGATCGTCAGGATGATGTCTATATAAAAGAGTCCACCCCTGAACTATACTCATTGGGGGGGTTGGCACAGAGAAACAACCTTCCAGTCCTCGTTGCTCTGTGACAGGTAAACTGCCAGGGGAGACAGGGTCTACTTGTCTGAGAGAGAAACATGACACCCCTTCATACAGGAAGTTTTGTTTTCTCTGTCTGCAGAGATAAAGAATCGCAGAACAGGGACGGCCTTAAAGAACGATGCTGGCACCTTCAAGTCTGAAGGGTGCCACGAATGTCAGTGGGATGCTGACAGTTATTCTTCATGTCTTACACGTCGGCACGTGTGAAAGGATGTACTTAACACAACTATGTAACTAAGCAGCTCAGCACTGAAGGCTGGTTTGGATATATAAATATTCATTAATTAAAATGAACAAACAGTGCCCACCCACTTTCTCATATGACACAACAGTCATACGGTTCCATTCCAGGGGACGGGAGCCATCTTGCTGCAAATTGGTTAGCCTGATCATCTGGGCACTGTGTGTATTTCTCAGTATGCATACTTCATCGTGTACCTGTGTTGTCATGTACACATTTTCTGTCAGTTATCATTGTTGAAGACCAGTTCCAATACTCAAGTACAGAGGTAAAAAAGATGATAAAAACCCTGGATTTCGATCTTGCTCTGCCCCAAATATCAAGGATACATCAGATACATCAATTGTATCCCCATCAAATGAAACCAATCCCATGATTCATTGCACCCCAAGTTTGTTCTTGGGAGGCAGGTTAGAAAGACAAGTCTTGTCAAGAACGATCTTCACATTCTTGGTATTGAGATTCACCCCATGAGTTATACTCTGTTCTTATCAACTTGAGTCTGGCACTGTATTGGCAGAGTCAGTGCACATTCACCCTACTCATGACCTCATTCCCCAAAACATTAACCCAAAAGTTCTCAGCAGATCATCAATCAAGACAGTGGGTGACAGTTATGTTGTTGGCCAAAAACAAGACACCTTGCTATGTTGGTGTCCAAACACCCTAAGATCTGAACAACTTGGAGAGCTCCTAAAATCTAATGAAGCACTCTGAATTTAATTACTCTGTACTTGTCTAAATGGATATTAAAAGGGGTTACAAACAACAACTGAAGTTTTACGTATGACTTTCGTTGTCTTAAGTTATTTGTAATGAATTGATTATATTATGGTTTTCGTTATCCACAGCTAAGGAGAGCAAGTTATGGCAAATTACTGCCCAAAATTGTGTTTGCTTGGGATGACTGTAAATCCGAGCTGGGAGATCGAGTCATTTCCCGTATTCCAGGCAGATCTTACGGTAAGGAACAGTCTCATGACTTCACTCTGCTGTGGTCTGGTTGGACGGCTCAAGATCCTTTCAGGCTTCAAATCTGCAGACCCTTGCCCATGTGGTTGCTCCAGAGCCGATCGGGCAGGTCTAAGTGGTGCACAGAGGCTGTAGGCGGTCCTGTGGCCAAAACAGGTGGGAGCCAGCCAAGGGCTTGTGGTCACCCTCCCACTCTGTGAAGGCTGCTTAAGGAGATTAAACACACTTCTGCAGCTCTCAGCTCAAATGGTTCCCATCGGCACAAGCACATGATGCACCACGCCAAAGTTAACTGAAGCCACAACCTGAGGAACAAGAATGGAAGGAAGAGACAAGACCGGAAGGACCAGAGGAAGCTTATGATGAAGAAGAGGATTACAGGACATGGAGAAGCTGAAGGGTGGTGTTTCACGCAGCCACATGTATTTCTCAAACAGGTGTGGCCTTCGCAATTCCAGTTTCACAAATACCTTTTCTTTTTTCCCCAATTTCTCCTCCCACTGGGCTCAAGCAGTCCAGTAGCAGAGCTATCAGCTGCCAGAAGTCTAACTGGTACCAGGTGCTATAAAACTGGCCCACCTAAACAGCTGAAGGTCTGGTTTCAGCAGACTTTCCCCCCACCCTCCATCTCCTGCTGATCTGCAGAAACCTTCCATTTTTCTACCCTGGGTCTATTCCCCAGGTCCTGTCCAGTAATTTTGACCAGATTGAAGCAAATGAATTTAGGTTGTTTTCTTCTTAAGTCTTTTATTAGCTCTGCACAAAGAACATTACACAATCTACGCTAACCGGTTAGACAGTAAATAGAAGCTTGGCGCATGGCCAGGCGTGAACCATTTGTGCTCTCCCATGCTGCCCAACAGACTTTTGGAGTCCCTTTGTCCTTTGCTTTGCTTTAGTAGCTTTGCATTTCTCAGACAGTTCTAGAGATGCCAAGTCCTGGTTTTGTGACTATGTTTCTCCTTTGGCATTGCTAAAACTTTGCTAGGACTGGGAGTTTCTCTGTCAGGCTCTGGCTGGGACCAGTCTGGGGCTCCTGCACACAAGCAGAATACTTCTTAAATCAGGGTACAACATAGCTTGTTACGATTTCATTTCAAGTGTGGCAGGTTATCCTATAAATGCTATGATATACCGTAAATACTTCTAATACGGCCATAAGTAAGGAATCTGTCGCACACTTCATACTTAACATTCCCCGTTGAAATGTCTTATTCTATCTACCCTGTCAGACTGCTTTTGCGTTACTTTAATGACACATTTGTTCCTACAGATACTATCGGCCACTTTTCCCAGAATTCTGTGCTATACAGAGTCATCTGCTTAGGCATCATGCTACAGATTGATCTAACAAAAACAAGACCTACTTCATTTAAACTCCCACAGGTTGATTCAGGGCAGTAGTATACCATGCAGGTACCCCACACAAATGCAGCTGTTGGGCCAGTTTCCTCTATGGGTCACGGCCCTCATCAAAAAGAAATACTACATTCTTTACCCCTCCCACTTTACTTGTTTCAAATGAACATGCAGCATGTAGGACACGACAGACTGATCTGTCATTAGAATTATGGATGATTCATATTTCTGGTCACTTAAAAAGGAGTATGCATGTTTATCCTTGCATTCACAGTAGGTAGGTCTTCCATGGCATCTACTTCTGTACACAACTGTATTGACTAACATGTTGTTCCTCTCAGTTCTGAGATTCCTTTGTCATTGAAAACGAACTCAGCTTGAGTAGGCTGAATGATGTCATCTGATTGTAAAGATAGATTACAGTTGTTTTCTCATCTCCATGCTACCGTGCTGGTACAATTCTATTTTAATTGATGTACTCCTGTAAACTCGGATAAAGATGAGATACTATCTAGTATAGGTGATGACATCATGCTTCAGGTGTTTATTTTCGATAATTGGATTGTTGTGCCATGGGGAGGAAGGGAACACAATGTTAGGATGATGTTATAGGCTCCAAGGTGAAGACCAACTCAACTCCAAGTTTCTCTATGAAATGAATATCAATAAGATATTAAATAAAGATCTGAGTTTCTAGCAACCATAGCACTATGCTATTAAAGAAGGACTACTGATCTCTTGTTGCAACAAGTGCATACCATTCCTATTATGTTTTAGGAGTGTATGTGCATTTGTAAAGTTTGTTTATGTGCAAGTTTTTCTTTGAAAAGCATATTCCTTTTACGAAATGAAAAGGGAACATCTTAACATACTTCAGGCCAGATTAATCAGCCCCCCTTAGGTGCCTTGAGTAAAAAAAAAAAAAAGTCAAACAATATTGAGGTAAGATTGGACACATACAACCACTAAATCTAATGAAGTTATGGACACAAAAACGGACCACCATAGCAGGCAACTGTCAAACTCAGCATGGCTCTGCGAGAGACCAATGAACTAAAGAACTCTAGACAACAGTTCAAGAATACATAGAAGTTAAAAACTGGAAAAAAGGGTGACTTTCCATGGATACAGAAGCCACTCTCTTCCATGGCCCCCAGCCTTTGTTTCCCGTTAAAGTACCCCCCCCCCAACATTTCTACACCTCATTCGCTTCATGGGGAATGCAGGATACGCAAACCTCAATAATACTAAGTAGATTACACTTGCCTCCTCCCGATTCCTTTTAAAAGGGAGAGTAAGGGAATTTAAGCATGAAAGACAGAGAGAAAGAAAGACGGAAAAAAAGCCGTGACTTCAGCTCCCGTGTGCTTAAACTCAGCAGGGCTGACATCTCAAAAGAGACATTGGGCCTTTGGACAAGGCTCCATGCCTTATTTTAACATTGGAATCTCAGAACATGGTGACAGCTGTCTTTTCAGCACATCAGTCTGTCATCAGACCCATAATACATTTACGAGCTACAACGATACTATCAGCAGAACAAAAAAAAAATAATGCATGACCACGGTGAAGCGTGACCAATAAAAGCAGCCTGTCACAGAAGAGCTAATTTACAGCTAGTCTGTTAAGCAGGTGACCCGATTTCACTCTGATGTGTGATCAGAATAACCATAAACACAAAGACACCAGAATATACAGACTGACATGGAAAATTTTGTGAGCCGTACAGCCCTCAATAAGGATAAAAAACGATTGATGATGCAGAAACACACATGAATTGCCCTTCAAGGATTAAAGAGGAATATGTGCTTCTGAACTATTGTTTCCAATAAACTATCCACTCTTGTCACTCTTCTGTCATTCTCTCTTTGCTCCCCGAGTGGGTAATCTCCCAACATACCAGAGGGCTTGGGGGGATTCAGGACACGATAGGCAATCCTCACCACAGTGGCTGAAACCCATGATCTAACAGTCGCCTGGGAAGACATCAGGAAGACATCTTTGCATTTCATCAACGACAAGATTGTTTACTGTACTTTCGGGTCTTGCACAAATGGACTCCTTTAAACACCATACAGCAGAGACCACCAGACATCTTCACCATGGACTAGGTCTTAGTCTACAGGCCCACCATGGAGGCTATTGTCTTCCAGGTCTGTGTCTGGCTGAATCCCCTGCCCAAACTGGATGCATGCTGAACTAATAAGTTCTTGGAAATTGAATCAGACCCTGTAGTCTTTGTAATTTACCAGCTTTTATTTACTATAAATTCTATTCTTTTATTAAACAGTATAGGTTGTAGTGTCAGCACTCTAATTACTAACCACTCTGACGGCCATGATTTAAAAGTCTGCACGTCCTCTTCATAACCCAGCACCATCATTGAGATCCCACACAGGTTACCAAATACCAGTTGATATTTGAGGCTTGGATCACGACACCACCCTTGTTATCCAAAAGATACATTGCATCCCCAAACCCCGGCCAAAACCGAAAGCTAGAAACAGGTAAGCAAGCCCTGACACACACCATGGATGTATCTCCTACAAGGTTCTGCCATCTCTGGGACTGGTGGCTGCCACTATACCATGAATTTTGCATGAGCCATTTTCCCTTCAGGGAATTCCCGCAGTGCAGAGCCCGGGAACGGAGCGAGGACAGGAAACACGAGATTTGCCATTTAAGAGGGCAAGCTAGTTTTTCATTGTTTAAGCTGAGGGCCTTCCTTCCACCCTTGGGACAAGAGCAGCCCGTAGGTTGGGTGGCACTGAGGTGAACTTGGGGTTGTTTCAGAAGATAGATGACCCAATTTTGTCCTGAGGCTCAGGAGTGGCGTTGTTTATCCGGTTGCCAGGACGATCCCCCTTCCATGATACTTTTGATGTGGCTGACAGTAGTAAAGCAAGATGAAGCATCTCGAACACGATCATTCTTACCTGGTAAGACCAAGAGATAAACGGCACCTGTGGCAAGCCGAAGATGTGCATCATATCATAGCTGGATTAAAGGAATCTGGAGAGGAGAACTACAATACCGGAACAATCTGGCAATTCGAGTAGTTATAACAAGCTAACAATGACAGCTGAAAAGACCAAGAAGGGAGATTCAAGCGCATGGGCAAAAGATCCAAGGAAAGATCCACAATGAATTATACAATGAACTATCTGAAGGTGAATAAGGGCAGCTAGTGAGAAGAAAAGTCATTCAGCATCTGAAATTACACAGAATATCTCAGGATATCATACAGGTGTTTGCGAGAACAGTGCACTCTTCCACATCCTGCAAATGTCAAAGTGCGCGCAGAAGGTATAACTTCCTTAGAGAGTGGGCCAACCTTTCGTGGTTTCTTGGGAAAAGTGGACCGCAGCAGGCTAACATATCGTCAGATGAGTCAGTTTACATTTTGATACAGTCACGGTCACCGACGTGTTAATTCTCCACTAGTTCAAATATGCTAATTTAGTAACCAAAACATATTAACCTTCACCTCGTTTTTGGACAAAAAGGAGGGGGTACAAATGGAGCCTGAAGAATGCAGATTTCAGTGACTACACTCCCAAAAGAATTGTTTCTGTGGTTACTGAAAGATTGTTCCAGAACGGTCAGCTGACGGAGCTTACGAGCCACTTTCACATCCCTATTTGCGAGCATGTTCACAGTGCATTTTTAAACAAAAGAGGGGAAGTACGAGAACTTCCAGAGTCCACACATAGATCATCCTTTTAATATCCATTCACAGGGTGGAAGGCAGTATTTATAATTCGAGGAACACGGCACAGAAACGAAGACAACCAGAGGGCCTGGGATTAGGAATGAAAGTAATAATGCAGCAGGTTTGATTAACGCACACCTTTGTATCTTTGTGTGAACCATTTGTGCCTTTGCAGAAGCAAAATGTCCAACACTGAGTTTTTCTTAAGAGTAAATTTGGGACTGACAAAACAGGAGGGAGAGAAAAGAGAGAAGGGAAAACAACAGAAACTTGGCTTAAATTGTAATACCAGATATGCACCGTCTTCCCTCTCGGCCTATTATCATAATTATCTGGCAAAATTTAAAGAAAAAGAGAGATCCATTTCAGCTGGTAATTTAAAAATAATAAAACATCATTAGATTTTCAGTAGGGCTAAGGGGGAGGGGATTGACACTACAGAGTTTTGGGAAGGGAATAACAGGAAAAAGCAAACCTTTTGTTTTTTAATATTATTATTACACTTTTATCTCAGATTCCTAATAAGCAGCTTGCAGTTTAGATTACAAGCGGGATGAAGAAGCTGATCCAGACTGATTCAAGGGTTGGCCGATAACAATCGAGCGGCATCGGCTTTCTGGGATAAATTTCAAGTAGGGTTTTGTTGAAAGACAAAGCTTTCTTTCAACAGAATTACCGCTAAAAAATCCCTGAGTCTTCATTATTTTAATCAGGCAGAGGAGGAGAGACACCCTGGATCAGCCAACATGATCTGAGCTTTCCAAACTCCCAGGATGCACTGGCCCATTCCATTGCTGTGGCACTGCATAAACACCACAGGAAGCAGGATCACCAGCTAGTCCGGCTAGGAGGTGATGTTGGGACACTCCTGTATAGCACAGAAACATGGCTTTGAATTTGAATTGATTTGACACTGGAATTTTTTTTTTTATGAATTTCAAAAGCAAAATTAAATAAATAAATAAAATATCACTAAAGCTTGATATTGTTTAGTACACTAATCTTTGAAGTTGCACCTAAATTCTGATTTGCAACATTCGCGTATGTTGCAGACAAAATTGCAAACATGAATATTAATTTGGAAACATGCACAGAAAAAAGTTTCAAAACACTATACAAAACCTGTTAGGCTAGAATTTGCATGACAGCATTGGAAGCACTATCTAGTCATACAAAAAGTATGACATCATCTGAACATGACGCCTCTGCTTATTGGCCAGATCGGTTTCCTTGGGTGAAACTGACCTCTGGCCCACATCTTTCATTGCAGACTGCTTAGCTACGGCATATTTATTAGTGCGGGCGGTCGATGCTGAATGACGAGGACTCCCTAGGCGGCCGGGCCGGGCTGCTCTTTTCAGTCACAGAAAACACCAGCTTGCCCTTTCAGTGACCAGGGAAGGCGGCTTCCTGTCATACATCTCAGGACACAACGACAGTTCCTTACACAGCTCTTTCACTATGTTTTTCTGACACGCCCCCGCGCATCAACACAGGCCTGTTGGCTGATTTGACTGCACTGTGCTGCAGTCAGGGCAGTGACTGGCCTTTGAAGCACATAGCGGTAGTGAAAGCCATGCTCGCCGTCACCTGCCTGGGTGTGGCAAGTGTGAAACCCCAACAGGCAGCTCTGTCTGTCAAGGGATCATCCCTCAATATACTGCACACTCTTGTGCACTTACTGTCACATAATCTAAGGCAATTTTTCTGGGTGATAAGTATATTTATCCTTAGAAACACAGTTCGCAGTTAACCGTTAGATCATATACAACTTAAAAGTTACTATAATTTGATTAAACTCTACTTAAAGCTGTTATCTATAATGCACTATAGATACATTTATAACCGCAAATGATGGGTATAAGCATTAAGGATGCTTTGTACTGGAATATCTATAGTGCATTACACGAGACATTAATAAACACGTCCTGATTTTGAGTTCAATGTGTCCCTAGGTCAACAAGGGAGGGGCTTACGTTTCACTTCTTTAAGCAATCACAATCTTCGTTGTATGGCATCACTGCATTAATTAAAACCAGAGTTTTTCTGTTAATCGAAAAGGTGCACAGATTTATAAGTACCTGTTTTATCGTGTAAGGAAGATGTCATAGATAAACATTGGAATATACTTACCTACAAAGGAGATATGGAGCAATGTAAGGGTGCATCTTTATTTCATGATAATAATAATAATAGTAATAATAATAATAAATAAACAAACAAACAAGAATTGAACCAACAACATTGCGATCACAAGTCCAGAGGATAAGCCTGCTGAGGCATACACTGACCACAACCTGACGGCTGGAAGCCCTGAGTTTGAAAACGACTATAAAATGGACTGATGCAATGATATCCTACAAAGAAGATTGTGATTAGTTAAAGAAGTGAAACACAAGCCCCTCCCTTGTTGACCCAGGGACTCATCAAACTCGGTATAATCAGGATGTCCAGCTTTGCAAAGCATTCATAATGCATAATAAACATTGTTATAATGTGCTATACCTTCTTATAAATATTTATAGCCCTATTTATAATGCTTTATGAATGCATTATAAAGTGTTATGAATGCGGTCATAGATTCTTAAAGATACGGAATTCATAGAAAATGAATGTTCGCTAAAAACTGGCTAGTATTCTGTTGGATGGCTAGAAGAACAGGTATTTTAGGAACTGTAGCGACCTGGATTGATAACTGGTTAACAGATAGGAAGCAGCAAGTAGTTATAAGAGGCACAATGTCACAGTGGGCCTGCGTTCATAGTGGGGTACCGCAGGGTTCGATTTTAGGACCAA
>JAODKF010000050.1:135730-176892 GCA_026779585.1 Mormyrus proboscirostris | reverse complement strand
CAGAGTACTCAACTGGTTGGTCAAAACAAAATCTTGGTCTGGATTTGTACTCTCTGGACCTGAAATCCCCACCTCTGTTTAAAATATGTTAAGTCTTCATTTTCAATGCCACATGTGTGATTGTAATCCAGACTCCCTCATGAGGAACGTAGCTAGGGCTGTTCTTAGGAAGCTTAATCGTCACCACTGTTCCATCCCTGGGTCGACAAATTTTAACATTGCCACTGTCCCCCTAATGAACACCTACCCCCTCCCCACACACACACCCATCCTGCTTTTCATAAATCTCCAGTGACTCTCCTGTCCCGGGTAATGTATTGGAAGTACTGTTTTTGTATGGTAAGTTTCAGGTAACATCCAACAGATTCTGTGCTTTTTACGAGGAGGTGCCAGCTAATGGTTATAGTGTCATTTCCCCAGACCAGCAACATCATCAGCAAATGGTCAGCAGTTCTGACATGGCCAGGACCGTAGAAGAGACTTGCCCATCCCACAATTCATGGTAAGCTAAACGTTGATGGGCAGGGCATTGTACTCCGGAAGATCAAGGATTGCGACCATGGAAAAGTAATCCTAGCATTTTCTCAAAATTACGTTTAAAGAAATCATATATTAGGAAAATATTTCAACTAAATCTCATGAACTAATTCGTCATTAGTCGGACCATCCAAATAGTTTACCTCAAGCCATCTTTCTCAGAAAGATTACAGAATAATATTTTAGGAGCTGTAACTGCTACTTGTCGAATTTCCTTGCAATTTTCATTTTCATTTCCTGGCACTGAGAAACAGGCCCCATCTCTCACTTTCTCTTCCTGGGGAAAAAAAAAAAACAAAAAAAAACTTGCAATAACAAGTTCCAAATACAAAGTGTTGTTCCTCAAATTGGTGTTACCTTGAGAATCCAGGGTATCTGTCGTGCCTGTTTTTAGAAAACATTCTCAAATAGAATTTAGCGGCAATTCCACCTCCACCTATGCACAAAGTTGCCAGAACATTCTACGTCATGCGGGAGAAGGCGCAAAACTTTGAGAGGGAAGCTGCCTTATTCATATTCCGAGCACAGGACCATACAGGAAGTAGAGACCCAGTCACCCCTTTCCACGGGTTGAGAAAGCCTTGGACTGGCTGAGAGCATGACTGGTCACATGTATGCACTCATACACTAGTGATACAAAGCAAGGGAGAAAGACCATTTGAGAAATAACAGCAAAGGTAACATCAACATGTGCTACTGTTCCCTTTAACTTGATTGTCAAAGGAAAAATTAATGTGTGTAGCTTAGCTAAGAATGCATTACTGCACATCATTTTATTCAGATATTCTTATACATTCGGCTGCAAAAACCAATGCAGAGGCATCTGGCTGTAATAAGTGTATGCATTTCTAATGCCTATAATTTAAATAAGCCATAGGATAATAAAGGGGGAGCACAGTTGTGTAGCACAAGCTCTTTTGGCCTAGAGGATTCGGTCTGGGGTCTTGATCCCGCCCCCACTGTTCCTCAGCCATACGCCCGGTGCTACCCTGATTTAGTATGATGGCCATCCTCACCACCACGCTCCAGCATGTCTTGTAAGATGAGCAGATGGATCTATGATAACTTTTTGTGTTTTCTGAAAAGATGACTGGCACCTGGAGCGTACATAGAAAGTCTGAGCCTCCGGGCAAAATGTCACCTTGGGCCCCCCTGCCGAATTTTACATATAATTTTACACATTCAAGGACCCCCTGTCATGCCCCACTGACAGCCCTGCCCAGCATAGCTCTTATTGTTTAGCTATACCAAAAAAAGATGGCTTTTTACTTTCAACTGAATGAGAGAGTCATACGAACTAATCGCACAGAAAGGCCTCATTTCCACTCTTGCCAAAGTCTCCCTACAGATCTTATGCAGCTATGAAGGAGAGTCCAACATACTGGGCACCTCATTATAACATATTCATGTCTCATTCACTGGTGATGTGACCCAGAGAGAACCGGGATAAAAATGTGTCAGTCTCTCACAAGCCTCCCGTCAACTCAGTTCAGCTTTTTCCCACACAAGTTAAAGTAGCTTTCCGAGGCAGCAAAAACTTTGGCTTCTCGGTAATTGATGGGCAATATGCTAAGGAACAAACCACACAAAGATGGTCGGGTCTGGATTTCACAACAAGGTCCATATATTTCTTGGAGTAGCAGTGAAACTTGCAGTTTACTTTGTGGTTTACAAATCCAGCTTTCTTCCCAATCCCTAGCATTTGCCTAATGTGTAATCATAAAAATGAAGGTACCTTTCCATGATTCACTTACATATTTTTAAATAACTGGTCCAAATTAGCACCCGGTTCTTGGTGCTGCAGAGAACCTTAGATACACATGACATCGTATCTCCAGTGTAACTATGGGTCCTTCAATGGCACCACACTGTTTGCAGTCTAACGACATTATATTTCTATGAAAATACCTTTCTGAAGATCAGTTGGAAAACGCTTCTGCCCAACAATCCAAGCCTATTATCACATCCACAGCCAAAATTCCTAATTATTTTTAAGTGCCTATTAAATGAAAAAAAAATTCTTTAAACTGTTTTGTAGACTTGCACACAATCCTGCTGTTGAAAAGAGAACTGATCCTGGTGTGGAGAGATCAACATCCAGATCCAGTCTTGTTGGATGGCAGTATTCCGGGTCTCGGGATGGCCAGCATTCCCTGCCAGGAAAACGGGTTTTCCGGATTGGCGGGTTGCAAGGCATTGCCTGCAGGGTCGACTTTGGAGCCGGTCATAGCTGGAGGCTGACTTTAAGTGTCCAATCACACACCTCCCTGGCTTGTAACTAAAACAGACAATCAACACAGATGATGTCACTAATTGCCGTCTTCCAAGCGCCGTGAAAATGGCTGGCAGATCATGCGTCGCCATGGGGACCTCTTTATTCGGCCTCTATTTATAATTTTTAAGTGAGCACCTCTCATCAGTCTTACACAACACTTGGGCTTATGTCCCCTACAGTAGGTAAATGGCCGGGGGCAACAATGGTTGTGTGAGTCACAGGTGAGGCAACCGTAGAGGGATCACAAAAAGAGATGTTACACACACATGTCAGAACCGTAAAGTACGACCACTCATGTCTGACTGAAAACGGGGGAAAATTCTCAGAATTCTCAGAGTTCAGTCACCTCTAAAGTTCCCCCAACCTTTCAACAAATCAACCCGCACACATCATACACCTTGGGGTTATATGTGAGACATCAATCACCTTCACTCACTTCTGGCTTAGCTTTGCAAACAATGATGGGAGAATGACAGACACGGAAACCCAAAGCAACATTTGCAAACCAGCTGGGAAGGTCAACTGCTCTCGTCCATTGAAAAAGCATGTCTGCTAATTCAGAGAAAATCTTACAACATCCAAGATTTACACACATACTTGGGATTCTAGCAGATTTCTCTCGACTTATGCACACATCAACAAAGCCAGAGGAAATACTTTCCCCATTTCAGCCCCAAAAGCAGAGGAGCATAGTGAGAACACAACAAAAATGCTTACAGATGGGTTTCTGAGACCTATATTAACAGCAGCCTTAAATATCAAACATAAAACTGAAGCAGATAGCAGAGGGACAAGAGTTAGAATGGGAGAAGGAGGAAAGAAATAATAATAAGAACCAGAGGCATTCTATCAGTCAATAGCACCCTCTACAGCAGTGTTCACCAACCAGGTCCTCAAGAACCCCTAGAAAGTCCATGTTTTTGGTTCCTCCCAGCTCCCAGTAGAGCTGAAATGTGGACTGTCCTGCAGGGAGTTGGGAGGGAGCAAAAAATGTGGACTGTCAAGGGGTCTATAGAAAGCTTTTCATAGGCATATCCAGATGAGCTTTGCCCACCATTAAAGAGCACATTATTCTGAGAGAATTAATTAGTTTAGCTTTTCTATCTATATAATCTAATATACTGAAGCCGCAAAATCCGGCGTGATTTTCCCTTCGGTCACGTTTCTAGATCACC
Source organism: Mormyrus proboscirostris (assembly GCA_026779585.1). NCBI lineage: Eukaryota > Metazoa > Chordata > Actinopteri > Osteoglossiformes > Mormyridae > Mormyrus > Mormyrus proboscirostris. The sequence goes on along the minus strand of JAODKF010000050.1, from coordinate 172,905 downwards.
AACTGCCATGCTCCCCGCCGCCAGCAGTGGCTCTAGATCATCCCAAAAAGAGACACGTCGTGAATCAGGCTGCAGACTCCCTATCACTGATAATGAATCAAACATGCATTTGCTCTCATTTTGTGCAGGCAATTCAGGAAACATTTATGGTGCCCTAGACAGATTAAAATCAGACTTTTTTGGCAGCAGGAACCACTTGGAATTACGATAAGGCCATGAATTGAAACCATAGCCTCTGTCATCCTGAAAGGCCACTAACTGTATACAAAACATATCTCTTATGTGCCGAGTTGCAAATCACACAATTCCAAAGCAACGTCTCCGTACCTATAGAATACTTCAAATTAAATGCTCATTTCCTGAGAAGACATTATGAATCATGATAATGTACTATTAGCGTTTCTCAACCGAATCCTCGTGGACCCTCAGACAGTCCACTTTTTTCTCTCACACAATCACACATGTGGCATTAAGTATGAAGACTTCACATATTAAAAAAAATATCAGTTTAAGTAAACTCAATATTGCAGCTCTCTCTCAGCTCCTGGAAATGACAGAGGTACATGTGCCTGTGGTTGCCCAAATTTTGAAGGCATATGGTAACAACAACTGACTACAACTGAAGTCCAAATATAGGTTTGATAATAAGGACTAGGCCTATTCTGTATGGCACGGTTTTAGCCATGCAGTCCACCGGGCGAGAGATCAGTCCTTCAGAGGCCTAGGGCCTATAAAACTAATCTGATCAGCTGAAAATACCACAACAGTACATTAACAAGGTGGAAATCGACACGGTCGTAAAAAGCAAAAACAGATGCTTGGAAACCTTTCAGATTAGCGATTAACACGCCACAACATTACGGCACTGGTCGTATTAAGCGTCTCGTAATTAAGAGCGTGCGTTTTTCCACGCACCAATTAAATAAAACAGTCCATCATTAGCACAGCAGCTAAGGGAACAGAGTAACGGGGAAAAGAGAGAATAAGAGACCTGTGGTCGGGCAGATTTTCAGAGCATGTGATTGTGAAGCATTAAAATCACACATAATTAAGTTAAAAAAACACAGTAGAATAAAAAGGCTTTGTGTGAGAGATGGAAGCTGAACAACTAGATACTTTTGAATGTGTTTACTACACATACTACATTTTAATATAGAGCAGTGTTTCCCAACCTGGTCCTCTGTGACCCAAAGACAGTCCATGTTTTTGCTCGCTCTGGTAGAGTGCAAAAATGAGGACTGCCCACGGATCCCCGAGAATTGTATTGGGAAACACTAATACAGAGAGTTACAGTGATTGGAGCTGTATAGCAAATCATTATTTAAGTGACCTTCAAGCCACTAGACACTTTCAGAGATGATGTGCATCAACTAAATACCAGTGAAGGATCCCAAACGGGTCCATTATACTATTTTGTGCCATGAAAAGGCCATTCCAGACTTTTATTTCAGTCACTGTTAAAAGAACAAAAAAATTTCTTTGGAAATCAGTCCGGTTTTTGTTTTTCTATGTTTTTACAGCACCCATCCATCAAGTAATCCAGTAAATCCTTCATGGTTTTGAAACTAATCTACATTTATACAGTAGGCATATTCACTTGGCCTTCTTCAAGATGAAAGCAAGTGTTTCTGTGTGACTTTCTGAAGTTTACTTACTATACATATTATATTGATTTATTCTTAAATTCAATCTGATAGCGGTGTTCACATCTGTGAAGTTGTTTACTTCTTTAATTCACTATAACAAAAAAGAAAAATTTTAGTCATTCCATCTGTGTTACGTTCCTCCCTCTTCGTCATCCCTGCTGGGAGGAGACCAGAAGAAACGACGAGGTGTGAAACCAGTAAAACAAGGACAGAATGCCACCACCACCCCAGGATTAAGGACATTCTACTTTCCTCCCCCTGAGACATACATCCCTATAGAGTTCATATTTCATGCATCAACTGTTAGAAAAAGGAAACGTCGCACAATCAGGAATTGCTTCAATCGCCATCCCGCCATTTCTGCACTCAACAGATAAGCCCGTCTTACAGTCGATCAAATTTCTTGCTCTCTTGAGCTGCAAACACTCCACTACCGCTAACCGGAAACCTCCAGGAAACTTTCTTGACTTTCACACAGGACCGTGCATGGGCGTGTGTGTGTGTGTGTGTGTGTGTGTGTGTGTGTGTGTGTGTGTGTGTGCGCGCGCGCTGGACAACTCTGACTTCATGCAATAGCTGTGTGTGTATACGTATCATCTTCAGACCCATCCCAGCTTACATCTGGATGCAAATGTCCTTTTCAACATAGTGAAACCATATTGTGAAAGTGTGTGTGTTTATATTAATGAATACTTTCACCAGGTCTCATACCTGGAACCGGGGTTAGAGAACATCTGGAAACCGTGAGATTGCTTAAATACAGTGCAACAAAGTCATCAACAGGAATGTTTTTCACGCAACCTTTCCTCTTCAGAACAAAGGATTTCTGTAAATATTACACAAGCAATATGATACATGAATGTTACGTACATTTTCTCCATTTTTCATCATTTCAGGGCGCCGTATATTTTAAGTCTTCAATACCCACAGCTACACCACCTAAATGAACTCATTTCAAAATCTTTTCAGGTGAGAAAGTAAAGTAACAGGTAAGATACTTTTAACTCATACAAACTTGGTGAGGGTTCCCCTCCACGTGTAGATGCATGCATGTCTTGCTGTAAGATGTCTTTCTGCTTTTCTAATTTTACAGTATTTAAATGGTATGAGGCACAGTGATTCACCCTGTCGTCTCACACCTTTGGGACCAGGGTTCAAGTCTCCACCATGACTCTGTGTGTGTGGAATTTACGAGTACTCACCGTGTAATCAGGGGCTTTCCTCTGGGTACCCGAGTTTCCCCCCCACAATCTAAAAAAATGCTGAGGTTAATTGGAGTTACCAAGTTGCCCACAGGTGTGCATTTGTGAGTGAATGGTGTGTGAGGGTGTCCTGCGATGGGTTGGCATCCATTCCTGTGGTTCTTCCCCTGCCAATATTCTCCGGACAAGTGGTATCAGAAACTGGATGGATGACATCACTATAGTAACTACTTATTGCAAGTAGGTTATTCCTTTCAGCACTGCTATCCATCCCTACTATAATGCTTTTCAATTTAACATCCTCTTCAATTAACCTTTTCGTTTTTAATTTGGGGGGTGGGGGAGCTTATTTTGCCCTTTTACAAACAAACAGATGCATGACATACATTAAATAGCCAAAACATACTAATTATAATAATATAAGAAACATGAAACATCATCAAGCATCATCATCTTTATAAAGTCACTGAGTTGACTATATTCATCAGTTGGACCATCACTAAGATGTTTTACAGTCATGTGACTCAGCCATATCCAATCCAAGTCTCCCCCCCTTTCAGTTTTAAGAAACACCCCAGGACACCCCACGTTCCAGCAAATCCATTCCCCCTCTGCAATACTGAGAACCAGAAACTTAGTCACACCTGGACATGAGCTACAGAAGGCTGGGATGGCACAGAGGCCCTCGTGTCACAGCCTGGCACAGTCACCAAGCAGATGCCAAGATAAAAGCACTTCATTACTGAAACCACGGCAAAGGCAAAAAAAAAAAACAAAAATGCAAACTGTTTTTTTCCAGTTGTAATGAGATATATCTGAGCATTTTCGCCTTTTGTCACCCCAGCTGAAGTGTCTACCTTGTTTTGCTTCTCGTTCTATTTTTAGGCACCGCCCACATTCATTCCTGGATTACTTTCCATGTCATTCCATCATCCAGTTACTTACATTGATTGTTCCAGTGAGTGTGAAATTTAAGCACCCCTCCCCCTTACAACAGTACGGTGTTTGGACACACACACAGCTGCATAAGCCTAATCTTGTCACGTCCCTCGTTTACACACTGCGTCCGGGTCAAGTGCACACCTGAGTTCGCCTGCCATGGTGAGAGCAGCCTTGCCAGCAATGCCGACATTCTTCTATCCTATCTGCTTCTATTTTTGCTAACAAAACCTGACGTATGCCATGTAAAACGAGAAACTGCATATGTATCTGGAAGTATAGGAAGACTACAGCCGACCCATCGACATGGTGGGGGTTAAGGGGAACACACCCCCTGAGACTGGGAGAAAAACAAATGCAGAAGAATTTTTGGACGCCTTGGATCCCTTAGTGAGCAAAGCAAGTGTTTTGCATTTCAGTATAGTTTAGGGTACTGAACCAGCACAAAAACATACATGAGAGAAACGCAAGATACAAAGATAGCTGCAAGATCACTGCGAGGTTTCGCGTGAGAGGTTGCCGTAAGCACACCAGCACTGTATGTATATTTTAAGCATATATGAATTACTAAACTTTTTGTGTGTCATCTGCAGCTTTCACAAAACTCCCAAAAAAATACCAATATCAAAACCATGATGGGAAAAGTCGTCATGCAGAAGGGTCAGCTGTAAACCTTTAAATTTGTTTGTTTAACTCTTACACTTATGACTTAAACACAGCACCAGAGATAGCCTCCGGACCCCCCGTGACCTTGAATTGCACAAGCAATTACAAAATATGGAGGGATGGAATTTCTAGGGATTGTCCAAAACTTGCTACCTGCAAAAGGAGGAGAAAAAAAATGTACATATGTGAAAAGCAGTATCCACATTAGGGTCCTGATGTGGTGCAACCTGCCTCCGAATCCACAATCACTTGCCTTTCAAGGATGTTTAGCACTGTAGCCCACATGATCACTTTCAGTCGATGAATATACAACTCAGGACAAGTTATGACATGCCCATTTCATCTGCCAAAAACAAATGAAACTGAATAAATGAATTATATGCAAATAATCACTGCTACAACATACAGGCCATCATCCAAATCAGAAATGTGGTTTCCCAGACCAAGGATGCTTTTTTTGATTGAGTGACTCAATGTTATGCGCAACAATAACAAAAATAAAGGCAGGAAAGATTTACAACCAGAATGTCACGGTCTTAGTCTGGGGGGGGGGGGGGGTGTTGGGCATGAAGGAATCTATATACTTCAGATGAAAAGAATCTTGTGGTGAGATGATGTTAAAGGTTGCTCAGTAGGACTATCCATTAAATTGTGGGTCCCTATTAATAAGCGTTCAGGACGGCAGTCTTTCCGCAGCCCTCCCCATCACGATACGCAGATAAACCAGTTGCTGGGGATCCCAAAACATGGTCCAGCTGGGTGCTGGTGGGCATAGGGCTTCTACCCCAAGAAAAGCCAGATTCAGGAAGCCATCTTAAACCCTCCTTGCCTCATTCCAGTTCCAAAGTCCGAAGGATGCAGGTCATTGCCATTGTGGAGGGGACGACCCCCCCCAGATTTGGTTTTGAAATTACTAATTGATGAATGGCGATATTACCTGAGAAGACAGCCAAGTGTAAAAATTACTCAACACAGCTTCTTTGCATTGTGATTGGCCGCAGGGCTGCGATTATCACAGTGCCGACAGCAGCAGAGATTTGCCGCGGTGCAGTAACCCCCTGGTTTTTTGGTTATACTGTGCTTACATAACACAGCCTAAACTTCTTGTTTTAGTCCAAACTCTTTCTTTTGTACCTCCTACGTATTTCTCGCATAGCAGAACACCAGCAACTTTCTGCTGAACTCGTTCACGGGAAGAACTGTTGTTGCCTTGTGATGGACAGTTTCCAGAGCAACAAGCAGGTGGTATTCAAGGAGGTAAAAAAGGTCATTAAAAAGAATTGAAAGAATTAGAGGGTGGTGGCATTCGACCTTCTAATCCAAATCTAATAGATTTCGTCAGTACCAAAGAATGCTCAGCTAACCAGAAGCATCGTTTCATGTCCAAGAATGTAGAATAGCCATAGTGGCTTGTAAATATTTCAAAAAAATGAAGTCAATATAAAAAAAAATGATAGCAACATCGACATTTCTTCGGACTAAATTCCAACAGCATTCAAACAGTCGCACCCATAAAACAGAGATGCCCAAAGAGGCGTTAGCGGGGTTTGCCTACGGCCTAGAAGAGGAATTCATTCCTAAGAGCATTTCCCTGAAAAGCAGGAAACGCTGTCCATCCACATTCCCCAATACATTTCACCACTTTCCACTATTCCTCTCATTGTGACACTGGAAAGGCAATTCAGAGGTGCTTTCTTCTTGGGACCTCCCAAAGGAATGAGATAGATTGAGTGAAGCATACACCCCCAGCATGGCTGCCCATGGCCAAAGAAAGACATTGAGAACCTGGAATTAATTCAGCAAATGGGACGTGTGTGAAAGTACAAGCAAATCACTAAGTACAGTAATAATACAGAGCCTGAATTACTGCCAACTGCCGTTATATAACAGAACAATAGCTAACAAGCCCTCTGCACTTTGTAAACATGATTCTTGAGCAGTTGCCTGATTGGTAGTCTTCTGGTTCCTATTGCCTGAGCTGCAGAGCCTGGGGAACATGATGCAAAATCCTGCCATCACCATGCTCCTCAGAACGGACAACCTGCCTGACGCAACATGTTCCGGAATCCACAAGTCGCAGTTCTCCCCTTGCCGTTGTTACGCAAAGACTTCCACACTCTAATATATCAGAAAAAAAACCAAATGAGATTATGCCACCGGACGTTCAGACTCCAAACTATTCAGTTCAGCCCTGTGGAACCCGAAAAGCGTCTTTGAAGCCGACGTAGTTGCAGATGTAGCTGACTGTGCGTACTGCTAGCTTGCAATGATTTTGTATCGTCGATTGCTGCTGAATGATGAAACACCGTCTAACCAGCTTGCCGGGAGCAGGAGGCCATCAACAGAGCCACAAAGGGGCTCTTTTGCTTGGCCTGGCACAGCTGGAGTCTGCACTTCTGGTAGGTGGTTGGGGGTAGGGGGTGGGAGACAGCTGCATTGGCACAGACAGTGCAGTCAGCCCACTGTGGAATGTGGTGTGTTAGCAACGTTGCTACAAAAGCTCTCCTGAGACTTTTCAAGTGTCTGTCTTCTCACCACAGTGCTGTCTTCCCTTCCGGGGAGATTGCTCCTCATTACCCCACAACACTGATGCCTTGTGCTCTGCGGTTGTGCCGTGCATGGGCGTGTGTGTGTGTGTGTGTGTGTGTGTGTGTGTGTATGTGCACTTTTTGTGGGCAAGTACACAGGGGTGGGCAAACCTTGTAACATTGCCTGCTTGTAGATCTGAATAAAGCTGAGTCTATGCTTATTTTTCATATACATACCTTTTTTCTCCACAGGATAGAAGTATATTGACGGTCCTGTCCTGCAGTTCTCACCTTCACAGATAAATTGTGTGTTGTTTTTTGCTTTTAAAGGGCCTGTCTGGACAACTTCCCTGAGAATGAACAGTGCAGCCCAAGTACTCCAATCAGAAAACAAACACTTTCAAACTGTCTATGCCACACACTTGCATGTAGCGGTATCTGTATACTCATGGAAGGCACTAGGCTCATTGTGTCAGCCTGGGTGCAGAGTGCCGCAGATCAAAAGTACCAGGGCTAATCGGTACCTAAGGTCCCATTCGTCTCACCGGTGATTTTCCACGGCAACCAGCCCCAATGGCGCCGTCGCCTACGTGGATACACACCCGCCTTGCCACCCCCAACAGCCGTTTGTCAGCCTCGGGAAGCATCTGCTAGGGGTGGCATCGTTCTCAGGTGGGAGGTTGAGGTAGGGCGGGCGCATGTCTGCGGGCTCTCTACAGTCATGCCCTCACCTGCAGCAGCCTATCATCATGCTCGTCACGTAGCCATCGCCATGTACGGGGGGCCCCCGCATGTCCCGACAGCCGCTGTGCCGCTGCAGGGCAAACAGGCTATCAGTTCATCAACATCTATTCACAAACGATTAGTCAAATCGCCCTCATTACATCTCCGTGCTCTTCAGACTTCCCCTCTCAAAAGCATGGCAACTTTTTCTGGAAGATTTGCAAATACTTTGCTGCTTCTTCATGTATTTCTTTTCATACCAGAAGAATGAAACAGTGCAGTGAATTCTCAGGATAAAAGTTGGGATGCCCCACTGGGAAAGCAAATCAAAGGAACGGGCTTAGTTTCTAAACATGTCGACCCATAAAACAGAATGATACCCTATTCCAAGGATAAAAGTCGAAAAGACAGTGTAAATAAAGTCAAGCACAGAAAATATGTGACAGGCACCATTTTTATTGCTTGGTTGTCAGAAAGGCCGCCATGGGTCACCAGGAGAGGAAATAGCTTCCTCACAGTGGAACCAGCCAAACTAGGTATAGTAGGCCAGCAAGTCAGACAAGGCCCCACTGACAATCACCAGTATCATGATAAGTATTATGTACAGAGATATGGTTGTCGTATAATCAAAATAAAATTGACACTGATTAGCCTACTGACTGTTGTGTATCAGCCTGGTGTAGGCAGAGAGGAAACAGGAGGCCACGACAGTCAAAATAAACATGGCCCACAGCCAGGCTGTCGCCGGAAACTTGTGAGCCGAAGACATAAAAATGAAGACCAGCCCTTTCAAGACATGCCAAGAGTTTAGCTCAAGAGAGATGAGAACAGAAACTTCCTCAGCGGTGAATCACAGAACTATCAAGCTTGGTCACCAGGGTGTCGTTGGGTCACATGGCTAAAAGGTATGTCTATTTATTTGTAGAGTGACAACACTTGGCAAAAGTATATGCCCTTATCTAGGATAAACCGCCATGCTTACACGAGTTCATCAGTGAAACAAACGAGATAAATTCCTCACTCGCAGCAATATTGGTTGTGCTTTTCTTCATCCTTTTTACCGCACCATGTGACCAGCTTAGAATGAGCATAAGCTTCTTGGTCACAAGTTCTTGCTCAAGGTAGTTTCAATGCCACTTAAGCAGACCTTTTTACTGGCGTATATTAGAGTGCTGTTGCAGCAATCATGTTACACCTGACCCAGGAGACGGCGGCAGAACCATGAGGTTCACCAAAAGGGGACATACTTCCCATAGGTGTTGTCTCTTATGAGACACATGAAAGACTATCAGATTACAGATGCCATTTCACTCAGTCATTCCACGTCTTGGCACCGCATTCGCCTTTAACCAGCTACAAGACTCTAAGATGCAACTTGAGGATGTGTACTTGCAAGTTCAATCCCAAATCTCACATCCACCCCACACATCACCCAAATTGCAGGTGCCAGAGTCACTCAGAAATAGAGACATGTAAAGGACCATGTTCTTAGATATAGGCTCTTCCAACATCCTAGCCCGAAGCTACCCAGGCCTTTGGTTTTTGTAGCTGGTTTGGACTTGGTGTGCCACACATTTCAGGCTGCACACCTGGGCAGGTAAATGCGAGTCTACTGGCACGCAGTCAAGGCCGTTTAAAGATTTACAGGAAGGCTTATAAATTGCGATAAATGCACACGGGGATAACAGCGCTGGAATTTGGCAAGCACTGATGATGGGTTCTGAGCAAGCAGCCGAGGACTGTGACAGCTCACCATTGTCCCCCTTTTAATTTAAGCAAAACCTCCCTACATCTCAAGGTCATTTTGTTGGGAAAGAATAGAGACTCCCTTCTAAGACTCCTGAGTTTTATCTTAATACAGCACCAGTATTTGGGTGGATTGTGGGAGAAAATTCACATACTCTGGAGATATTTGACCTGTAAAAACTTATCAAGCACAAGTACAAGCAGATGGATTTTACCTTACTTGTGTTGTCTCACATTTGACTTTTGTTTCATGTTCCCGATTTGGTCAGATTTTAATTTCTCTGAGAGACAGGCCCTATCCCTAAGAGAACTGTGCATAAATCCCCAATGTTTCTTCATGGACATAAAAACACAGCCTCATTTGGTACATGTTAATATACAGGTATTAGTTATATATATTTTGCTTGTGTCTAATAAAATGAGGCAGACAAAGAAAGATGTTCTCCTATATGCAGTTGAGCAGAAGTTTTGATGATGATGAAAGGGAACAGGGAGGATGAACAATACTGTTGCATATCTGTGATGTGTTTCAAGACAGCAGTTATGGAAGATGTAGGAACCACCTGGATGTATTCGGGGGGTGGGTCACCTGACACAGTGCCCAGGCATGCAATTTTTGCACCACCCCCTTCCCAGTCTCCCATCTTGCCCGATGTCTCAGCCCTCTGCGGTTTGCAGGGATAAAAAGCGTGTTGTTTCCCAACCTAATCCTGCCTTGTTTAGTCAGCAAATCTCCATTAAAGGCCTATAATCTACCCGTTTGCACCGGTTGTGTGTGTGTGTGTGTGTGTGTGTGTGTGTGTGTGCGTACGTGTGCATATGTGTGCGAGGATTATGTTTATATATTACATTGTAGGGACCAAATGGCCTCCACAATGTGATAAAAACCTGTTATTTTGACATTGTGGGGACCATTTTTCAGGTCCCCACAAAGATCTGTGAATGAAATAAAAAAACTAAAAATGCCATAAATCTCATATTTAATTTAGTTACTTATGGTTGAGGTGAAGGTCATCATGTTGGGATTAGAGCTTTCCCCCAAAAAAATGAACGGAAAGTCCCCACAAAGATGTGTGTGCTACCGAGTCGATAACATATCTATATCTATTCGGTCCAGGCCCACCCAGCCCAAAATGAACACCTGAGCCAGGGAAGACACAACAGCTGCCCCGTTGTCAAAGGCGTTCATCATATCATGCACTAAACCTTTGAGGGAAGCAAACAGTAAAAAAACCTCCCCTTTGTTTTCCTCCCTAAAACCTCTGACAGTGGAATACCTGTCATTTAGCATCAACTCACTCATGGCCCCAAACGCTTCCGCTGCTCACTTCACATTTCCAGCAAAACACAAGCCACCTACTGACCCTGACAGGCACAATTCCATGTGTGGCTCCAGACTTGTATGGAATGAATACTGAGCTTGTGTGTTGATTCCATGTGTGTTCTCCGGCAAAATGCCATTAACTGTGATACTTTTATAAATACTTAGCTTTAAAAAAAGACTACAGCTAAAACTAAATGGGGACCTGAGTCCATCCATCTCGTTACTTTCTGTACCAGGTTGTCTTATGTAGGGTCACAGGGGCCCGGAGCATATCCTGGAAGCAATGGGCAGGGGGCACAGAATAACCCAGGGCAAGGCGCCAACCCATTGCAGGGGACTGGAGGCATTCGTCATAATTGTCATAAAAACAAGTTCCTGCTGTTACGATTGTTTCTGTAGCTACAGGGGTATAACCAGCAGGTTAACATAAGCAATATAACAGGCGCAGTCATGCTCCCCTTGCTTTCGATTTCAGAAAGTAATGTCACATGTGCTTATTGCTCCCCATTACAGCAACTTAGCCTGCGACTGATGGATGACCCCCCGCTTCCGCTCAGATTTTTCACCCAGCTGTTGACTACCCATCATCCTTTGCTGCCCTCCCTTTGCAGTGCAGCCGCCCGCCAACCGCGCAGGCATCCTCGCTCTCCATGACAGACTGCCTGGACAGAGATTTGACAGTGCTGTTCTGCAGAATTTAACACGCGCCACTCTGTAAGGAAACCAATGGTCTGAAAGGTGGTTGGGAAGCTGAAGGCGCGCTTTCCAGCCCAGACACGCACACTGGCTGCCAGCAGCTCTCTCACTATTGTTTTCTTCCATATTCTCATCCTTCCCCTCTAACACCCCTCAGTTCTCTTAAAGAACCAATAAATCCCAACGCGGACAGATTATTAATGCTCTAGGCTGACAGTGGATAAGTGCAGAGGATTTTAACCAGTTGGTAATGCTAACTAGAAATGGAGGGCATTTTAACCAGTTGGTAATGCTAACTAGAAGTGGAGTATTCCTAACAAGGAGGGAAAAACTTAACCTGTAATCTGATGGTGTTCATAATTAGAAGTAGAGAGCATTTTAACCTATAACCTACTTGTGTTCCTAAGTTTTAACTTAGTGGTATTTCTAACTAGAAGTAGAGAGCATTTTACCCTACAACTGGGTGGTGCCCTTAACTACCAGCTGATGGAATTCATTATAACTAAGGCTAATGTTTAAACAAAAACAAAACAAACATTTTTAATGTTTACTTGTTAACATTTTAATTAGTACTACTTCAGCTTTAACCAGCAAATTTGAGAGTTGAGATCATATGGTTACAGCAGAAAGAGATGCATGACTCTGTACAGCCCTAGCCTGGCCTAATAAATAAACCCCACCCACAATCTGCCCCACTGGTATAAGTACCAATCAACGTAGCAAACCAATGTCCCCTTCTCATGTTATAGCCCCCCTTAACGGGAGAAATAATCATGGTGAACAGGGTGGGCAATTTATGACCATATGCAGAGACTACACATAGGACAAAGAGGGTGTATTTATAGAGATCAAAAAGTCTGTCCTTCCATTAAGTGTCTATCCAGTACTTGGACCCAATGAGGCACTACGCAGCTTCCAGATGAAAGACAAACAATGAAAAATGAAGGAATGACTGAAATTAATCCCTAAATTCCAGGTCACTGAGAGTTTGCAGCGTAAAGTAGCAACACAGCCTTTAGGGTAAGAGCACGTCACTGAATGGGTAGAGAGGTCTGGGCAGAGGAACGCCTCAGAGCGCAAGGCCCCACAGGAGGATGCGGCCCCATGACGTGTGTCTCCTCAGCAGGCTTGGCCCCATCACTGCCGGTTGCACTGCATGATGAAGCTGCAGTGCATGACATGTCGGCTGCGACCAAAGTAGGCCTACCACCCACCTGCGCAGTAGCTGGGCCACCCTCTCCCGTTGATCGGTCAGTGGCTGCCCTCTTACGTTGGCTTTGCAGTGGTCGCCTTCTCCCGTTGATCGGGCAGTGGTCGACCTCTCACGCACATTCTCTAGACAGAAGTGCACTCTTGCGTTAGCTGCACATGGACTCTCACGATATAAAGTGGTCCCTCTTGCGTTAGCCGCACAGTTGTCCCACTCATATTGACACCCCACCTCCCCGTTTTCACAATAAGCTTAACTGCAATACCAAAGTGCCAGCTGTCACATCTTGGGTGCCCAGTGGTGCCTCAGCACCCCCTCCAACATGACTGCATCACCGTTCAGCCGCACTTCATGCTTCACAAATACCTTCCGACAAGATGGAGCATACCGACCTCAACACTCAAAGGGGGGATTAACTTCAGCTCGAATTCCTTTCCCTAAACGGGGCAATTACACCCCAGCGCTCCACCCCATTACCAAGCCACTATGGCTCGGCCAGGCCCTGTGCTCACACCCACTGTTTGCTTCATATACAGGTACCATTTTCATCTCTCCTAAGTCCACCTATGAGAGGAGGAGGAGAGAGAGAGAGAGAGAGAGAGACCAATTCCTCTTAAAAACTGACCCAGTCTCCCCTGAGGACCCCATCCTCAAACATTTCACTCTCCTTTTTATCAAACCAGAGCGCTGGAAAAATTCACAGCTATGATGGTTCACATACAAATCTCTCCATTCTCAAGTGCTTCAGAATTACTGTGAACTTAGTAAGTGACCCTTATGCGTTTTTTTCTGATTTTACTAGAAAGACAGTAATTTCAAAAACAGACAATGCAGGGGGCATCCCCAATGAACAACCAACTTTCATTTTAATTACTACATCTGATTATTATTTTTCCTCTAAGAAAGGCCAAAACCGTCTGTTTGTTAATCAATTTGTCAGTTAAGGTGGCATCAGAAAAAGGCGTTTAATTGCATTAAATTATGGAGGATATGACAACCAGGAGAAGGGTGACGGGGACATGAACGATGTCCCCAAAAAAGTGTTTTCCTGGGTGGGGCGTTATTCAGCACTGACGTCAGTGCTGGTAAACAGAGAGCAGAGACATCAGTCTTTGCGCTGCGGTGTCAGTCGCAGGTCAGAACACGTTTCTACCATCTGGCAAACTGCGTTGGGACCCTGAGCTTAAGTCTGCTACGCAGCCCAAAGGAATCCCACCGGGTCTATTTTTACGCTGCTCAAACCTTCCGGGGGTTCGAACCAACGACCTGTAAACCACTGCACCAACAGAGCGTACTTTCAGCATAAGCTGTGAGGCCTTACAGAACAGTGTGTGGTTTTCTGTGCACTTCAAACCCACAGCTGTAAGGTAGAATGCGTATGAATCCTTCAAGGGGAGATTTGTTCCGCTCCTGCCACAGAGCTCTCTTTGCCCTGACTTGCATTTAAACGCAGGCTGCCAGGGAATTTGAGCACTCTCAAAACAGCCACCACGAAGCATAAACAGCAATCGGTTTCACCCAAAATCCATGTGAAAATTCCGCAGCACCACACACACACACACACACACACACACACACACACACACCCTTAGTTAAGGCTCCCAGGTATGTGACCGTCATGCTCATCAAAAATTCCTTCAGGGAAGGGATGCTTACAGAAATCCAGAGGTTCATTCTTTGTAAACCATTGTTACATACATAGAAAGAAAATGTGCACAGACACTGTCTCATAATTATTCTTCTGATTAGGTTATTTCCAGGGATGGACTGACATCCCATCCAGGGTGTTCCCCTGTTTTGTACCCTATGATGCCTGGGAAAGGCTCCTGGCCCCCGTACCTAACAAGTGGTTAGAAAACGGATGGATGGATGCTGGCTTTATTACAGATAACTTCTTTATAAGGGATTAAGATACATATAACTGCTAGTTTTGCAACCTCAGGTTTTGCACAGGGCAAGGAAAACACAGATGAAGATTATTAGTAAAACCTTGAAATACTTTCCATCCGAGCAGCTTTGTAGCAAGTTCAACCTGCACAGAAGCTACAGTGTAATTCATGCAGAGTATGTAGAATATGCTCTGTAGTAAATCGTATGAGACCTTTATCTAAAATTATGCTTCTTTCCATGTGGAATGCTGTATTATCAGGGGTGAAGCTGACATTTTAATAAACTAAAATGGCAAGCAAAAAATGCCATTAAGAAGGCTACTTAATTGAAATTGATAGAGTGAAGCATACATTTCCATTCCAAGGCTGAGCTGAAACAGAGACAACCCAGCAAATGAAGATGAGCAATACCGTATATGCGTCAAAAGCAAAACTGTAGGAAAGTTTGTTATGGAGGGGACATGACTGATTAATTTAAATACAAAGGCCTATTTATGGGGGGAGGGTGAATGAATCCAAATTAAATATTGGAAAGTACATGACCCCTGGTTTTTATGAACCGGGATCAGAAGAGCACAGGATTCTGGGATGCATAAGCACTGGGACGGTTTTGGCACGGAAATGACGTCACGCGACACTACCCGGCTTTAGCAAGAAGAGGACAGAGCAAAAGTGCAGGCCGGTCGTAAAGCCACCCACCTCGCCTTCCGCGCTCCTGTCGCCCTTGTTCTCAAAGGCACGTATTTCATTTATCTCCCATTACACAAACAGGAGGTGCCATGCAGCAATCAAGCTGTGACAATATTTAATTAAAAAAAAAAAAAAAAAAAAAAAGGAGGCGGGAGGCAAGCGGGGAAATTCCGGCAGGGAATGGGACAAAAGCTGACGCAGGGCTCTCCTCTGACATACTGGCTCGGGTAGGGAAATTCTATATGCCGTCCAGCCGCCCACACTCACCTCACACCTGTATCATATGGAAAAGCCGCAAACATTAGCAGCAGACGCCAAAAAAGAATAACACACGGCAAAAAAATTTAAATAACCTCTTTGGCATGACGACTAACTTTAGTGCCACTACCTTAGTGCTTTAATATTGAAGTCTAAAGAAAAACTAACTGAGAACACTGCAGAGCCGACAGTCGCACCTCGACATGTCACCTGCTTCTAAGTTTTTTCTCTTTGCACAGCTTTTTATTTCCTGATGCCTGAATGTAACCGCACCGCCTCTGGTCAGCATGATCCAAAAACAGCCACGGTCGAGAGAAACCATGAGTTCACACCCATTGTCAGGAGGGCAGAATCGCAGGTTAAGGCACATCAGCATCCAATGCGCAGCAATGCATCATGGTGTTTTTAAGGACTCGCCTCGGTGTGGAAGCTGGGTTTCTACCGTGCCGAAGAGGCTCTTGAACAGGTCGAACTTGCAGGAGTGCCTGTTTACACAAAGGTGGACTTGTGTAGAGCGAAAATACAAAGGAAATAAATGCTTAGGTGTTTAAAGATGTGGTTTCTGCATTAAATAAAAGCGAAAAGAAGGACCAGATTAAACAAGAATACGTAAATCAAGCCAAATTCCTCCCACTCATAAGGAGCTCATTTATACAAGCAGGCGGTTGCAGCCAAAGCACAAATTTGAGTTGTCCTCCATTATATGTAAATTTCATTCATACCCACAGAGGCAGGGGAACAGAATGGAAGTAATTGGCGATGCCAAAAAAAAAAACTCAACAACACATCAACAACGCTTACACAATGCCAACTTCAGTGCCACAATCGGCCACGAGGGGGTGCTCTTCTTAGTGGAATGAGATGTTCCTTGTGCAAACGTGAGGAGACATGGGAGTGACATTGCGAGCCAATCATAAAAAGTGTTGTAAGACTCGTGTTGCCTAACTGACTTGGCTGGGAAAACATGCTGTGAAATGGGGGGGGGGGCCTAATTTGTGGAATTTAATCGAAGGCCCCATGACGTCAAACTAGAGCCACAGGTGGTCCCATCCGTCTGGTGGCACTGATCCAGGGCTGAAGCAGAGTCCAGGCTAACAACTGAGGTCTGTGCAGAATCGGGCCCTGATTTATGAGAGTCGCACGAATCTGCTTAAGGTTTATGATCACACAGCGTAAAACCGTCCCTTTTAATGTCCCAGGGAAGCGTCTGGACAGCATGGCCTCAATCAACATTTTACAGTGACATTTCACAACTTAATGGCCAGCTGTTTGGAGGCAGCCAGACAACAGGAGCCATTTTACAACCTTGCATTTATGCGAAATTAAGCCAAATGTCACATCAGGATAAGGAGCGATAAGGCCCTCCGAAGAGTGGCAGGGGAAGCTGCTGTTGTACCTTAGAGCCAGGCACTAAATACAAATAAATAAATGTACCAACAAGAACCACTGACAGAGGAGACTCCAAAAGAGCATTTTCCTGGGGAGTGTGTTGTCTCCCGATCGATCATAAAAGACACTTTTCGTTTGGTCAGGCATATGCTAACAGCCATATGTCGCAATGGGCCAAACCCAGCTGTGTTCCCACCATTGCCCTTGTGGTATCCATGCCAGGCCCTTTTTTGCTACTTCATTTTGCGATATTTTCAGGGAGAAGGTAGATGGGGATTTGTTCCCTCCACGTCTCAATCAGTAACATATGTTGCTTGCTGGCAAGCAGTTCTACCAGCACTGGTGAGTTGGCTGGTTGTCGGGGACCTGGGGTTGGGAAGGGGGGGGATATTGCTGGACAAACTGTGAAAGTGTGTCACCTGCCATCTCAGCCTCACCCCCACACCCAGCCAGACACCCCATTTCCCCAGCCCCCCTGCTCTGCTCAGCCTCACTCTGGTGGAACACACAGAACCCGAACCTCCCGGCAGCTTTCTGTCCGCATGACGGCCCAGCTCTTCACAAGTACACGGGTGTCTATGCATGCCATTTGCGTGGGAATGTCCCTGTACACGTGCAAACCGCTTCCCACGTGTCAAAAGGTCTGTAATGTTCTTGCCAGCTGCCATTTGGCGCTGCTTCCGTCAGATGCAAAGGTCAAGCGCCGACAGTGACAGCCGTCTTCGGCCTTGCAGAGGCAAGAATGATGGGGGTTAAAATAAAACCATAAAACAGTGGTGGACTTCATACTGTGGCCTTGAGCATTATGGGTAAATCGTTGGAGGAGGCCACCGTGGCAGGGGAAATGTTACAGCTACAATGACTCAGGAGGCAGAAAAGGTGGCAAATCAGGTTGGATGAGGAGGTTTTCAAACCTGTGTCTGTCTGGTTCCTTCAGGAGCACAAGAGGGTCATCTTATTAGTGGGCTGGGCACAGGCCAGGCACATGGCACACGACTCCTACAACCCAATTAGTTGTAGTTTGCTGTTTGGACCGCTTAGGTGTACGCCTCCACCAGCACCCCACAGTGCAATGTTTATGTTGTAAATACAGGACAAAAACTGCAAACAGCTTTAGTTTTATATATACAAATGCACACACAAAAAAGAACATTATGTGCATGATCTGAATGAAGTTTACACTCCCACTTCACACAGCCAGGCACGTTCTGGACCAGAGTCAGGCTGGGATTTAAAACAGTAATTAAACATGATAATCTTTCACCAAAAAAATAAATAAATAAAGAAGAAAAGAAGCAGAGGTTGTTTTCGAGCAACTGCAGGGGCGTGTTCTGCCAAGTCCCAACGCTGCTCTAATCTGCATTAATCAAAATGCGCTGAATGATTCACATTATCCATGGTTATTCGTCACACGTTCCGCAGGCTCACCTGTCAGGCGGCAGCGGAGGAAACGCCAAGGTGTCTCCGTCCAGCTCACAGTGCATTCTTAACTTCACTGCGGCCAGGTGGCATGGTTACGACGCAGCACTGAGTCACCACAGCGGGGTGGTGGAGGGGGGGGCAGCCCAATATCCCATATGGAAAATGGCCAGATAGAATCATTATAAGCTCTGCGAGTTGCTTTGGATGAAAAGGTTGATCCCAGGCAGCTGGGAACGTAAAGTGGAATGAATTCGCCATCATAACTGGACAGTGTTTGGTCCTTGCTGAATCAGATTCCCATTTGGGGAGGCCGGCCTCCCACGTCTCAGCCGGCCTTGCGGATTAGGCAGAGCGGAGGGCCAAAGACATGGGGCAAAACTAAACAATTAGCTGGGTGAAAGAAGAAAGGAAGAAGAATGGTGAGAGACAACAGCACTGATAAGGCGATTCATTACAGATACGGCAAGGGCGTGAGGGGGAGGGGCCAAGGGTGGGTCGATAAGGCTGCAGACAGGGTGGGGGTACCATCTGGAGGTGATAAAGAGACCATGGTCCTTTCTGCAGGCTCATGAAAGGGGAGGATCAGGCCAGAGCGCAAAGGACAAGCAGGAAAACCTGAAATTTGGCATGAATGGGAGGGAGGCACAAACTTATACAGTGCATGCAGTCATTCTCTCAGTAGAGAGCAACCATGATTTTAATTGACACACACTGCAGAGATCAAAAATGAGCACATGCACCAGGCAAAGTATGCTGGGATTTGTAACAGTGACACAGTAGACTGGGCAGGATAAGGCAGCTTGTAGACGTTCTCCACCGATCAGCCTCTGCTGGAGGCCAGTTCTGTAAACAAGCCGATCCTCCTCCACCCACGGGGAGTGCTCAGGAGGAGTACAGGGAGCCACCGGGGCTGGGAGGTGTGCCGATTGCACCATCAGCCCTGAAACACTAGAGTACCATCAAAATGGTGGGTGATTCAGGTGTGCTGCTTTCCTGCAGAAGCATAAAGCTGGCGCTCTCTGTGCCCCCCTCTATGCCTTTGTCCTCAGCTCCGAAAAGCACCTGGTGAGCCGCCCCGGCTCAGTACGAGGGAACACACCTGGGTGGGTGTGGCCTACTCTCCATTTATATCCAGGCTATAACTGTCAACCAATCACGGTCAGCCCTTGTCCAGCCAATCACAGTACCTGCAGCAAGCAGAGATCACTAGGTGGCGGCCCACATTCTGCTTGTCCTTTTTTTCTTCTTGGCAACAAAAACCCAAATTTAAGAACTCTCCAAGGATGTTTGGTCAGTTGAGAAGAGTACCTAGAGTCGTCTGTCCATTTCTTTAACAGACGATCGTTACCTTATCTTTCACCTGAGAAAGCTGTCCCCTAGCTAACATTTGATCAGAAAAGCTAAAAACCAATCCATAACAAATAAGGATACACCCAAATTCCAGGAAGAACAAACAAAAGAGAAAGAGCCACCACCTTCTCAGGCACGTTTGAATTGTGGTTTTGAAGAGTTTTATTACAGTTCACTGTAAGTTTATCTGACTTGTTGCCGACAGAAAGGCGGCCCTGCTTTGATTTTTAAATACATGTACATAAATATATAGGTTAGAGGGACAGGAGCAATAAGGAAATAATAGTTCTCCTTGTCTGGATTGGGGCTGTTACCTGTTGTCGTGATTCCAAGCAAATATATTCATGGAGCAATACTGCCACCTGGTGGGAGTTGTGTTTCGTATGTTGGGTGGTATTAAAATGTCTATCACTCTGGTATAATTGACAGGGAAATTATCAGTTGGAAGTAGACTATAAAATATCTGCAAGGAAATAGTGAACAGGGTAAAACGGGGAAATGGAAAATCTGTATTATACATTTACATTACGCTTTGCTGTCATAAAATACACATGGCTGTATGTTTTAGATATTGTGCTGTTGATCACATATTAAATGACTAGCACCCACTTAAGGACACCACCTAGTGGTGAAAATAATCCACTGAGGGAAGACGTGGCAAACCTGGTTGGAAGTTATGAACTCAAGGCGCTAGTAGCTGTTTACCTTTTTTTTCTTATTTTTTTAACAATATACAAACATAATGCAAGATGCATAACAGATAAAAATTACACTTTAAAGAAAGAGGGGTACGTATCCTTATTTAAAATAGATTCTTCAAGGCATTATATGAATTAATAGTTTTTCAGCTCTTCTTTTTTTTTTAGTCCATCCAAAGTGTTAAAATAGAATTTAAATTCCAATGTAAACTGGCAAATATTAGGCTTCTTTGAGGTCCATTTGCATGTGAACATAAAATTTACCATATAAAATAAACAGATTTAAAATAAAGACATGATTAATATTTATGTTTTTTCCATAATAGAATAGATATTTTTCATATCTAAAAATACAACCAGACAGATGTTCTCTCTCAATCCAAAAGTATTTGACAGGTAAACAATCATAAAACGGAACGGTTTCTGTGCAGATACTACTAAAAGAGTAGATCAGATATTTCAAAATTTCTTTAACTGTTTCTTTGTGGGATAAATTAAGTATAAAATTTCTTTTACATTGTTAGTTACACAGTGTTTGTTGCTTAATGTCCAGGCCATATTGAAATTCATATTTTAACGCAAAAGAACTTAGACCGTAAAGTAATTGAGTTATACAGTAGCAT
Organism: Mormyrus proboscirostris; assembly: GCA_026779585.1. Lineage (NCBI taxonomy): Eukaryota > Metazoa > Chordata > Actinopteri > Osteoglossiformes > Mormyridae > Mormyrus > Mormyrus proboscirostris. The sequence goes on along the minus strand of JAODKF010000050.1, from coordinate 151,906 downwards.
TCTGGTATATTTATTATTCAATTTTCTGTGTTTTATGTTAATACCATTTATTGTGATATCTGTTCTGGATGCTGGCAGTCTATTTGGTAGATTGCTATCTTGCAGAAGTTTAATAAGACCTGAAGGAATTGCGTCAAAAACGATAGCATACTCTCTAGGAGATATTGAAACACTGAATTTGGTCAGAAATTCAGAATATGAGAGCAAATGCTCCTCTTGATTAAACAGTTGGGAAGTAGCTGTTTATCTCTGCTGTACTTTTTTGTCGTGCATGACATCAGAAGTTCCAAAGGATATTTTAGGGCTCTCAATTCACGCTCAATCAGTATTTTAATACTCACACCTCCAAGGTTAAGGGTTTGAGTCCTACTTCTGCTGTGTGGGTATAGTGTTTGCATTTTCACTCTATGTTGTTTCACCTCCCCAGTCCAAAAACCTAGTCAGGCTTCTGTAATCGGTGCCTGTAACTTGCTTACAGTCTATAACAGTGTGAATGTAACAGACTGGCAGCTCGTCCAGGGTGCAACCTACACGTGTGCCTTCTGCTGCCTGAGAGAGCCTCCAAACTCACCCCATGCGACCCTGGCCAGGATAAACGATTGTTATTATAAGTTGCATTTACAGACTTTAATATACTTAACAACCAGCAGGGGGCATCTGTACACTGCACTATCATGAAGTTTCGCCCTACGCAAACACTTGAGACAAAAGTTATTAAATGTGAATATGCACATCCAGGTTTCCTTAAAGCTTCCGTTGAAGTTAATGAAATACTTAGAAAGACTGGCACAGAACAGCCATTAGTGTGATCAACTCAATCCAGAGTTTAATCAATCCAGAGTCAATGACAGTCAGCCTTAGCAATCAAGGCAAGAGCTGTGAGAATTTCACCCCTTTCACCAGTGGAGGGCAGCAGATACGCACAGATACGGCACAGAGACCCCGCCAACACTGCTGAGAAAGTTTGATACAGCAAAGTGCCCAAAGGACTATAAGTACAGAAATTTTCTAGAATGGATTCTCAAGGCAAGATTTTTTTTAATTATGCATCAACACGATTCATATAAACTCTAGTGTAAAAGTGTGATGCGTATCAATTTACTTAGAAGAGAACCATCATGGCTGTGTACTATATGGACTCCATTTAGACTCTATGTCAAACTGTGAAAGACCGCAAGAAGATAAGAAGCAGAATATTATATGTTTAGAGGGACGCCGCTAAGTTTGTATTTGAGTTACTTGGTCATTTCTGTGGTTTTCACTGGTTGTCTTCTAGGTGAAGCCTGTACAAAACAAGTAATATTACTCAAGACCATGTTGAGTTACTGCCAGTCTGGTCCTTTTTACAATACTGTTACAGAAAGAGAAGTTTTATGGTCCTGTGCCTTATTCTGGTGTTTCTCAATCCGGTACTTGGGAACCTCCTTAAAGATGCACATTTTTGCTCGGTTACAGCTCCCTCCCACCACACAGCCCACATTATAGCTCCCTGCCGTGAGCTGGGAAGGAGCAAAGATGTGGACTGTCTGCAGAACCCTGAAGACCGGGTTGGAAAATGCTGCCTTATTCCACACTTAGGTACAGTCTCCTAGGTATCTGACCTGTCACTACAGCTGTAGGACAAGTGCTGTGTTCTTTCCATCTGCTGCACTAGTGCAGGATGGCAGGGGTGGTGATCAGGGGTACAACAAGAAGTTCCCCCTGACAAAATATCACCTTGCCATACAGCGCAATTTTACTGTCAAGTGCCAGCCCCTCAGAATCTGCCATGGTATCCATGCCCCTCCAAGGCCCCTGGGGGGTGACGTACTCACCCAAAATTACATTCTCCCCTCGCTAACTGCCATCTCTCCAGAGAAATGTGTCTGTGGCCACTCCTCTGCAGCTTAAATAGCCGTCACCTTTCATGTACTGTATTAAAATGGGAACACAATTATTCCCACCCAGGGGAAGGGGTGGAGGCCATACCAAACTGAGCCAACATACACAAACTGAACTGCTAAGTTGAGCAACCTGTTTGCCTTCCCGGTCTTGTGTGGCTATGGATGGACATGCTGCCCTCTAGTGGCCTTACAATGAAGCTGTATTAAATCGGGCATTCTCCAGATGGGACTGTTGCTTCTTCTTGGACTGAGTCTGACCAATATTGGGCTGCCATTCCTGCAGCGGCTCCTGGCACCCAAGAAAAAACTGGCTATTTTTCAATAATCCAGTACTTGTACTAACAAGTGTCAGTTATATAGCTATTTATATAATGCTCTGCAAACAGGCCAAAGGAAAGGAGAAGATGGAGATAAAAACAAAGAAAAACATGACATATGATTATGTATGTGATGCTTTTACATAAGAAACTTCTTAAACTGGAACAATCAAGGTCACATACCCATCTTAAAATGCAAAGCTCTTCCAGGTAACCTTATTGGGCGGGGGAAGCATTTATGCCTGAGATCAGAAGGTTGTCAGTTTGAATCTCATGCTGGGCAGAATAGTTACATTGCCACTGGGCCCTTGAGCGCCTGAAAAACGAGGGTATCAGATAAATTCTGACTGTGCTCAGGCCTCCAGCATCACTCTCACCTGTGTGTGTGTGTGTGTGTGTGTGCGCGTGCGTGTATGTCTCAAACAGAGTAAGATGGGAATATATGGCAAAGCAAACAGCATGAATACAGGCACAACTACATTGTCACCTGCCGCCCTACATGTCACGGGTCCCCTGCTAGACTGCTAGAGAACTGAAAACATAATTGTAGTGCGACAACAACTCACAAAAATGGTCAGAAAGCCAGAGACACCACTGGCTATAAGTTTGGATAGAGTTTGGGCTCAAGAGTGTCGCGCCACTCTTAAAACAGCAGGCATGGGCCATCAATAAGCACTTTTACCTTGCTGGTGAACTTGCGATTAACACACAAGACCAGAGTGAGCGATCACAGAATCTCTGCAAGTAGACCACCACATCTGGTCACAATAGGTACATGTCACGACATTCAGCACCCCCTGCTTACGAGGCAGCTTGGCTGTGCGATGCTGTCAGCCTCAAACAGCCTCCTGCCCCCCAGCCATGCCTCTTGCTGGGTACTGGCTGCAAGTCACAAGATACAAACAGACCGGTAATGTATGATTCTTTTTGACCACTGACACCATAATCCAAAAAAGGGCCTCTGCGATTTTTTTTTTTTTATTTTATTTGCAATTTCTGTCATTTGAGGTTTTGGGGAATGGAGCGGTGGAGGCGGTTACATTTTCTAGCGGGAACAATTTCAATCCACTGAGCTGAGGAACATCTAAACTGGGATCCTGAAGGAGACACATTTCTCTGTGGCTCACCACGGGTGTCACCTGATCCACTGACATTCCACATTATGGCATGTCCCATTCGCTCCACAAGGCTGCCCTTGCAGATGCCCATTTAAAAATAACAGGTTTGAATCTGACTTCTACTGAACGTCCTTAAACTGCGAGGCTAAACCTGCCCATTATTAACAGAAAACTATGCTGGAAGCCTTAGATGCACAGAAACGGGGGGGGCTTGTCTTGTTAGAGAAGAGGACCCCAAAAAAAAGGCCCATCTGTTTCACAAGGGCCTGCTCGCTGACACAAAGTCGGCCTTTGTCTTCCCTCCGGGGTCCTAAATAAAGGCGGTCTTGTGTCTCCCGGGGGCTCTGGCCAAGTTTAGATGACACTTCAGACCCTTTTGTAGAGCATGTGCCCCACCGTCAAAGCTTACCCCGAGAGCCACTTGGCAACAGACAGAGGGTCCCTCTTCAGAGGAGAAAGGAAGACTTGTTCCAGGAAGATTGTAATGAAGGAGGTTTTGAGGGGGTCATTGCAGCACATACACAGACATAGAAGGGCACTGTCTGGAGAATCAGCAATAGACGCAGTGTTTTAATGCTACGGAACTGACTGGGGGAGAGGAACAGCGAAGAGTGGAGGCTCCCAGACAAAGCCATGACCCCCACTGGCATCATGGATGCCAATGGACAGTAACCAGCCTCGTCACCACACAGTATCTCTGTGCTCAGTTGATAGAGGGGACGAGACCCAACCACCCAATCTCAAAGGAGGAAACGATACTGCTGAAGGCTGCAAGATGCATGAATAGTACAATATGCAAAGCATACAGTGAGCATTATAGCACCCAAAACATCCAGAAGACACACAGAATGCTCCAAGCTGGTTTGCAAAAAATAAAATATCTTTGAAGGGATTTAGATGGAGATTTCAGCAAACAAGGAGTTCAAGGAGCAAGGAACGTTACCCACAATCCTCATCTGTTATGGATGATGTGTTTAATGAATTAAGCCCAAACACTGGTATCTAAAAAGGCCAGAGCAGCACCTATAGGCCACACAGTAGGACACTCTAGCACTGTATGCTCACAGCCATGTCAACACCTTCCACGGTGAAGACATCCGATGCCCTCAGCCTTAAACAGCATATGCTGACTTCTCAGCCTAGTGTCCATCCTTGGTATTGGCCCAATCCTGAGCCTCAGTGGAACTGCCGGACAACCAGATTGGCTTGAAGACCTGCCATTCAAATTCTCAGACCGGCATGCCCGCGCTACCAGACTACGGAGTCATCAGCACCCCAACACAATTTTAACAATGCAGAGAAGAGAAGACCACCGGCAGCACAGGTGTGTATAAATCAGCCCTGGGATTTTACCCGTGCGGGGCTCTGAAAGAACGCTGATCTGCAGAAGAAATCAGTCATGGTCATTTTCAGCCTTCCTTAACCAGAAGCTGGAAAGTTAGCTGGGGCGGGAGGGACTGGAAAAGGCTGCAATGCAAACACCTCCAGGCATCTGGAACGCAAACCTCAGCAGTGTGAACGCAGTGACCAGCCCAAACAGGTGTCACCCTCAGGTGAGAGTGGCTGTGTCTGGCTAGCCAGGAAGCCCACTGCAAGATAGGACAGGCCTTTATAAGAAGCATGCAAGCACATGCACACACACAGAGCGACAGCTAGCTGCTCCCTCTAGGGCACAGAAACCTGTCTGGACATCACATGACCCTTGCTCACCTGGCAGGGTGACAATTGGTGAGATTGCCGTGGTAACCATGGCTCAGCTCGACCTCCACCCCTCCCCCAAGGGTATAGGTTTCACTTTAACATAAAGGGCGGTGGCACCTCAACAGCCCCTTAAAAGCTACAGACCATCATAAATATTTTAAAGGACACCCAATATTCAGTGAACTGTCCAGATGTCCCAACACAATCCAGGGACAATATGAAAAGCATACAGCGAGCTTTATAGCACCCAAAACATCCAGAAGACACACAGAATGCTCAACACTGGTTTGCAAAAAATAAAATATCTATGAAGGGATTTAGATGGAGATTTCAGCAAACATGGAGTTTAAGGAGCAGCACACCGTTACCCACAATCCTCAACTGTTATGTATGATCTTTTACATGAACACTGGTATCTAAAAAGGCCAGAGCAGCACCTGTAGGCCACACGGTGACACTCTAGCACTGTATGCTCACAGCCATGTCAACACCTTCCACGGTGAGGCAAGACAGCATCGAGAAGGTTTGACAGTCCAAAGCCGGCCCTCTCTGACACATGGAAATAAGTAAATAATACAGAAAAGCTGAGTGTCTCAACCTTAACATATTGCGTGCCTGCAAGCACAGTCTTTACTGGGATGTCGCAGCTTGCTGTGTATGTCCCCTTTAATGTTGTCCAGGTTAAAGCTAAAGAGAAAGCTCCACGTGTTGAACTGAATGCAAAGACCTGATGCCAAGTGTGCACAGAGGCTAACATTTTGTCCGTGCTGCCCTTTCTCTGGCTCAAAACGTTGCCTGCGTACTATAACACCGCTTGCCACAAGCTTGTCACTTGCCATAAACAAAAAGAAACGCCACTGACTACAGTAAAAGCAAAGTTTAATCCTACAGTATGCTAACCGGCCGCATTTACAATTCCTTGACTCAACATCATTTTGACTGGCAGCAATGCCGGCCATGCAAGACAAATCAGCATCCAGGGTGTGAGGACAGGTAGCTCTCTCACTGCTCACGTCACAGCAATTAAGCAGAAAAACGCTTTGTTTCCCCAGATAATGGAAAACTGTCAGTGCTGACAGGGAAGCACATGCACCCGTGTCTCCGACCCTGCTAGCGCACCCTGGGGTGTCCGCAGTGACATGGCTGACCATCGGGATTTCCATCCACAATCCCTGGGAAGCAACTGAGTCACACATATAAAGGTGTGTATATATATATATATATATATACATACACACACACTTTGAAAAAAAAAACTACGTGTTCAAGGTTATCGAAAAAAGTCAGGGAATATATTTTTCTGCTTTAAACGTGACCTGAGTAGAGAAATCGACGCATCGCTGCGTAAAAATTATACTAAGACAAAGACACCCTTGGTTGGCGCTGTTTCACCAATACGAAAACTAACGGAACAGAGCGGTAACTGCAAGTGCATATTTCAAATAAAAAAATGGAAGGTGGGAAGGTGTCAAGACACAGACCTTTCCGTGAGGTAACGCGTGGATCCTTTGACTCAGCTGTACAATTGTCCGATTCAACATCACCAACCCATTGAACTTGTTTTATTACAAAGAGTGGGTGTTTAGGTGCGAGTATTCCCGTTTATGTATCAAAATCACCGGTGATTCTTGGATATAACATTTATGGAAAGAGCATTTAAAACGTTACGTAAATAACCATCGTAGGGTCTGTTTATGTAAAACACAGTGCATGCACCTCAGTACATACCTGTCAGACAGTGCACAGCATCTTCCATTAATCCTTGATACGTACGTCTTGTATTCCATCATCGCTTAAAACTGATGAATCCCATAGATGTATCCGTTTACATAATCCAAATAATGAGGCAACGTTCCCAGAACCATATATGTAAAAATCCAGAGAAACGGACAGTCCTAGATATATCTGTTAATAGATGAAGTACACCACATACTCCGATGAACTGGGCGTCTGTAATAATATCGGACATATTCGGAATTATACGCCCATGTGACAATTTGTCAGCAAGGAATCCAAGCTGGGAACCAATCTTCTTGATGGCAGCTACTAGGTGATTATTCATGATGTCCCATAATATATGCCCCCAAAAGAACGAGAGCCGCTATCTCACTGCTTAGGTATCATCCATACAAAAGACCGCTCCACGTGCGCAAAACGGCAATACCTAACAAAGGTAAAAGTGCCAAATCCGGTAAAATAAAAAGTTGCGAACGGAAGCTGCAATACAGTGGCAAAAATACATCCTTACGTTTTGTGGAGCTTAAAATGAAAAGGTTGTTCGACCACGTCGATTAAAAATTAAAGTGTTCGTTAAAATCTTACTTTTAAATCCATTTGCAATTATTATCCTGGAGTAGTTGCGTCTTGTGATGAAACGTGGCTTTTCAGTGACTAGATACGCTCACGGTCCAGCAAACCTTTCTCATGCCCTCAGCAACTTCTCATGTTGATCGTCTCACGCAAAGGGAATCCTCTGCTATACTGAGCCATTCTTAGTGCGGAACAGCAATCGACACCAGGGGCTTACCTGACGCATGGGCGCAAAGATTTATGGGAGGTGTAGTCCTCCACTCAGGTCATCGAGTCGCAATTGCGTAATGTTTATATATATATATATATATAAGTTGATGAAGTTGCAAACTATAATCGAAAACGAAATATTTGTATTCCTTACAAAAACAATACATTTACCAACAATTAAAAATGTGTATGTGCAAGAGTTAAAATGAACTTATTGTATTGCTTAGCATGATGCGGCTGGTGGTACTTTCGATTCGGTTTTGCGAATGGAATAATGATCGGCTATCGTACCGCAACAGAATCTCAATCACTTTCTTGTGTTTCTTGTGAATGTTTTATTTCCCCATTGACTCACCTTCAAGTCTTGTTTTTTCCTGTTCTCCGGTTCCATAAAGTGCCTAACATTATAAAACATTAGCAGGCGAATATGATTCCACGGAGTCTTAACAATGGATTCATGTTAACCAATTATTATTATTATTATTATTATTATTATTATTATTATTATTATTAACTGTAAGCATCGTCTCTAAGTCTATCAATTCACCATAATTCCAAAACAGAAAAAGGTTGTATGTTCTTTCACTAAACATTTATAATTTTGGAAGCTTCTAAAAATGGGGAAAAGCCTAATTAAAACGATATTGATCTATCAAAGGCACGTTTTGTTGCATTCATTATGTTTAATGGCATGCTAGGTAATAAATTATATAATGGTAAAACTCCTTAAATGGCCGTAATTCCTTCGCTTGCAGAGTAATTCGGGACTAATGCGCTGGCGTCAGATCCCGTTTGATGTCGCCTACTAAGAGATCCGGTCCGTTTTTTACTGTACGCCTTTGCTTGGCTCCCGTCCAGCGCAATCCTGGAGTACCTGCAGTGCACGCGATTCTGTCAATTGAAGGCACTTGATTACTTTCTCGTGTGCGAGTCCAACAGCCTCTTGGAGGTTTGTACATACAGCGTTGCGTGACTAGAGGCCGGGCAGAAAACACAAAGACATTGTTTTCAGCGATCAAACCCCCTTTCTTGTAACAGAACGGCATTCCTGTTTCACATTCCTCAGACGCTGCTCATGTGGATTTTTTCAACTAGTAAAACATGACAACAATATATTAGAATATTATGAAATATTATATACATATGTATGAAACCATGTAATGTTTTCTACTTAAAGGAACCTACACTGCGCAATACTGTACCGATAGGCTGTCAACCTGAAGATTATGTTAATTTAAACGTTGTATAATTAAATGCAGGCTGTTAAATAGCCCTTTCAATGGTTTAAACAGTTATTTGAGAAAATCGTGGCTGTTTCATGGATTTTTCCTATGTTTAAAATCTAGTGCACCTTTTTGTTACTGATTGGTTGGTCAATGAGCACGCGTGATATTACCTGCGAAATAACATAGGCTTCATTGGCTGATATACAGGCGTAGGCCGAAATGATGCTTTAATGTCTCGGTCTTTGTGTAGTCCTGGATCTATTATAGACTTATTTGTCGCTGTTGTGTGGTTTATCTTCCGTGAAAACAACTAAATGCCATGTCTTCACCCACGGAGATGGAAAGGAAAACACACATGAAAAAGTAATCGGGTCGATAAAATCATACGAATTTACCCCAAAAAGCAATCAGATGGCATAACAACAGCTTATTACATATCGCCCACCCACGCGACCCAAATAATAATATACAGTGCTGTTATTCTATTGGCTTGGCATGAGCAAGACAGTTCGATGTTCATTATAATTACTAGTGCGGATCGCGGCCACTTGTTTTTCTGACCGCTGGGTATTCTGCTGTATCTTTCCGCTACCTTCGGCACAAGGCTCCATTCAACCGGACTAGAACAAACGCTTCCTTATGCGGCGGAGAGCTATATCCGTGCTCTGGCTCCTTGGGAGACACTACTGCGGTTATTCATCAACTAGCCTAAAGCGGGATAGATGCACTGATGGCATGGAAACTCGAGACTGGCAGGTTCCGTGTCCCACAAAGATACATCGCTGGGAATCGTTTTCAGCGCGATTTGGCATTATGTTATGTCCCTCTTATACCTCAATCAGCCCCCACCCGACTTTGCCAGGGATCAACGAATTTTTGTTCTGGAAAACCCGGGAACCCGTTTGGGTGTTGGTGGAACACAGTGTTAATCATCCTAAATCAATGAAATCAGTTAATCAAAATATATTCGTTTATGATGAAAACAATTAAGGTCGTTTACCAGATCATCCTCTTTAGGCCCGCAGATGGTCATACCACCTTAAGTAAAAAGTAGACACTCTGTCATTCACATTGGTGCCGATATAAAAATAATAATAAGTACCCAGTTTCTGATATGAGTTCCCCCCCTTCCTGACTTCTTAATCCTTCCCTTAAGCTCTGAGACTTATAATTTACCCTTAGATGCTCTTCAAGTGCTTGACACCAGACAGGACCCAGCAGTGGGGAGATCCACACTGTGTCTGACAGGAGGAGCATAACATGGGTGCAAACTGAACACAGATGCGAGAATTTGCACCCTGATAAAATACAAACTCAACTGGAAGAGTCATACTGTGCTGGATCAAAGATGCAGAGAATCCTGACCTGTGGTTGTGTACATTTTATGTATGAACACATGTATAGAATACATGCATGGCCATGCGTGGTGTACACATATGTATTGGTTGCCGTCTGTATTTGCTGTGCGTGCGAGCCCCGTTTCCCACACCGCCTCTGCGGCGGGAGCTCTGCGTGACTTGGAGCGCTACACCTGTCTCGATCAGGTAGAGTTCAGTACGAGCACGCAGAGGCCTGCCTCCCAGAACAATGCGGCCTATTGTGCCTGCTCTGCAGGCAGGAGGTAGTCTGCGCGGCGAGAATCCCGAGCCATCTGCATCTGTCGTGCGCACACACACACACACACGCTGCTGACACACTGTGCTGACCGCAAACACCCGGGGCAATTTCCCAGTTGCTCCCCTTAACACGCAAAGCTGCCAATCAGCTTTCCGACTGATGATTCTCTACGCTAATCGCAACCTGGGACAGATATGTTTATAACATTTTTTGTCCTGAATTTGTATTTTTTTTTTATTTTCGGGAATATATGCTCCCAAACTGAACAGGACGGAAAGTCACTAACCTGTCTTGGCGTAAACTGCTGCTGTGGCTGGGCATCCACGTGTCGGCATTCCATAATTCCCCTTGCCTCATACGACAGCTTGATGGGGAAAGGTTAAAGGGTCGAGTGTGCGAGCCTCACCCTCAAAGGAGATTTGACGTTCTGACTATGGTGGTGAATTCTTCCGGACACTGGGCCTTTAGATATACCACTGCATACCTGCTGCTAATCCAGCGCAGGGCACCTCATCACCATAATCCTCAAAATGCTCCTAAATGTAAACATCCATACATCCTCTATAACCTCTTGTCCTATTCAGGGTTGTGGGGGGTCTGGAGCTCCTGGAGTGGTGTTATAGTACGCAGTGGTTGGGGCACATGGCAGGGAACAGGATGGGGCGCCTTCCCATCACAGTACATTTAAATAATAATAATAATAACAATATGAATAACAATAATAATAAATTCACAATTAATATGTAATATAAAGGAGAATATACTGTTGAGGTTGAATTATTACCTCAATCTGCTGCACTATGACTTAGTTCCCCATTAGCATTAAGGAGCAAAAACAAGACCCCCCTGTCCCCACCTTAAACTGCAGTCAGTCAGTTAAGAATACTGAGGAATTCTGGGCTGCGAAGTGCTCAAACTCTCCCTGGGCTTGCGTGCATGCGTGTGTGTGAAAATGTGTGTGTGTGCGCCCGCGTGTGTGTGTGCGTACTCGCCCAGCTAATGCAGCATAGCCTTCATAAAGGCGCCATTGTTAAGTTGCGTGCGAAGCTCCTGCTCTCAGCCCTGCTTCCCCGCCCACTCCTGTAAACCACAGATGTTTTTTTTTCCCTCTAACCCCCCTTCTACACCTTCCTCTTTCTTTTTGTTACAGGTAAACATTTGATGTCGGCACGCAATCCCTAGATCGTCTCCCCACTCCCCCCCCTCCCCACATACCCCCCTCCTCCCATTCTCTGGCTCATGCATACGCAGACACGCAGGCAGCAGAAGGGAGCCCTCATGACCCTCTCAGAGAAGCGCATTCCTCCACCCTGACTCAGCACCTGCCGGAGACTCGGTGCACAGTGGCTGACTCAGCGAAGCAGCCCAGCCGCCCCTCAAGCTAATCTTGCTTCCTTTCTCCATACTGCTAATGCAGACATCCTAATGTGTTTCTGAATGCGTGTCCTACTACTATAAACCTGCATTTTTCTCTGGGACTGTCCGTCCGTCCGTCTGTCTGCCTGTCCGTCTGTCTATTCAACCTCAGTTCCTCTAGGCCATTCAGGGGGTGCTGTGTGGCTTAGTGGGTTAGCACGCTCTGCCTGCATTTGGATGGATGCCAGTTCAAATCTTGGGGTCAGTGGAGTGACTTTGCCTTGCGGAACCTGAGTGAGGCTCTTAGCTTCCAATTGTCTGACCCTGTTTTGGATAAAACTATCTGCTAACATAAAAAACTGTAAATCTATCCACCCCACAGCCTACTCTGCACTCATATCACTTCACCTTCTGCTTCACCTTCCCATTGGTCGAAGTCCCCACCTGTAAAAACCTTGCGCTTGTGGTTCCTTTTTCCTTCACACCGGCGACTAGGTCCACTCACACTGTGCATTTAGAAACTTAAATAAAATCGGAATACTGAGAACCAGCACAATTTCTTGATTTGTTTTTAACTGAAAAACTTTTGGTAAAATAGATATGAAAAAAAAATCAGTGCAGATCCAAGTGATGAATCAGAGCTCAGTGATTAAACCCTGCTCTGATGTTACTGTCCAAGAGGACGGGATAGAAAGCTGTCATGTAGCATGCCAGCGATTAAGACGACAGAGAGCAGGGCAGCTTCTCACACAGCACATCTGGGTCTGATGGAGGCGGCAGAGAGAACGCACCCTTGAAAGCAGCATCAAGCAGTAGGATCTGAGAAGCAGTAAATCGGCAGTAGTGTCACGTTTATTGTGTTTGCCATGAAAACAGAAGCTTGAACAAAACTCCATTTGCCCCCCCCCCCCCAAATACTTTCAAGTAGTGCTGTCCTCTCCCACCCTGCTCTGCTGCACTCACCCCCTGTTTCATTAATGGTGTGGCCCCCTTCCAAAGTGCAGCAAGTGGCAGATTTCACTTCTTCTCCAGCATGAGTCGCTCACAATATGGTTCCCATTCTCACATAACTGGCAACACTGACATTAGACATAGTCCCTCCCCAGAGTCGCATCTCTGTCTCTGCGCAGCTTGACACACACCATATTAACTAGCCAAGGCAGCACTGTGTAGCTTAGCGGGTTGAGCAGAGGGGGAAGGCAGCAGAAGGTTGTGGATATGCCATGATCAGTAATCATGTTACCATTGGGCCCTAGATCAAGGCCCCTAATTCCAACTGCTCAAGCAACGATGCACTAGGTGACTCTGAACATTGACTCCAAACTGTTACTGGCCATATATATATGTATTTAAGAACATAAGAAATTTAGAAACGAGAGGAGTCTATTCAGCCCATCAAGCTCGTTTGAGGGGAACTTAGCTAATACCTCAGAGTTGTTAAAATATTATCTAGCTCTGATTTAAAGGAACCCAGGGTTTTAGCTTCCGCCACACTAGCAGGAAGACTATTCCATACTCTAACTACACGCTGTGTAAAGAAGTGCTTCCTCAAACTTGTTTTAAAATGTTCTCCCGCTATTTTCCACTTATGGTCAGGAGTTCTAGTATATTGTGTGTGTGTGTGTGTGTGTGTGCCTCATGGAGAGCAAGATTGTCTGGATTTTAAAATTACCCAGTTCCCCCATTAGGATGAATAGAGTGGCTGTAGTATTGTATTCTCCTGGGGCTGCTGCTTGTGATGACTGGCTTTGGTTGGTCTTGCAATCCATACAGCCAGGTTATGTGTGTTTGTGTCATACTGGTTGTACTGGTCGAGTCCTTGGGGGGTCAGAGTTGAAAATTAAATGATTTTGAGAATTAAATGAGCCATAAAAATGATCAAGGCCTTGGGAAGGGGTGCCATTTCCGATTTTTTGAAAGGCCAAGTCAATTGACAAAAGTACTACACCTTTTGAAAAGTCCGCCCAGCACAGAGACTACAAGACAGAACTCGGAGTATGCACTCACTGATGTACTTTTCTGCCCGCGCGCCCCTCACCGTGCTGCCCCGCGAAGTCTCCCACCACTCCGAACAATGCCCATTGTCCTCCCCGCCAACCCATGCCCTGGCGGAGGTGCGGCAACGCCAGTGACAGCTCTGAAAGGGGCCCATTGTCCTCCGCCCCCGCAATATCAAGGCGTGCTCAAGTCCACAGCTCAGTCACCGGTCTGAGAACCGTTTCTCCTACTTAGCGCCCGCTGCATAGCAATAATCTTCACATGCCATGCTGACACTCGCTGTATCCTTTAGCAGGATGAGGAACAATCTCTTTTAGAATGTATACTCTTGCTCTTGCAAAAGTACACATGAAATTTAATCACAGATAGAAAAAAGAACTGAAAGGACCATTACTTTTCCTCTGAGATTTTTACGAAAGAGCCCCTTGGAATCATGTGTGTGATTTTCAGATCACCTCCTGGCAAGACTGACTTCCTGTGGCAGTGGCTGAGGACCAGCCTGAACACCATAAATCTGGATGGGTCAGAGGAAGGAGTCAAAGCGATCTCGGTCATCAGCGTTAGACCATTTAATTGTAAATCCAGGCCTTGTATTCAGTTCTCCCAGGTAGTTAGTTTAATAATTACTGGTTCTGATTGGTCAGAGGCTTCACACCTGGCTCAAAGGTAAAGGAAGGCTGGAAAATCAGCTCGGACCTCGAGGACAATGATTTGAATAAAAGGGCCATAGAAGGTGAAAACATTCCATTTATTGGCACAGGCCAGACTGCGCCTGTTGGTGACCACTTACTATGCCCCTACCATGGTGTGTTGGTTTCCTCACAAGACATGTACGAGTTACGGGCAGGTTTGAGCAAACCAGAAACTTACCAGGCATTTCCTGGAGCAGAACACTGCATGAAACTAATCTGTCGGCTGATGTCCATGAGGGGGGCGGCTCTGCTCCTTGCAGTGACGTTCCCTTGCACGCCTTGCCTCCAGTGACGCCACGTTTGGGGAGAATTCCTGACCCCAAGACGCTGAGCGACATTCCTGCTCTCCGGCATTCCGCGTGTTGCGTAAACGATGCGTGGGGGAATCAGCGGCTGTGGAACGGGTGTGTTACTGCAAAGCCGCAGCCGAGAATTGGTTTGAAAACAATTAACTGTGAAAGATTGACAGGAAGCGGAGAGCTGTGATGTTAACAGAACAAACAGTGCAGCACTTATGCTAAAACAAAGGATGGGTCCTAGCCAAACAAAACAATCACATAAACAAACAAAGATTTACTTGTCAGTTTCCCCAGATTTCATGCCCATTGTAATTTCGGATGAATATGATTTTGACTTGGGATATATTTACTGTTGGGGTTAGGTGTCAGGTTCAGGCTGTCCCGTTCCTCTGGCAGACAGTATTTTGTTAGACACGTATCACTGAGTTACATCCATCTCCAGGCCAGTGTGTCTCTATGACGCCAAGAGCAGAGGAGATCATGTTCCCACAAGCCTTAGGGCATTGAAGATACACACACGAATCACTTTACTCATCGGGAAAGAGGCTGCAAATCAACCAGAAAGAAGACAACAGAAAGCATGGCGAAAGGTGGTGGGCATTCATTCAGGTAGATTGTAAGATGAAGTGCATGTATCCATGAATTCACTGGTCCACACTGCAGGCTAGCCTGTGTACTTAATACACCTGAGACATGCACCTTATTTGGAGTGCTTAATGGATTTGTACAAGTACAAGTACCAATACTGGTACAAGTACAAGCACATGTACTACTACTGGTACTGGTAAAAAATACCAGTACTTCTATTTGTGCAAAAGGCAAAAAAAAAAGCTTCCTTTCATTTCACATTACCCTCCATGCCAAACTGACAGCAAAAGCCATGTGACAAGTCAGACAGGTCCTTTTGTCGCACTCCCTAGATCCCAGCTCCCACTGCATACGCTCACCATGCGCCACTCTTCAACTCGACATGCCCATCGAGGGGCCTCACTCTGTACCTCACTGCCGAAGTCTGATGCAGCAGCATATCGATTATCAATGGGCATCCCGGATAGTGTCCCACACAGGAGCAGCCCACTACATGCATTCTGTGACCATCAGTTTCCATTCAGAAATACCCACATATCCAAAAGCCAGGCGATCTCTACGCCAGCATGTCTGATGACCACACCACAGGCTGCTCTGCTCCCAACTCCCTGACTGTCCACTTCAGAGACTCAATTCTGAGGCCTACTGGTTGCCTTAGAAACATGGAGGTCAGAGGGCATGGATTCGGCTAGGGGGAGTGACCAGTGATCTTTAGTAATGGAAAAACTCCTCTTTGTGCATCCCAGTGCCTGCCCTATTCACTTTCAATGTTTTGGGTTTCATCACCTGCGATGGGCTGGCCCCCTGTCCAGGGTTGTTCCCTGCCTCGTGCCCGTTGCTTCCGGGATAGGCTCCGGACCC